>JAJHZJ010000426.1:9909217-10418567 GCA_023548195.1 Bettongia penicillata ogilbyi | reverse complement strand
ATCACCCCTAATAGATTGGCTGGAAACTCTGGAAAGGTAGATTCAGAAGGGCTTTAAATGCCCAACAGAAGAATTTATGTTTGATCCTAGAGCTAACATGGAGCCATGGAGTTAAGTGAGTAAAAGAGTAATGAAAATTTCTTTGATCATGTATGCTATCATCTTCATTCTGTTGACAAGTAGAAGACTTAGATTCACACTTGGCCAAGTTATATGGCAAGTCATAAATTTCTAGTGCAAAAAGAAATAACTGGATATGCAATATTTATGTTTTAAGTATAGAAAACTTCATCAGTTCAGATCAAACTAGTTTGGAATGAAATCAGTTTGATCTCTTACATTATCACTTCTTCTGCAAACTTTTAATGTCTTTCTGTTGCCACAAATTACAGTTTATAGCATTGAGATTCCATTTGGAAATTGTTTAATGAGAGTTATGCTTTTCGTTGAGAAATTTTGAAACATCATGTATTATCTATTATAGTAATTTAAATCCTTCCTTGCTCCTCATTCTCTAAATCTCTATTTAACAGCCTTGATTTCTCTGTCAAGGCAAGTATGAATCTTTAAATTACAATAATTATTCCCTAGAAATTTGTAACTTTCCTTGTACTACATTGAAGCTTGCCTGAGAATGTACTTGTTACCTGAATAAACTTTTTCTTGGGCTCACTTTTTCTTCTGTTTCATCAGTCCAAGTATAAATTGGAGGAGAAGGTGCCAGTCACCATGCTAAGGACTGGGGACTCAAAAGAATGACAAAACTAACCCTGCCATCAAGGCGATTATATTTCAGTGGAGACATACTAGTAATTAGGTACATGTGGATACTCAGAGATGTGGAAGGCTTTCTGAGAGAAGACAACACTAGCAGCAGGGTGGGGGTGGGGTGGTGGACCTGGAAAATCCTCCTGCAAAAGGTGAGATTGAAGGAAACCAGAGAAACTAAGGGATGGAGGAGACAGCCAATGACACCATGTTTAGGCAGACTCACTGTCACGAGGCCTGATTGTAGATTGTGTGGTGGAGAGTAAAATGTAAGAAAACAAGAAAGAGAGGCAAATTGTAAAGAGCTTTTAGTTTCAAATGGAAAAGAAGGTGAGAAATAAGCATTTACTAAGCTCCTATGTACTGGCCATTGTGCAAAGCACTTTACAATATCTGATTTGATCCTCACAGCAACATTGGGAGAGATAGGTACTATTAATGTCCCCATTTTGCAGTTGAAGAAACTAAAGCAAATAGGGTAAGTAGCTTGCCTAGTGTCACATAGTAAGTGTGAGATGGCATTTGAACTCAATTCTTCCTGATTCTAAGCTATTTTCTATCACTGTACCACTTTGTTGCCTTAGATATAAAGAGGACTTTGCATTTGATCCTGGAGTAATACAGAGCTCCTGGAGTTTGTTGGGTCAGGTGTGTGCCTGACATGGTCAGAACAACACTTGAGAAAATCACCTTAACAGCTGAATGAAGAGTCGGTTGGAGCAATGAGTGATTTGAGGCAAGGTGTCAGTTAGAAGGCTATTACCTCAGTCTAGGTGAGGAGTTGGTAAATTTGTGACTATGTAAGTAGAGAGAAATAGATGTATACAAAAGATGCTATGGAGATAGAAACAGCATGATTTGGTAATTCAAGATTTTGAATATGTAGGGTGAGAAAGGAGATTTGATACTGCTACTGAGCAACCTTCCTGACTTAGAAGGATCCTGTTACCCTGTGTTGTGACAGGGAAAAAAGTGAGAAGAGAGGGTTTAGGGTTCTGTTTTGGAAATGTTGAGTTTGAGATGCCAGTTTAAGGCCATCAATTCCAAGTACTCAGTGGTGATTTGGGACTAAAGTTCAGGAGAGAGAAAAGGACTGGAAATACGAATCTGGGATTTATCTGCATAGAGATAATGTAATAGTTAAACCCATGGAAGCTTCTTAGATCACTAAGTGACATAACAGGGAAAGGAACACAGACTGGAAGACTCTTTGCTTCAGTCTATCCTTCCCCTACCCAACCCACATGAACCTTAGTAACTCCTTTTAATTTCCAAGAACAAATGAAAAATCTCTTAGCTTTTAAAGCGCAACACAATTTGGCCCCTTTCTACCTCTACATGATCTACAGTCTAGTGGCATTGCCCTTTTTCTTCCTCTAACACCATATCTTATTCCTTTTCACTGGCAGTTTCCATGCCTTGACTTCTCTTCCTCATAACCTCCGCTTTTTGACTTGCCTGGATTCCTTCCAAACTCAACTCAAATCCTACATTCTAAGATTTCCTCCCATTTACCCCTATTAATATATCTTATGTGTACCTAAGATGTTATCATACTGTCTTCCACAGTAGAATATGAGCTCTTTGGCAGTGAGAATTGTGTTTTTGCCTTTTCTTAATGTCTTTAGCACAGTTCCTCATCCATAGTCAGTACTTGTTGCCCAGCTGACCATACCACGTGTTCATCTAGGATGAATGAAGAAGGGGAGATAGAGGGGACAGGTGTCAGAATAATCATGAGTTACTTGGGAATGACCTTCATTTTTAAGGTAAAATATGAGGCAAGGTCCTCGGCTGATATGGAAGGGGTGAAAGAAATACTTTAGTTGGCCTGAGGGAAGAGGAGGTCTGTAACAACTGAGGAAAGCAGGCTATTGCATCAGGGAGGAGGAGAATGTTTTCCTTGCTATAATGAGGGCCTAGTTGATACTACGTAATATGAATTGGTAGGGGGACTCATCCCTTTCTTCCTCCCCCTTTCCTACCATTTGTTTAAGATTTGTAAGTGCTGTGTAAATATTACGTCATTGCATCCTCAAATCCTCACAACCACTCTTGAAAGTAATTTCTATTTCTTTTCTTCATAATACAGATAAGCAAACTGAAACAGACCATAGGTTAGGTAATTTACCTAGGGTCACACTGCTTTTAAGTTTCTGAGGCCTGATTTGAACTACTAATAGGAATCAGGAAAGGCTTGAAATTTGGGTTCTTGCCATTCACACGTTTTGGGTGCTTAACTGAGACCTTATCTCTTAAAATAAATGTTAATAGTAAGTTCTCATGAGATTGTCAAACTGGGCCTGAAAACTAGTTTTCCAGTTCTCATGTAAGCTTTAACTTCACTGAAAATTTTAAGTGATCTTGCTTTTTCACTTCTCGTTTTCTGTTGCTTCTCTAATTCTGACTTTGCTTTTTTATTGTTGTTTCATCATTTTAAAACAGATATTTGTCCTTAAAATCATAGGATCTAGAAAGTAGGGGCCCTACAGATCATGTGGTCTGATAACCTTATATTACAGATGAAAAAAACTGAAGCTGAGGAAAGGGAGATCAAGTTTTACTCAGAGTAAGTCACAGATCTTGCAGCTCAGATCCAAGTATTGCTCCTCAGTGGGACAATTTACTGCTGTCTTTTTATGTTCTCTTTGAGCCATGATAGTGCACAAAATTTACTCTTTCTCTTTATAATGACAATTTATTTTTTAAGTCCAGATTAGGGTTTTGGACATTGTCTCAGCTGACTGCTCCTGGACATACAAAAAGATCTTTTCTGACTAGAGTGATATCTGACTTGCAGAGTTTCCATAAGAAGAAATAATTATGTCATTTTGTGTGTGAATTTGTGTGTTGTGATCTGACTGCTCAAAATCTGATGACTCTCAGATGAAGTGTGACAGAGAGAACTGGATTATAGTCCTAACGACAAGCTCCTTTACAAGTCACGTGTTCCCATGCTTTTTAGCATAAAGTTTAAGCAGTGTTGTCAGATACCTTCAATGAGGGAAAAAAAGGCTTCAAGGTCGGTTACTGCATTGATGGTAAATTACTTAACTTGGAAAGGCTGACTATAAGCCAGGAATAAACTAGGACTGTTGGTGCAGGATTTTTTTGTTTGCAGATGATTGTGCACTCAGTGCAGCCTCTGAGGACGAGATGCAGCAAAGTATGGGGGAATTACTGCTTGTCCTAATTTTGGCCTAACATTTATCACCAAGAAAACAGGTTCTCCACCAGTCAATACCACAACATCCATACATGGAACCATCAGTTACAGCAAATGGAGAAATTTTGAATGCTTTGTCAATATGCTTTTCAGGGATCTCCACATAGATGATGAGATTGATGCCTGCATTTCCAGAGCTCGTTCAGTGTTGGGGAGGCCCCTGAAACAAAGTATGGTGGAGAAGCGATACTAGGCTGCCTACCCAACTGAAGAGCCTTTAAAACTTGAACAGTATACTAGTGCCAGGCTAGGAAACAGAATCACTTAAATTTGAATTGTCTTAGGAAGATTCTGAAGATCACTTGGCAACATAAGGCACCAGACACCAAAGTCTTTTTTTGAAGCAGAACTGCCAGTCATTCAAACTCTACTGCAGAAAGCACAACTCTAATGGGCTGGCCATGTTTTTCACATGCCAAACATATGTTTCCCTAAAAGACTATTTTACAGAGAGTATTTTACCCAAGGCAAGCACTTCCATGGAGGTCAAAAGAAGTGATACAAAGATGCTCTTGAGGTCTCTGTGAAGAACTTGATGTGACAGAGTATTTCCCAGCATGGTGTGCCTTCATCAAAGAAGGTGCTGTGCTACTATGTGAATGAAGCAGAATTGCATTAGCTCAAAAGTTAGGTGGGATGTGCAAATTTGAGGCATTTTTACTCCCAAGTATTCATGTGAAGTATTTGTACCCAGCCTGTGGTAGAGCTTTCTGAATTTGTATTGGTCTAATCAACTACAGTCTGATACACTGTCACACTATACCTTGACCCCCAACATGGTGATGTAATTTTGATCCTCTTCATGAACGAAGGACAATTACCCCAAGTGATTTAAATGCTAAGCTTTATGTTCCTCTGGAAAATAGGGACGACCTTCATACTACTTGCCTCAGAGTTTCTGCTAATAATAAGTTAACATTCATAGCACTTAATTTGTGCCTTATAAACAGTGTACATTTACTGTGTACCAGACTATGTGGGCAGCTAGATGGCACAGTGGAAAAGGCATGGGCCTAGAGTCAGGAAGACTCATCTTCCAGAGTTTAAATCAGGGTACTGACCACGGGCTAGTCACTTAACCCTGTTTGCCAGTTTCTTCATCTGGTATCTTTGCCTAGAAAACCCCAAGTGGGGTCACAAAGAGTTGGACATGACTGAAATGTGGTGAGTGCCTTAGAATTATGATTTATTTTATCTTCATAACAACCTTGGAAAGTAGGTGCTATTTTATTATCTTCATTTAACACTAGAGAAAATGTAGACAAACAGGTGAAGTGACTTTCTCCAGAGTCATACAACTAGGAAGTCTTTGTGATTCCAGGCCTGGTGTTCTGTCTACTGTTCTACTTAGCTTAGCTGCTTCTCCCTGCTTTCCTCTTAATGAAATTGTAAGACAAGATAATCTTTTTTTAGAGGTAATCTATGCAATCTTTTACTTATTTCATTTTCTGAGTTCATCAGTTCTGGGCATTTTTCTTCTATTATGCCTTGCCTTATGGTGTTCCAGTTTTGACTTTTCTGGGAGACATCATCCTTAGGTTGTCCCTTAGCATCTTGTCTGCTTGTATACAGAACAATAATACTAGTGCTTTTTACTCTCTTCTTTTAGTCCTTCATTTCTGTGTAGTTGCATTTAGTGTAGTTAAAATTAGTTCTCTCTTTTGTCTCTTTGGTGAGACTTGCCCTCCCAGATTAAAGTTTTTCTATTCTGCCAGTTCTACTGTATATGACACAAATTTTGCTCTCATAATTTTCATTTTTCTTTTAAACTACTCGAACAGCATGCTATGGTCCCATGTTCTATTCACTTTCCAGAGTCCTCTGTTTGATCAAGTGTTGAGTTGTTTTTCCTTTGTTTCAGATTTTCAAAGGCCTAACAATTGCTAGGTCTGGAGGCCATATATCCTTCTTTTGTTAAATGTTTTCCCTGCATATTACTTTCAAGGTCTTTGCATTTTCTTCTCTTGTGATCTTTCATAATTTATCTTTTTTTCTTCCTTTATTTCTCCCTATTGCCTTGCAGTTCAGAGTACAATCTTGTAATATTGCAACTTGAGAGGATTTCTCTGAGTCTAGACATGTGTCCTGTCATTTTCCCTCTGTTTCTCTGCTCTCCTGCAGAGATCTTTTGAAACAAAGAATTCTATTGTGGTGCTGGCTGGCTGCAGTTTGGAGTGTAACTCTCCATGGAACTGGAAAGAGGGATGGAGGCTAAGATGTGAGGTTTTTTTTGTCATAGCTAGTGCAGCCTGAGTGCTGGTAGCATGGCACTGAATGAGCTTTAGGTAGATGTTGTTAGTTCATTTACCACCTTTGGAGTTCCTGTGTGCAAGACCACAGAAGTTGTTCTGTCTTTGATGCATAATTTCTATATTGGAAGGTTTTGAGAGGTTGTAAGGACCAAAGAAAAGATTTGGTTCTCCATCTTGTTGTTCACATGACCCAGCTATTCTAGATAATTTTTAAAAGTCTCTGCTTTAAATTCAGTAGCTCTATAGTCCAACCCCCAGAGGGAATTCTCCCTACAGCATTATCCAACATATAACCTCACTTTCTTTGATTAAGAGACATAGTTCTGTGGAACTTCTTTGCATCCTTTGAATGGCAGACTAGTTTACTTAACCCTTTTTTCCTTATGCTTTTCTCAGCAAGGGAGTGACATAATCAGAAGTGGGCTTTAGGAAGACGAATCCATAGTGCTTTGAAGAAGGCTCTTATATCATTCTGGGAAAATATTAATGAGGACCTGGAAAAGGAGGGATATGATGGGAATGCAAAAAGAGAGAAAATGGGAGCGTGATTACTGAGATAAAATGGATAAGATTTGGTGATTAGGTAAAAGAAATAAGATGCAGCGTTAAAAATAGTGCTTTGAACATTGTTTGTCTTATGGACATATGGCTTAGTTGATAGCTTCTATAACAGACCTAGGAATATCAAAAGGAAGCACATTTGGAGATAAGATAAATGAGTAAGAATTCTAATTAAGCTATTCCATTATGACATACCCATTATATACAATAATGATTCCTAAGTTTTTCTATCCATGAACCCCCCCCAACATCAAATTTCAGACCCTGATAACTAGGATAATAGTTGAACTATATGTATCTGTTACTTGAGAAAATAGAGAATGGTAGCCAGAGTCATGTTAGATTGATCAGATTAGAGATTGTTTCCTGTGAGTCCTAACTAAAGGAACCTGGAGATGTTTAGCCTAGAGAAGAGACTATTCACAGGTGACTAATAGTGGTCTTCAAGTATGTGAAGAATGTGGAAGGAGGCCTATGCTGCTTCTGCTTGGTTTCACCGACCCTAAGAGAATTAGGAGCAAAAAGTCCACAAAGATAAACTTAAGCTTGGTGAAAGAAAACACTTCCTTTTTCATTAGAGATGTCCCAAAGTGGAATGTGCATAGTCGCAAGGTTCCCTCTCAATGTAAGTTTTCAAGAGTAGATGATAACTTGTCATCGTATGTTGTAGAGGAGTTTATTCTTCAGGTACAAATTGGATTGTGGAGTCTTTTAAATCTTTTCCAATTCTTTATGTGACCTTTGGCAAAGAACTACAATGAATTTAATATTCTTAAATGACTATTTTATGTTACAGATATTGAGCCAAAAGCCTTAGTGCATCTTTAAGCATAATCAAATCAATTCATGTTTTAGCTCCCAGCATCCTTCTAAGACTAGCAAATTATAGATAAGTGTCAGATCTGCATTACTAGATGGGGTTTCTACACTGAGTTCACAGTGCTAATGAAATCATGGGTCAACATGAAGAAATAACACTTAGTTTTTTTTTCTTAACCATAGTATGTCTGTGTGTGGTGTTGCAGAAAAATGTGATTGTTTTGGTTTGAACCTTATATAGTTTGACTAGTAAAGTCATTTCTATTAGTTATTTTCTATTTATGCCTTCCTTCTCCCAGAGTATGTTGAGCTTGAACTGGCACCTGTCTATCTCTGCCTCCTTTCCAAGGTCCAACCCCAAGACTTTGTACAATATAGGCCTCCAGTCATTGTTAAATGTAAATTGAATATAATCTTTGTAGATTTCCTAGAAGAGAAGATAACTTCTTGTTTTTTCCACTTTTGTGGAACAGGTTTATTCATTCAACATATAGTCTCAAATGTGTAAGCGGTTAGACCAGAACATAGGTAAAACTTTTAAAAGTTTTCTGAGAAAAGTGCTATGGAACACTGGCTGATTAAGAATACTCCTTTTTGAATAGAAACAGTAAGTAAACTCAGTCTCTGTGAGTCACATCCAACATGAATTGGAACAGCCATTCTCAGATTTGTAAATCCTTCTGGGATTTTTTCCAGATAATATTTTTCCCTTGGGAAGGGGGAAGTTTTTCCCCATTTTATTGTTCTCATTTTGGACTCAGGAAATTATGTGTGTTTGTGTTGGAGGAGGGAAAGTTAGTGTTAAGAGGGAGTCAACAGGGAAAGAAAATTATATTAAAAGGGGAAAAAAATAATAGTTTTGAAGTGGGTATTTGAGTAATGAATTAGATTGTTAGGTCTTGGTTTCCCCCAAAATGTAAAAAAAAAGATGTAGCAATAGTATGTCATATTCACATAGCAAAGACAATGCATGCATGCCTACAACAGAGTAAAACTTTTTGTTTTCTACTATGATACAAAACAGTACTCTTTGCACACATTTCTATAGAACTACACAGTTTATAGTGTGTTTATGTGTGTATGTATATGTGTGTATATATTTATATGTCTGTCTATCTGTCTCTTTCCTCTGGCTATGAGATAGGTATTATTATCCCCATATTATAAGTGATGCAAAGGTCAGAGAAATAATTACCCAGTCAGTAAAATAGAACTTACCTCCTAATATCTAGCCATATTCATTTTGTGAAACTAAATAATAGGATCCTAGAATTTGGTCCTTAGTCTTCTTAAACATAGGTCAGTAGAATGTTCTTTCTTTCCATGATGAACATTACTTGAATATGACCCATTCAACTGATTATGGCTTATATTAATTTTTCATAGAATCTTGGAATTGGCATCAGAGCTGGAAGAGACCTTAGAATATTGAATGTTAAAAGTTAGGTAATACAACCTCTACACTCTCAGGGGTAGAACCCATCTCTCTTGCTTTGTACCTGTGAGAAAGTGGAAGGTTGGGTTGGGGATAAGGAATAGGGAGGGGTCAGGGTGGATTGTGATAACACTTTCCTTCCATGAAACCAGGTTGGGGGTGTGGAACTTGGTTAACAGAGCAAATATTTTTATTATGGGATTTGTTCTGTGAAGTTTGGATTCAATCATAGGGCCACTTTTGAGGACCTAGAGGGCCACATGTGTGAGGTTCCTCACCCCTGGGTCAGATCATACTCTGAATAATCCTCTATAATCAATTCCTTTTAAAACCTAAATAATTCACTTCAGCCCATTTGTAGGTCACTGAATTACCCCCTTATCTCTGTAGCTTCCTGAAATGCTGTGCATCTTTCAGTTTTAACCCTACTCTCCATGACGCTATTTAGATTTTCCTTGGCAAAGGTGCTAGAGTGATTTGCCATTTCCTTCTCTAGCTCATTTTACAGATGAAGAAACTGAGGCAAACAGGTTTAAGTGACTTGCCCAGAGTAATACAGGTACAGGTGCTTGTGCTAATTTTGGCCTAATAATTAACACCAAGGACAAGCAGGTGCTCCATCAGCCACCACCACACCATCCATACGTGGGACCATCAGTTACAGCAAATGAAGTTTTGAATGCTGTGGGTAAGTTTACTTACCTTGGTAGTGTACTTTCCAGGGAAGTACACCTTGACAACAAAGTTGACACATGTATTGCCAGAGCTAGCTCAGTGTTTGGGAAGCTCCTAAGAAAAGTGTGGGAGAAAAGAGGTATTAGACTGACTACCAAACTGAAGGTCTAAAGAGCCGTGGTGTTGATCTCGTTGTATGGCTGTGAAACCTGGATAGTCGACCAGCAGCATGCCAGGAAACTGAATGGCTTCCATTCGAATTGTCTTAGGAAGATTCTGAAGATCACTGGCAAGATAAGGTACCAGACTCTGAAATCCTTACTCAACTAAACTACCAAGCATTCAAACTGCTTCAGAGAGCACAATTCTGATGGGCTGACTACGTTGTTTGAGTGTAAAATAAAATGTACACTTGCCAAAAAGACTGTTTTATGGAGAACTCACACAGGGCAAGCTTTCATATAGTGGTCAGAAGAAGTGATGTAAGGACACTCAAGAACTTTGGAATTGATTGTGTGACATGGAAGACACTGGCACAGGAACGTTCAGCATGGCATGCCCACAGCAGAGAAGGTGCTGTGCTGTATGAGCAAAGTGGAATTGAAATAGCTCAAAGGAAATGCAGGATGCGCATATTTAAAGTAGCCACCCCAGATGTTTACATGGACTAGTTGTGCCCAATCTGTGATAGAGCATTCCAAGCTCATATTAGTCTTTTCAGCCACAGTTGGATACATTGAAACCTGCCTTTATCATAGTGATGTCATTTTGGTCCTCTGCGAGAACGAAGGACAACAACCAACCAACCAGCAGTGTCTGAATATGTGAACTCCAGTTCTCCTGACTTTAGGCCCAGTACCATCTAACTCCCCAACTTACTCTGAAGTAGGACTAGATAATTTTGCATATGAGGATTTGGAGCATATTGGGACACAGACAAGTATTTATTATGCACTTAATATATACTTGGGTCTTGTGCTAAGCACGAGTGATATAAATAAATAAAATCCCCCACAAATGTGATAAACTGCCAGTAACTGTAGACCCAACCCCAGACATTTATTTTTAATAATTCTGATCATATTTAATACAAAACATAAAAAGTTGTAATTTCTACATCAGAGAGGATAGGATTTAAAACACTGGCTCAGCCACCAATACTGCTTCATATTTCCTTTTACTTAGAGGAAGATACAAAGATCATTGCATCACTAGAGAAAATCATGTAACCGAGGCTGGATGGTGGAGAGACAGGAGACGTTCCTAAAGAGAGTGTGTAGCCTTTAGTGCACTGAAACTTTTTACAAAATTTAGCATTATGCTAGATTTATGTGTGTATACTTATGGTAGTAAATGATAAACTATAGATTACTATTAATTATGCAGTATTTATATGTGGCTTACTAAATTTTTTTGTTTTGTTTTCTTTATATAAGCACTGCCATTTGCAATTTTCTGTAGTGTGCCATAAATCTCCAAAAACTCCCATTCATTTATCAATCCCCACCCTGTAAATAGTAAACCTGGAATGTTGAGGGAAGACTGTACAAATAAAAAGATAGTCCCTGCCCTTAGGAAGCTTACGTTCTAATGGTGGAGGGAAATACATAAAAAGCAGGAAAAAAGGAGGTGAGGGGTTGGGGAACTGCCTGGACTAGGAGATAGTGTTGAAGTTGAGGGCAAGCACAACCAGGAAGTGAATGAGAAATGACCAGCTTGGGTATATCCTCAAAAAGAGGCCCTGGAAGGAACTTGCCAATAGGAGAAGGGAACAGAGATAGTGGGAGGAAGTTCCAGAGTAAAGAAGGCACCAGATGCTGAGGGAGGTTTATTAATTATAATAGTTTTCATTAAGATGACATTTTACTGTGACAAACCTTTTCACATTCATTAATTGGTAGCATTGTCAGTAAAGCTGTGAAGTAGATAGGGCATAGATTATGCTCATCTCTGGAGCTCTGAATTAAAACCCAGGTCTTTTTGACTTTTAAGTTTCCTGCTCTTTTTCTACAAGTTCTGGGGCTCCATTCACCATCCTGTAATTTCACCCTTCTCTGACCACCACCCTTTATATATGTTTGTAGTCTCAGCCAACCTGCCCTCACCTCCCTGTGTGTTTGTGTCCTCAGTGCACTGACACAAAGTTAACACCTGTTAATTAACAGATGCTTTTATTATTTATTCTTGTTGACTTGCAGTCCAGAAGTCTGAGTCTGAGTCTCAGATATGTTTCATGATGGAATGTAAGTTGGAAGGGACCTGAAGGAATCTATAGTCTGATCCCTTCTTGCCCCATCCTTTCTTCGTTTGAACAGTGATCTTTCAGCTTTCTTTCCATTTTCTATCATATGATCTATCATATGATCATATGATATAAACCCAGAGAAGTAAAATCACTTTACCTGGAGTCAAGAAAACATAAGTTTGAATCCTTCCTCTTGTATTCCTTGTTTGTGACCTTGGACAGGTCATTAACCTTCTTGGCTACAATTTTCCTCCTGGTAAATGAGGCTCTTCCCTGCTTGCCTAAGGGTCATTATACAACCTCCACATAGTGCCAGGCAAGGTGTAAATGCCAATTATTGTTACTATTGTGTAAGGCTCATGAATACTCTCTCCACTCTTTCTCATTTACAAGAATTATTATTGTTTGGAAATGCCCTTAGGGCCAAATACAATTTTAAACTTTTGAGTCTGTTTGAGAAATATATCTTCCTACAACATTCAAGTGAAAGTCTTGAGCCTATTGCTCTTTCCACAGTCTTTAATGCCAAGTATTCGTTACTCATGAATAACCCTAGAGTATGTTCTACCAAGAAGTTGCTGCATTATGTAATGAGAGAAGGAATGACTGTTTCTTTGTAGAAACATTTAATTTGCGACTTCTTGTGAAGATTATAAAAACTTTTATTAAAACTACTTTGCTGTACTAAAAGTCCATTAGTCCAGAAGGCATTCAGATTATAGCCAAACAGTATTTCTATCTTCCAGACAAATTTATAGCCTGTTTAAGTCAAGCACAACCTATGTGTTGGTATTTCACACCCTTCTCTAAGAATGTTGTACTATTCTCTAATGTGAGACTTGGATTTGAGGGCTGTGAAAACCTATTTCTGATTCATCTGAAGGCCTGTGATTTTCTAAGGTGCTTTTTACAAATGGGCTTAAGACAATTCATTTAGTTTGTTTCCTGATTTGAAAAACCAGACTCAGCAGCTACCTAAGCCAAAGATTTCTTCTGGCAAGTTGGATTCATAACAGACATGCCTGTTCACCCTAGTCCCATGATATCACTTAATTACAGCAAATAGCTGGAGCTAATTAGAATAATAGGTGAATAATAACAAAAAGAAGAGACCTTAGGGAACATCTCTCTCAATCTTTCTTATAAAGAGTGGGGGAAAACTCAGAGGCTTAGAGAGAAGAAATGACTTGCCCAAAAGTCCTATAAAAATTTATAACAAAACTAACATTAGAATCCATATCTTTTGACCTTTCCAACTTTTTTTTTTTGCCATTGCCATAATGGAAAAAATAATAAGTACACTTATATAACACTTGATGAATTGAAAAGTGCTTACTTCAATATTTTATTTGTTGATCCCAGTCATCCTGTGAGAGAGAAAGTGACTTGTCAGTGTCAGAAGGCTAAGATGTGACACAGCCAAGGCATATGCCCAGGTCTCCTTCTGGACACCTCATTGCTATTGGGCATAAATCTTTAGAAAGAAAATGTGAAGAATACTGAGATCTTCTAGGTCTCTCAGTCTCTGTGTTGGAAAGTGGTATAATGGTCATCACACTTGCACTTACTTTCAGAAGACCTTGCTTGAATCTTGCTTTTCTGTTTAGCAGACAGTATAATATTAGACAAGTAATTGGCTTAGTTTAGTTTTTGTTCCCTTATTTTTAAAGTGGAAATAATTCTCCATGCCTCAGAGGGTAGTTGTGAAGAGAGCATTTTGTAATTCTTTAATGCATTAAGAAAATGTGTTGCATTTTAGTAGCAAAGAACTATTTTGGGGGAAGCATTGCTCACCCCCAAATGCAGTCTATTGCTGAGTCTTGTTGACTTCTTCACAACATCTCTTGAATAGGCTCCCTTCTTTCCTCTGACACTGCCACCTCTCTAGTATAGTATAAGTTCTTATCACCTCAAGCCTTGATTAGGAGCAATAGCTTCCTGTTAGATCTCTGTGCCTCAATTCTCTCCCCATGCTAGTTTATCAGTTTGATTCAAGTATCTCATTGATCATCTTCAAGTGCAGATTTGGCCATGTCACAGTAAAACTTCATAATAAAATTTTAAATCTCTCTGTTTCTTATTTAATGCCCTTCAGAACCTTGCCCCTTCCTTTCCTATCTTTCTAGTCTTACTACACTTTACCAACAACCTTCATCTAACCCTGTCTGCTGCTGTTTTTCAAACAAGACGCTCCATTTCCCAACTCTTGACATTATCACTGGCTGCTCCTCAGGCGTGAAATTTTTTCTTCTTCATCTGTCTTCTGATCTCCCTGACTTCCTTCAAGTGTCAGTTAAAATCTCACCTTCTCTAGAAGCTTTTCCTGATTCTCTTAATGCTGGTGCCTTCTCTCTATTGAATATCTTCAGTCTATACTGTATATAGTTATTTGCATGCCTTTAGAGTATGAATTCCTTTGTAACAGAGACTTTGGGGTGGGGGAGCAGCTTTTTTTGTAACCTCAGCACTTACCACAGTACCTGGCACAAAGGTGCTTAATAAATGCTTGTTGAGTGGACCAACTGATTGAGAAAAGATTTCTGCTGTAGGCATGGGGAGATGGTGAAGACACAGAAGTAGAGCTTGGAGAAGAATTAAGACTGGTGTAGAAACATGTCTTAAAATAGAGACTCTGGGAGGAACCAGTCAGAGGAAGGGGCTATGAGGTGGAATGTTACTTCGTATGAGAAAGGCCAACAGAGTGTACTTCGAAGGTGAGGAAGGTCTCCGGTCTGGACAGTGAGGAATGAATGCGCTTCCATAGCTTTAAAAAAAATTTATGCTTAGTAAATGCTAATTGACTGATACAAATAATAGTAACTGTAACAAATATATTCTTCTCCTTAGAGAGCAAAAGAACAAAGAGGAAAAAAAGCTTACCTCTGAGTTTTGACAAGGTGTATGTGTCCCACCCATTGTCCTCCAAATTACCAGTATCAAAATCGAAAAGAATAATTTGATAAAAAAGTGAAGAAATAAAGGACATTATTAGGAATGATTTCCCTAGTTATATGCCAATAAATCTTAAATGAAATGAATATTTACAAAAACATAATATCCAGATTAACAGAGTAAGATAATGATTTAAAAACCTCTTCTAAGAATAATAAATTGAGTGAACTCTCAAAGAAAAATAGCCCAGGAGCATTTGAATTATGAGCCAATACTATCAAATATTCAAAGAATAATTCCAGTGTTACACAAATCAAGAATACCAAAAGAAAGATCCTATCTAGTTCTCTTTTATCTTTGAAATACGGGCTTGATGCTAAGTAGAGTTAAAAGAGAGAAAACACTGATCTCCCTAATGAACACTGTCACAAAATTATTAAATGAAATACTCGTAAAGCAACAACCAAGCATCCCAAGCCCTCCATCACTGTCAGATTGAGCTTCACAGGGCTAAGGGGTTTGGCCGAGGTCATGCGGTGGTGGGATTTGAACTCATGCTTTCCTGATTTCAGATCCACCACCATGTCCACCAGGACTTGCTTTCTTATGTCAAGATAGGGTACCCCAAACACAATTCTGGTGAGGATTCTATTACAGTAGTGTCTTGTAAGTAAACTACTGTGTAGCACCTAGACATAGTGGCTTAAGAATTACAAAGCATTTTCATTCCATTCACTTGTTCCTCTGGGTGATCCTGTTCAAATGGTTAGGTAGATAAAGGAAAGGCTGAAACAAATGAAGTCATTTTCACTGTTGTACATCTGTGACAGCATCTGAACCTACAGCCTCTGATTTCAAATTCAATGTCACTGTGCCACTTGACCAGTTTTAAATGAATGTATCAGTTGGCAATGCAAGTATACAGCTAAAAATGGAAACAAACTAGTTTCCTATCTTTTTGTAGCTTACTGAAGCACCTTGAAGGGTTTGCCCCACATTACAGTAGTCTTCTTTCTCCTTTGTAGTGGAAAAAAGTATTACAAACTAGAGTTTTTCAAGCCACAAAGTTGTGAAATCCTTCTTAGGAAATGGTGACTCCCTAAAGGTTTCCTTACTATGTTTTCCAGGATTCCTTAAAAACTTATTAGGGGATAGATAGATGATCAGCCGTTTAATGTCTTGTTTGTGAAATTTTTGTGTGTTTTGACCTTAAAGACTTAGGAAAAGAGGAATAGAATTAGTAGAATGTCAGATTCAGAAAGGACTTGAGGGGCAATCTCGTTCCAACTGAAGTTTGACCTGAAGCATGAATCCCTTGTATTATAACAGCCATAGTGTAATAGCAACTGATATTCATATACTTAATGGCACATTATTCATTTGGTCCTCACTTTAACCCTATGATCTAGCTAGGAAAAATACTATTAACTAGAGTGGCAGTAAGGAATATTCGAAAGAGTACTATATTCCAAGTCAGGAACTGGCATTCTTTTCTTTTTCTTCCTGGTCTAAATTTGTTTTTAATAGAGTAGATTTTTAAAGTACGATTTAAATGGAAAGAACTATAAATTGGGAAGGAGAGAAGATTCCTTTCATACTACTCAGGCCCAAGATTCTCCCTCTATCTTCTCTCTCCTCACTTTGGGATATGGGAACATATGTTTACCAGCAAAGAACATAAAGGCCTCAAAAACAAACTTGAGTGCATGTCTTCAAAAATTGACCATGAATATTTATGTTCTTTGAGTGTTTCGTTCTCTTTCAACTGTCCCTTAATGGAGCCCATAAGCTTTATCAGACTGGTACATGAGATCAAAAGGTTAAGAATGTCTCTCCCAAGGGTAGAGGCAAGACACTAAAATTTCTTGAACAGAGGAGTGACATGGTCCAACTTATCTTTTAAGAATATTGGTTTGACACCTGTGTGGAAAATGGGTTGGAAAGGAGAAAGATGGGAAGGAACCATAAATTATAAAGCTACTGAAATAGGTGAGAGGAGAAGTAATATAAGACTGAACTAGAGTTGTTGTAGATGATGTAAATAGAGAAAAAGGGATTGGATGAAGTAGGAAGAATGTACAACACTTGGCAACTGATTGAGTATAAAGAGTGAGAAAGAATGAGATTCTAGTTTGCAAACCTGGATGAATGAAAATATGATGCCATCCGTAGAAATACAGAAGTTAAGGGGAAAGGGAAAATGATGACTTGAAGCATGAGGTTGATATTTTTTAAAAAGCCTACGGAACAGGCCCCTTTTCTATTTTTCTTATATATTCATCTTCTTAATTTACGCTTTTTCTCACCTTCCACCAGATACCTTTGTACATCTTGGAGTCTTGTTTATTTTTTTAATACATCTTTCCAGCCAGAGAGAGGTGTGTTTTTTATGAGTGAGGCAACCTAGGCAAAGAGATTAGTGGAGGAACAGGCTTAATATCAGAAGGCATTTCAACTTAACATTTTGTGATGCAACTATTACAGGCTCTTTGAACAATGGGATGACCTATCTCTGAAAGTACAGTGATTTCTCCAGCACTAGAAGTACAGCAGAAAATGGATGACTTGCCAGAAACGTTGTAGAGGAGTTTCATGCATATATGGTAGCAGTTGGATTAGGACATCTGTGAGGCCCCTTTCACCTTTAAAATTTTATTATTGTAAGATCTAGGATTTATGAAAAGTGTCAGCTTAAGATTCAGCACAACAATCTTTTTGATGGTCCTGGACATCAGTCATCAAAATGCTTTCTTAGTTAAATAAAGTACTTGAAGAAGTTCATATTGCTTTTTCTTGCATTGTCATATACTTAGTGTACCCTATTAAAATTAGGTCTCATGAAGAATGCCCTCATTCAATTTGTATTAAATTATTTTTTATCTGAAATTATTTAAATATTTCTCCCTATCTACCCCAAACACAATTTCTCATGTATTTAATTTTATTGTCGATTGAAAGAAAAAAAAAATGTAAGTTCCTATTTCAGATCTTTTGTTAAATATGAGTAGGCAACTTTCCTGCACTTTCCCACCCCCCACCCCCAAAAAAAAGTACAAGGTTATCAAAAAAGATGTTGTGAATAGAAACTGTGGCACATGACTTAAGCTTTTCTCTTCAGTAGTTTGTGACCTCATACAGCCCTCTGACTAGTGGTGACACAGTCAGTATTTCCTGTGAACCGCAAGTCTGGCTGGTCCCACTATTGTTGTTCAACTTTTGCCTGGAAAAAAAACAAAAATTATTTACTATAAGCCAGTGTCCTGTTTGTTTATAACTTTGCTGGGAAATGCCATGTCCCAAGAGTCCCAGTGGCAACGACTTACTAGTAAAAGAAAGATTGTTTTCTAATGAATTGTGTTGGGAGGCCGGATGTTAGTTACTCGTACCCTGTCTTACTGAATTGACTTGGAGGGGGGCAGTGTGTACCACGTGCTTTTTCTACAGTTTCCTTTCCTTCTAGGGGAAAAGTGGTGCCACAGTGTGGTAGAAAGAGCAAAGGTGTCGGAGTCAAAAGACCTGGGCTCTATTCCTATTCTTAAACCAAGTCACTTCATCTTTTTCAGTACCTCCCTGTCCTTGTCTGCAAAAGGTTGAATGAGACATTCTCTTTTTCCCTCCCAAGGTTTTTGTGAAGATAAAGTGAGAGATGTGAAAGCATTCTTAAGTATCATAAGGTTTTTTTTCTTTATTATTAGTCTTGGCTAAATAGTCTATACAATCTTCAAGTTGGAAGGGACCTAATCTAATGCAGACTTCACTTGAAACCTTTATCCCTACCTTCTTCTATATTATCCCTAATAAGTCTTCATCAGTTTCCTATTTGAAAACTTCTAGTGAATGGGAAGGCATTGTCACCTAACTCAATGCATTCTGTTCTTTGGCAGATCTAATGGTTAGTATATTTTCCCTTAAATACGGAGTCATATCTTTGGAGTATAAAGTTAAGTTCTAAAGAAAGTTTGCAATAAGATGAAAAGGCATGTAATCAAAACTTAACCTCAAGTCCCTTATATTGCCCATAAAGAACAGGAAAGAGTTACCTAGGTAACCCTTTCACCTTTAGGATAATTCTAATTATTAGGAAGTTTTCCCCTCTGAAAAGTCTACCTTTCTACATTGCTCCCATTATGCTTAGTTCTGCCTTTTGGGACCAAGCAGAACAAGTCTCATCCTTCTTCCAAATGATAGCCCTTTCAATACTGAAAGCAGCAATCATTTCCTCCCTGGTCTCCCTGATATCTTGGTTTTGTTGGATTAAAAACACTGAATATGAATTCAGTGGATGTGAGTTTTTCTGTCTATATGTAACTGTTCAGTTTAAATGAGCTTTAGTCCCTTCATTTGTACACTCTACCCTTCCTTATTGGTACTGCAGACAGAATAGATGTGCAAATTTAGAAACATCTCCACTCCAAATTGTTCATATGAACTATTTGTGCCTGCCTTGTGATAGAGCCTTCTGAGCTCATATTGTTCTGATCAGCCACAGTCAGATATACTCTACCTTAACTCCAACATAGTGATGTCATTTTGGTCCTTTTTGAGAAAGGACAACTGACCAACCAACCAAACTCCAAAAAGGTGAGTAGTTATTTAGTACTCCTAAGCCCTCTACTCTATTTGCAACTGAAGTAAAATGAGCAGCATCTTCCTCTAGCTTTGTCTTTTTAAAACAACAATAGCGATCATAGATTTTTTAAGATAGAGAATAAGTAGGTATATCAAAGTACCCTAAGTATTAAGAACTTCATGACATAGTGAATAGAGCACAGGACTGAGACTTAAGGGACCTAGGTTCTCTTCCCCACTATCAAAGTCCTTTTTTATCTTGTTGTTTTTCTATGAAATGAGTTGAAGTAAATATTCTCTTTAGATCCCATCCAGCGCCATGACCTGACAAGCAAGTATAGTATGGTGAAAAGAGCACTAGATAGAGAATCCTAATCTGGGTTCATATCCTATCTCTGGCACAGATTGACATTTGTCAATCGCCTGTGCCTCAGTTTCCTCATCTGAAAAATGGTGGAGATGTTGGGACTAGATGTTCTTTGACCTACCTCTAATCCAGCTCTTGATCTAATATACTGTAATCCTGTGAGCCATTTTATGGCTCAATTAAGTCATTTACCCAAGGTCATAAAGCTAGTAAGGGGGCAAACATGAAGATACTATCCCATATCATCTCATTCCAGATTCCTTGTTCCTTCCCTTATATCACTATATGTAGCATTATAATATCGTGTATAACATTATATATATTTCTGCAAGTGTAGGCCTTGTTAGAATACTTTGAATGCTTCTGTAGAAATGTTAACTCCACAATTAAACGAATTCTCAGAAAGAAACAGAATCATGCTTTGGCTAGCAAGGAACTTCTGACATTTTATGTAATACTTTCTGAACTCAGCTTTAAATCTCAAATTTATTGTCCACATTGAGTCCTTTACAACCTAAACTGCTGAGAGGGTTGAAGAGAAAATAAGCATATAGTTGGTTATTTTTTGGTGCTGGATGATACTAAGCTTAAAAAATTACAAAGGGTGGGTGATTTAATGAGTAAGAGACAATTTCCTCCATTATTGTGCTTTTCTGATATATCATTAATGCCAAGATGACTCTGGACCCTTGAAGACTTTACCATAAGAGAACAAACAAGTCTTACCTAGCATAACTTTGAAGACCAGTCTAACTAATTCAGGAGTTAGACTTAGAGTTGGCAACTAGGGTTTGAATGTTTTCAGTCTTGGATATTTATTATATAATCCCTTTAAAATCAAGGCATACAGAAATCACAATATGTAGCAAAGGTTGTAGTACTCTTATAAAATCACAAATCCTTAAAATATTGAAATAAGTATAGCCACCTTTTATATACTACTTTATGTTTTAAAGTACTTGATTCCAACAAGCCTGTGAGATGGGATAGGTAATGGAATGCTTATTAATGAATCTAGCTGAAGAAACAGTCTTAAAGAAATTGTGACTTGGTCTGACCTGTTGGGGCAGTGAGGCCAACAGTTATGGTATGGAAAGCATGTGGTGTAATATAAGGACAATTCATTGCATTGGGTTCTGGGTTCAGGTGCAAATTCTGCCACTTATTAATAGTGTGAACCTATGTAAAATGTTTCCTTTTTCTTGGTCACAGTTTTCTCCTCTGTAAAATGTGAGGTTGAATTAAATTGTCTCTGAACTGATTTTAATGATATTTTCTAAATCCAGTAGTCTTCCTCTAGCCATTGATCTAACAGATAATTTCTTTAGTGATCCTCTAATTTGCTTATGATGTCATACCTATGTCTAAATCATGTATTTAATTTGAGTTTATCTTGGAATAAGGTGTGAGATGTTGCTCATGCCTAGTTTCTGCCAGACTGTTTTTCAACTTTCCCAACAGTTTTTGTTGAGTAGTGAATTTGTGTGCCAATAGCAGGGGACCAGTAACCTAGTTAACCCACACGATGCCAAATTAGTCACCTTAATTTGTAAGCTATGATCACTGCTCAAAAATTTTCACTTGACTTCTCATTGGATTGAGTCTTAATTCAAGGTCCTCTATAATCTATAACCCTACTCTCTTGTCCTTTGTGTACAGTATGTCCAAGTCAGCTATACTATCACATATGTGTATCATACATACATACATACACACACACACACACATTTTCTTTCCTCCATACCTGGGTTCATACGGTTAACCTAATTCTGGGATACTTTTTCACGAGCTCTTCTTCCACATCTTTTTGTAAACCTATCAAGAATGTTGAAGTCCTGCCACTTGCATGAATCCTGCTTGATCCTTTCAGTTAGATATGTTAGACATAAACTTTCTCTTATCTGAACTTATAACACTTTGTACTCTGATATACTTGTGTTGGAAACTTTATTAAGAGCCAAGGACTTGAAAGAATGGGAAATTATTTATTCTAACTCATTTTATAAATGAGGAAACTGAGTAGTCCAAAGATGTTAATTGACTGTTTTTTTTTTAATTGACTGATTTTGACTGAACAGCAATTTAAATCTAAGTCTTTTGACTCCTTATTTAATGCTACATACTCTTTGCTTATTTGTCTTAGCTCCTTCACTGGATAAGCTTCTTGAGGTAAAGACTATTTCATTCTCTGATCAATGTCTTTCCCAGAGCTTTCAGTACTTGAAACTGTTAGAATAAACAAAGAAATAGGCTTCCACTGCTTAAGCTGAAGCATTTCTGCATAATGAGAGAAATTTACAGTACACAGTAAAGTCATGTTAATCCAGCCATTGCTGATGCTTTGTAGATGCTTTTTTCAATCAATAAACATTAAATAGCTGGGTGGTGCAGTGGGTAAAGTTCCCCTGCTTGTATTCATGAAGAGTTTAAATCTGGCCTAAGACACTGACTCTTGTGACCCTGGGCAAGTCACTTAACCCTGTTTGCCTCAGTTTTCTCATCTGTCAAATGAGCTGGAGAAGGAAATAACCAACCACTCTAGTATTTCTGCCAAGAAAATCTCAGATGGGATCATGAAGGGTTGACCACAACTGAAAAACAAACCTATTATCAGATACTATGCTAAGTACTAGGTATACAAAGAAAGACAAAAAGATAGCTCCTGGTTTTACAATCTCATGTATGTAGTCTTCTGGATCACATACAGATAAATATTCACAATCAAGACATATATACTGGATGAATTAGAAATAATCTGCAAAAGGAACTAGACTTAAGAGAGATTGGGACTTTCTACACAAGATGGATTCTAACTGGAACATTTTGGAAGCCAGGGAAATTCAAGAGACATAGATGAGGAGGGAAAGCATTCCATGGTAAGGGGACAGAGATGACAGCCAGTGAAAATTCTCAAGAGTCAGGAGATGGTAATGACTTGATAGAAAAGCAAGGAGGCCCATGTTACTAGACCTAAGAATATAAGGGCTGGGGGTAAAAAAAGGGGGTGTAAAGTGTAACAAGACTGGTAAGCCCAGATTGTCATGGGCTTTAAATGCCCAGCAGAGGATTTTGTATCTGATGCTAGGGAGTTACTAGAGTTTGTTGACCCTGGGGGCTTCATGGTCAGACCTATGCTTTAGAAAAATCACTTTGTTGGCTCGGTTAAAATGGGACTAGGTGAATTAAGCCTGTACCAGATTAGTGGCATTGTCAAGGAGAGAAGGGGGAAGGTACAATCAGTAGGCTTTGATAAGATACCTTTACAAAATGTGCTTAGAGAAATATGAGTATGTAGAATAAATTCTGCATATTATTGTTGGCTACAAGAATGCCGATTCATACTTGAGCAATCTGAAATGTGATTTATTTATTTTTTTAGTAACCCTGTTAGTATCCCACTCCACTTTTCTTTTTTGTTTGGGACAGCATTTCTAATAAAAGCACATGACTTAAAACATTCCATAGCAGCTCAGAATATAAATAATGCTGTTTGTAATGTTCATTTTGTAAGT
Organism: Bettongia penicillata ogilbyi; assembly: GCA_023548195.1. Classification (NCBI taxonomy): domain Eukaryota; kingdom Metazoa; phylum Chordata; class Mammalia; order Diprotodontia; family Potoroidae; genus Bettongia; species Bettongia penicillata. Next base: position 10,395,246 of record JAJHZJ010000426.1, on the reverse strand, counting down.
ACACGACTCATGTTAAAAAGAACGTATACTAACATAGATCTGTACATATGCTTTCATTACATCTTTTCCCTACTCATGAATATTCCCCATACTTCCCTTCTTCCATTCTTTATGGCTCTTATCAAGTCAGAATCTTTTAATGGAAAGAGCACCTACTGTATTTGGCACCAGAGGATCATGAGAATATAGGTTTTTAATCTAGCAAGGACTTTTAGAGGTTATCAAGTCTAACCTCATTTTACAGATGAGGAAATTAGTTACTTTCCTAGGGTGCCATACTGTTATTGAGTGCATGAGGTCAGGATTTGAACTCAAGTCTCCCTGACCCCATGCCTAGCCCTTTTATTATCTAACTGCATTATCTGGCTGCCTCCTTGAGTTACCTAGTCCAACCAATTTATTTCATAAGTCGAGAAACAGGCCCAGAGAAATTAAACAATTTGCCGTTGGTCACATCATTTCTCGTAGAGCCTAGACTTGAACCTAAATTGTCTGGCTTTACACACAGGCCCCAATCTTGGCTCTGCTCCTTGCTACCTTCTTGCCATTTTTCTGAGAATCATTTCCAGTTCCAGAAAATTATGAAGTTGACTACATCATAGATCTAGAGAAGGCACTTCAGAACCTATTGTATAACTTTTTATTTTATTTTATTTATTTATTTTTTATTTATTTTATATATGCAGAATGGGTCCAGGGAGGTTTGCATTGACTTGGCGTATAAACAGGCCTTGATCTCACACCCTCTGACCCCAGAGCCAGTACTCTTTCCACTGTACCATTCTCTCTCCCTTGACAGGGTGAACCTTTTAGAACCCAACAGCGTGATTCTGCTGTATAATGAAATGTCATACTTCTATGTAATCTTCTATAGCAGTAACACCTGAAGGGAAGGATTGAGAAAGGCCACCACGAAGTGGCTAGTGAGGAGAATCTTGAAGAGAAGAGTCTAAGAGGTGATGAGAGAACATTCTGAGGATGGGGGGCAGCAAAGACATGGGAGTAGAAGATGGAATTTCATGAATTCTTTGACCATGCTAGCCCCCTAAGCAAAAGAAAAATACAAAATTCCCCTCAGTTCTACCTGTTTGGTTAGTTATTATGTGTGTCTCTGAGGGCTGCCTTGGGATGGCGCACAGTATACCAAACCAAGAACCACAGACAGACAGAATATGACTCAAGTGTTGTTCTTGAAACAAAGGCCAGCCCACCTTTTTTTTTTTTAATATATGGTCTATTTATTTTTCAGTTCTTAACATTCACTTCCACAAGAATTTGAATTCAAAGTTTTCTCCCCATCTCTCCCCACCCCCCCACCCCAGGACAGAATGTACCCCATCCATAACTTCCTCCAGTCTGCCCTTCCTTCTATTACTCACTGTTCTTCCATTCCCCTCTATTTTTCTATAGGGCAAAATAGATTTTTACACTCCATTGCCTGTATAGCTTAATTTCCAGTTGCATGCTAAAACTGTTTTTAACATTCACTCTTAAAGCTTTGAGTTCCATATTCTCTCCCTCCCTTCCCACCCACCCTCATTGAGAAAACAAGCAATTCAATATAGGTCAGACATGTGTAACAATGCAAAGCACTTCTATAATAGTTATGTTGTAAAAAACTAACCACATTTTCCTCTGTCCTATCCTGCCCTTCATTTATTCCATTCTCTCCCTTGACCTCCCACAGTAGTGTTTGCTTCTAATTATCCCTTTCCCCAATTTGCTATCCTTTCTGTTATCTTCCCTCTCCTATCTCCTTCCCCCTTGCCTTCCTGCAGGGTAATATAGATTTCCATATCCAATTGAGTAAGGCTCAGTTGTTTCCTCTCATCTCCCCTCTCTTCCCCTCCATTGTAAAAGCTCTTTCTTCCCTCTTTTATATGAGATGATTTGCTACATTCTACCTCTCCCTCTCTCTTACTCCTAGTACATTCCATTCCACAGTAAATTTTATTTTTTTAGGTATTCTCCCTTCATATTCAACTTACCCTGTGCCCTGTGTATGTGTGTGTGAATGTGTGTGTGTATATATATATATATCTACATACACACCCATGTACATATACATACCTACACATATATAATATACACATATATACATACCCATATACACCTACATATGTGTGTGTATATATATTTATATTCCCTCTTACTACCCTAATACTGAAAAAGGTCTCATGAGTTACACATAATATCTTTCCATGTAAGTATATGAACAGTTCAACTTTAATGAGTTCCTTAAGGCTTCTCTTTCCTGTTTACTTTTCCATGTTTCTCTTGATTCTTGTATTTGAAAGTCAAATTTTCTATTCAGCTCTGGTCTTTGCAACAGGGACACTTGGAAGCCCTCTATTTCATTGAAATTCCATTTTTTCCCTCTGAAACATTGTACTCAGTTTTGCTGGGTAGGTAATTCTTGGTTTTAATTGTAGCTCCTTTGACCTCTGGAATATCATATTAGATATGTAGAAGCTGCTAAATCCTGTGTTATCCTGATTGTGTTTCCACCATGCTTTAATTGTTTCCTTCTGGCTGCTTGTAATATTTTTTTCTTGACCTGGGAACTCTGGAATTTGACTACTATATACCTAGGAATTTTCCTTTTGGGATCTCTTTCAGGAGGTGATCAGTGAATTCTTTCCATTTCTAGTGTACCCTCTGATTCTAGAATATCAGGGAAGTTTTCCTTGATAATTTCTTGGAAGATGATGCCTAGGCTCTTTTTTTGATCATGGTTTTCAGATAGACCAATAAATTTTTAAATTGTCTGTCCTGAATCTATTTTCTAGGTCAGTTGTTTTTCCAGTGAGATATTTCACATTGTCTTCTATTTTTTCATTCTTTTGGTTTTGTTTTGTAATTTCTTAGTTTCTCATAAAGTCATTACCTTCTATCTGCTCCATTCTAATTTTTAAAGAACTACTTTCTTCAGTGAGCTTTTGAACCTCCTTTTCCATTTGGCCAGTTCTGCTTTTGAAAGCATTCTTCTCCTCATTGGCTTTTTGGACCTCTTTTGCCATTTGGGTTAGTCTTTTTAAAAGTGTTATTTTCTTCAGCATTTTGGGGTGGGGGGAGGTCTCCTTTAGCAAGCTGTTGACTTGCTTTTCATGATTTTCTTGCATCTCTCTCATTTCGCTTTCCAATTTTTCCCTACCTCTCTTACTTGATTTTCAAAATCTTTTTTGAATTCTTCCATGGCCTGAGACCATTGCATAAATTTTTTGGAGGTTTTAGATGCAGAAGCCTTGACTTTGATGTCTTCTTCTGATGGTATGCTTTTTTCTTCCTCATAGGAAAGGATGGAAGAGAATAGCTGTTCACCAAGAAAGTAACCTTCTATAGTCTTATTTTTTTCCCTTATTTGGGCATTTTCTCAGCCAGTTACTTGATTTTTGAGTCCTTTGTCAATTGGAAGGTATACTCTAGCAATCTGTAAGTTCTCAGCTCCTTCAAGGTGGCACAATAAAGGGAGAGGAATTTGCTCCTCTCCTGGCCTACACTCTGGTCTGAGAGCAACCACAAGCATTCTTATCTGTCCTGGGTCTGTGAGTAGTTTTCTCTCTCCACAGTCACCACCAGCTCTACCACGCCAGTGCTCTTCCTCACCCCAGGATGACCACTGAGAACTGAGACCCAGATCAGCAGCTCAAGTCCCCCAGGGTCTTTAGGCTCAGGGCTCCAAAAGTGGGCGTTGCTGCTGCTGCCCTGGGGCCAGGGCCAAAAGGCACTCCCCTCTCACCCAGGTAAAAGAGCTTTCTTACTGACCTTTAAAGCTGTCTTTGGCATTTGTGAGTTGAGAAATCTGGGAACTGCAGCTGCTACCCATGATTCCACACCCTGAAGACTGCTCCAGATTAACCTTTCCTGTCCGCCCTCCAGACTGTCTTGGGCTGGAAATCTCACTTTGTTGTTTTGTGGCTTCTGCTGCTCTAGAATATGTTTAGAGTCATTTTTTACAGATATTTTATGGACTGTGGGGGGAGAGGTAGCGTAGGGCAGTCTGTCTACTCTGCCACCTTGGTTTTTGCCCTCTCAGCCCACCTTTTTAACAGCAGTTTGCTGGTGATTTTGTGGTTCCCCAAAGCTAAAAGGTAGGGCTAGTTGGGTTATTAACGAGCTCTATTAAAGAGTAGAACTTAGAGTTGACTGAGCTCTATACTCTCCCATTTAAAGACTTAAGTTGTAGCTGCTTATGCACTCTAATTAAGTAGTTATAATGGACATTCTTGTAACTAGGTCTTAAGGATTACAAAACATTTTGTATAATTTCTCATTCTTTGACCATGTTGGGGGACTAGGCAATGCAAATATAGTACTTTACACATTTTGTAGATCAGACAGTTAGGCTCAGGTAAGTGGGAGACTTGGTCATGGTCAGCTAATATTAGGTGGTTTTTGAATCCAGGTCTAGCCTAACTCTGATGTCACACTCATTCCACTATATCTCACTGTATAATACAGTCCATGAGAAAGCTGTATTTGAGTTTTAAATCAGTACTTGCGTTTTTGGAACCCTGGAAAAATCAGTTATTTCTTTGAACAAACGTCAGTTTTCTTCACTGTAAAATGGAAGCAATGATAATTGTATTAGCCATCTCACAGTAATGAAGCAGCTCTAGTGCAGTGGCTCTAGCACTGGGACTGGAGTTTGGAAGACCTGTGTTCTGATCTAGCCTCAAACACTTCCTACCTGGGTGACCTTGAGCCAAGTTATTGAATATCTGTTCAGTTTCCTGGCATATAGTAGGCTCTTAGTAAATGTTTTTTTTCCTTTCTGCTTTCGTTCTTCCAGGTGAAGAAAGCACTTAAACTCCTGAGACACTGCAGACTTGTGTGATATTAGCCTGCTTATTTTTTGGCTAGCTAAGCCATTTTTTTCCCAACTCTTCTAGTATGTAGTCTCACATTCCCCTCTTGTTCCCTGCACAGCATGAGCATCATGCAGCAAGAGAAGCCACTGGATTTGGAGTTGAAAGTTGTAGGTCTTCACTTAGCTACCTGTTTGACTTTGGCCAAATGACTTAATCTCTCCAGAACTTGATCTCATTTTTGTATATTGAGGAATCGGGACCAGTAACCTCTTTCATCTAGGGTATGATTTAGCAAAGTGCCTTACTTAGTTATAGTGAGTAGGTGCTTAATAAATAAAATATTTAATTGAATTGTTTTCCTCCCTTAGGGAAAACTTTGGAGGGGTAATGGTTAACATTGGTTAACAGCATTAAATAATGAGAGAAGAATGGAGGAGCTTTTGTTATGCTAAAACAGTTTGTCTCAATTGAAAATGCTGGTTGTAGCTGAATGTGTGATGTGATTTAGCATACTTTGAAGCAGTTTATGGTCTAAAGTCATACAATTTTTAGATCTAGAAGGGACCTTTTGAGCCTATCTAACTTTAACCCTCTTTAAAAAGAAAAACAGGCAAGGAAACTGAGGCCCAGAGGTGTTTTATGCCCAAGGTCATAAGAATAGTATGTAGCCAAGTTGGATTAAAATTAATCTGCCTCCAAATCAGGTGTGCCTCATGCAGAATTTAGTCTAACACCCTCATTTGTAACATAATTAAGGTCCAGAGAAGGGAAATGACCTTGTTTTAGTTCACATAGCTTATTGTAATTCTTGATTCTTAATGCATTATCTTTGGAATTATACACTACGCCATACTGCCGTGTCAGTGTGTATCCAGAGGGTAGATTGAGACATTTGTTTAATTGTGTTTGGACTGAGTCCTAACTTCCGTCAACCACCCTACCTAAGTAGGTGTGTGGGAATGGTGCAATACAAACCATCAACCCAAAATACTAGTTTAGCTAGTGACACAGCAAATTGAAAGTTCTCATTGCTTTATTAATACAGAAACTACCATATTAATCATCACTGAAAGCATTTGCCCTAAACTCACTAGATGTTGGACTGTACTGCAATAAGCAGTCAAATCAACATTTTTGCATTCTTAGAATTTATGATGTTTAATAACACTGACATAATTATATATAAAGAAAATGTGTACATAGAATTCACAAGGAGGTGATTACTGAGGCCATTTCCAACTTGGACATACGTTAGAAAGTTGAATGTTTGAAATGGACCTGTACTTAGAACACAGAATGTTCAAAAGTACCTTGCAGCTTCTGGTTTTCAGTTTCCTCTTGTAAAATGAAAGCGTTGAATTATACAATCTTGAAGTCTCCTTCCTTCTGAATCTGTGACCTTTCACCCCTCCCTAAGATCTTTTTTAGCTCTACAGTTTTAAGCATATTTATATTATTAAATTATCAGGGTGGTATGTTATGGAGAGAGAAGTCTAAATACTAAGTTTGTAAAGAGAGTGAATTCTTCAGAAAGACAAATCATTTAACCAGTTGAAAGGGCTTTGTTAAGGTTTCAGGAACCCTCTGACAAAGAGAACTTGATTAATTGGAAAATGTGGGTGGGAGGCAATCTAAAGAGATGATACAGGGGTTATAGGAAAGACCTGAATGCTCTGCAGTCCTACCTTTCCTCATTATAGATGAGGAAACTTTGACCAAGGGAAATTAAATGACTTGCTAAGGGAAAGCCACATTGATAGTGTAAGAGGCAAACTTTGAATCTAGGTCCTCTAGGTCCTGAGCCAGTGCTCTTGCCACTATGCCATGCTCCTTTGTAGGACTGGACTCAATTACTTCAGCATGCTTTAATTCTGAAACAGTTATACTCCAGGTTTTGAGATTAACATGTGGGTTTAGATTTTTAAAAAAAACAATTTAGCCATCAATCACTGTTGTGTTTGGAGAAGAATAGATATATAGGGAGATAAATAGAGATATAGATACATAAAATATTCACATTTGGTGTTGAGTCATTTCAGCTATATCTTATGCTTTCTAACTCTGGGGTTTTCTTGGTAAAGATACTGGAGTGGCTTGCCATTTCTTCCTCCAGCTCATTTTCCCAATGAGAAACTGAGGCAAACAGTGTTAAGTGACTTGCCCAGGGTCACACACAGAGAGTGAGCATTTGAGGCCAGATTTGAATTTAGGAAGAAGAATCCTTTTTTTTTTCCTAAGGAAGATGAATCTTCCTGAGTCCAAGCCCACTGCTTTGCCATCTAGCTTGCCCCCATATACTCATACATACTTTTATTTGATTAAAGAATAACAATTTTGAGATTACTTTTTCTTCTCAAAGTCACTTTTTCTTCCAGTGAAGAACTGAAGTCCAGTGTTTGCATCATCCCACTCAAAAACATTTTTTCTTCTCACATTTCAAGACACAAGTCTGAATACACTGATCCAGTGATGCTTTGAATAACAGTGACATGAAACTTTCCACAATTACTGACTATGACATTCTGGCCAAGAATTAGAATCGACTTGTGTTGACCTAGCGTCCTAAATTTTAAGATGATATCGCAAAGGATAAACTTATGTCGGTTGTAAATACTTTACCACATTAGCTATCATTTCAAAAGGCATTGTTCTTTTTTTCCTTTATGAGTGATTTTCTCATCTACAAGAGTAATAATTTTCTTACTGTTTGAACAAAAGTCTTCTCTGCTCTTGGGGCTTTGTAGGAAGTTAGCCAAATGAAGTATATAGCACAGCAGTTTGTTTTCTTATACTTCTAGCTTCTCTGTGATGTTACGGGAATATTATTGCTCCATCACAGATGTTCTCAGAATTGGAAGGGGCCTGAGACACAGTAAGTCCAGCAGAGCCTCCTCCACAGTATCATCCACAAATAGTCACTTGGCCATCACTTGAAGATTAGAGATTCTACTTCCCAAGGTCACCCATTCCGGTTTTACATAACTTGTATTGTTAGGAATTTGTTCTCCCTGCAACTTCTATTCATTTATTGTTCCTACTTTTGCTTCTTAGGACTGAACAAGAATGTCTAAATCCCTCTTTTATATTACAGCCCTTCAGATATTTGAAAAGAGCTGTTGTGGCCCTGGGGCATCGAGGTGGCCCAGTGGCCGAGCACTGTGCCCTGGAGTCAGAAAGCCCTGTGTCCCCTAACTAGTTGTGTGACCTGTGGCAATGTTAACTTTTCTCTGCTTTAGTTTCCTCTGCTGTAAAATGAGAATGCTGTTACCATGCCTACTTCCCAGGATTTGTTGTGATGACGCAGTGCTTTGCAAACATCGAAGCATTATATTAATAAATGCTACCTATTGTTGTTATTGTCACTATTCCCCCTTCATGTACCTATTTTTCTGGCTAACCTGGGCTGCTTGCTCTGCCCAATACATGACATTCTGTCTCCTACCTCAGTGCACACACTATCTCCTGTGCCTGGGATGATCTTGCTCCTCACATCTCCTTGGCATCCCTAGCCTGAGCTCATGCCATCTCCTACACAAAGCATACCCAAATCGTTTCTCCACTCCCCCAAAATTGTCTATTTATTTTGTTTTTTCTTATGTATAATTCTCACACAGATGAGAAGGTAAGCTCCTTGAGGTCAAGGATTTGTTATTTCCAGTGCCTATCACATAGTAGGTACTTAATAAACATTTATTTAAAGTAATACTGAATTAAATGAAAAACTTCTCCAATCCCCTCCCCATCTTGCTTTTCTTCTTTTGGACATTTTCTGTATTTCCCTCTCAAAATGAGTCTGAGAAATGAACCCAGTATTCCAGATGCCTGTCTGACCAGGACAGAGCATGGTGGGATTATCTTTTCTTATGTTAATGACGCTGACTCTTAACTAACTTTAGGTTACATTAGCTGCCCTGTTTTAAAATGTTAGCAGTAATGATGATAGTGCTTACTATCTGCCAAGCACTGTGCTAAGTGCTTTACAGTTATCTTATCCTTAACTACAACTTTGGGAGGTAGATGCTATCTTTATCTCTATTTTATAGATGAGGACACTGAGGCAGACAGGTGAAATGACTTGCCCAGGTCACTCAGTTAGGATGTATATGAGGTCACATTTGAACTCAAGTCTTCCTGACCAAATCCAAGCCATGTACCACTTACCTTGTAATTCACTAAACCTCCCAGATCTTTTTTTCATGTACACTTTTGACCCAGTGTGCTCTACCGTCCTGTACACACTATCACTACATCCATGATAAAAACTTTTCCATATTGGATGAAACTAGCAGAGCTCTTAGAAGAGTGTAGCCTGTGAAGAATTCATAGCAGTAACAAGATATAGGGATCTAGTTCCATTAGTCTGCAAAGAGACTAAACTGCCGAGGCTACCTTAAAGCATTCAGGGGATTGGGTGCTTAATAATATGAGGCATCTTAATACAGATCCAGGCAAATTACTGTCAACATCCAAGGCACCTTTAAGGAAATGAGAAATAGAGAAGAACTATTTGCAGCCTTTAAGAGGAATATGTTGTATTACTTAAGGGCTCATGATGAGATTGTGGTATTGGAGTATTTTTTTAAACACATGACAAGCCTCGCTTTTGAGTTTTAGCCTCACTACTTGAGTCTTACCACTTCCATCCACCTCTTACATTCCAAGAATCCTGACTACCACTACATTTAATGTAGGTTTTACCTCTGCAGAATTCATCAATAGGAATTTATTAAGCACCTACTATGTGCCAGTCATGAGAAAGAATTCTTCAGCTGCAAACGAGAGCTAACTTAGATAACTTGTATTCTAGCTTGACTCCTGTCCTATAGAGTAGCTGGCAAAATTCCATGACCTATAACCCAGGGTAGTGTAAATGTTCTGATCATGGTATAAATGCTCTAGGTTTCAAGGTAAATGTTTCAAAACTGGTGACATTTAAATTTTAGCCAGCACAGCCCAAAGTAATCCCTCCTCATGTTTTTATATTACTCTTGATAGAATGTTAACTATAGTCTTTTCATTTTTTAAGTTTCTGATGTTTTTGTTAAAAAGCATGATTTTAGATACTGTATTTCAGTGTGAGAAATAAGTACTATTGAACTTGGAGTTCAGAATCCATAAATGTGGAAAAATAACTAGAATAAAATACCATATAGCCTGGAAGGCAAAACCAGACTTCATATTCTGAAACAGCATGCCCAGGGCTCGATCAGATCATTGTAGGTAGACTCCTGGAATCCAAGAGGTGAATACCTGTTGTTTTGTAAAATGAGTATCAGGTGCTGGGGACAAAGTTCAGAGGAGACATCCCTATTCAAATGGTTGTGTCTCTTCTACAGATTGTCCACCTGGCCCTACTTAAGCACAGTAGGTTGTTGAAACTGACTTGCCTCACAAAGTAGAGCATTTCTTTTATAACTTAAGTAACTAGATAAAATCCCATGTCAGTACATCAGCTTTTTCCTTTGCATTCAAAAGATACCAGTACTGTAGTACTCACAATCTCTCTCAAGCATTGGACTTTGTAGTTGTGTGTGATTTCTTCATAGTTGTAATGAACATCTATGAAATACCTACTACATGTAGGACAGGTCAGACTTTGAGAACTAATAAAATCGAAACTAAATGTTTTATTAAAATTTCAGAATATTTCTTTCTGTTTTCAAATAAACTGGTGTATGTGGTTGTTCTATAGGATAGCAAGTTACCACATTATTATGATAGCACATCATTCCCCTCTACAGGAGCTAATACTTAGTATGTATGAATCCAGTAGGGACAGCTATTCTTTTTTGATTCAGTAAAAGGGAGAACAAGTAAGCAATTCTGAAAAATTAGATCTTTCCCAAGATAAAATAGTTTGCCTAGGGAAATTGGGAGTTCTTTGGTAATATCTCTGTGTTCTCTCTCTCTTATTCTAAGGTTCCTTGAGAGTAGGGACTGTCTTTTCCACTGCACTTAGCACAGTGCTATACATATACTGAACAATTAAGCTTTTCCCACTTATTCAGTAAAGGATGACTTGAAAGAGAGTTTGGTATAGTGGGAAAAGCACTGACGCTGGAGAGCGGGAATTTCGAAATGTAAGTCTTCTACCTCAGTGACTTTGGTCAAGTTATAGGAAACAAACAGATCTTCTAATCCACATAACCCAAGGTAGAAGGAACTTGGATCTCATCAGGAATATAACAGGAGTATAACATCCATAACAGTTATGCAGTTTCCACATGAGTACTTCTGTTCCTCAAGCAACTGCCCGTTGGCCATTTATAAAATGATAATACTATACAACAAACTAAGGTTGTTTTGAGAATCAAGTGAGATGATTTATATAAACCATAAAACTACCATATGACTATATCCTACTTATTTTATTCTGAAGGGATTAGACTAATTGACCTCTGAGAGCCTACCACTTTTTACGGAGTTTAGCTTATTGCATCATGGGCAGTGGATGCTTAGTTTTTGCTTTTACATTAATCATTTATCAATGCCTCCTGAATAAGAGTAAGAAGCACTTTGTGTTGAGATTTTCTTATGTGTTTGTTTCCTTACAGGTCTTCCAGAACAGTACTATAGCCTCACTTGGTTCCTTAGCCCTATCCTGGGTCTCATCTGCACTCCACTGATTGGTTCTGCTAGTGACCGATGTACACTTAGCTGGGGCCGCCGGCGGCCTTTCATTCTTGCCCTCTGCATTGGAGTTCTCTTTGGAGTTGCTCTTTTCCTCAATGGTCCTGCCTTAGGTAAATATTAAGTGAATTTTCTGTATGTTAAAAGATGAAGTTATGAAACATTCATGAACAAGTTACTGAGCTTTAATACTTTTCTCATTCACCCTGACAATGTCTGTCAAAAGGCTTGAACTTTTTCTTGAAACTAGAACTCACTTTCCTTGTATGACCTTGATCAAATCATGTCATCATCAACCTCCAATTTTGTCATCTGTAAATTTTTTTTTAGTAAAACTACACATGATTATGTAAAGAAAGAGTTTTGTAAACTGTAAAGCCCCTATGTAATTTTGAGCTAGTAGTATTATTGTTAATATAAAATGATTCCATCTAAATAGAGTGTGTGTGAAAGTCCTTAGATTTTCAATGACTTATTTTCTTTTCATTCTGAAAGCAGGTAACTGTTTTGAATGTGTTACAGAATTCTTTGCAACGGCCACTTCTTAGTTATTATTAATACAATGGTTACTAGCATAATATTTGCATGGTTTGCAATACATTCAGCCAGGCCCTCACATGGGAAAACCGTAGGAACCTGTTCACAGGGAAATGTTTCCTGTTGTGATCCATTTTCTTTTTAACGCATATCTAACAACACATCCTGTTTCCAGCATTATTTCAAAATTATCTTTTTTTTCCTTCTCCTTTTCTTATGTTTCATATTGAAAAATTCCAGAACCCAGCTTAATATTTGTTTTTTATCTAAAGTAACAGTTTCTGGGAAGATGATTCTTGCTTTGGGAACCCTTATCAAAGAGACCTACTTAAAAATAAAAGCCTCATTTGAGGCAACACATTTTACTATCATGATCCTGAAATACTTTATACTCAGTGTGATTCTCCTGAAATACAGAGCTTTAAATTTTCCTTAACTGATAGTATCAACTTTACTTAGTAAACATTTTCTTAGTATCCTAATTAGAAATTAAGTTACAAATAGCCCCCATTTGACAGAGTTCAGTAGCAGTAACTAGCAACTAAAACAACCTTATGAGATATACAAATTCTAAGAGGATCAATTTATTTTCTTACTTAGCTGCAGCATCAGCCACTCTTAGCTATTTCTGTGTTCTCTCCTTTCTGGCCCCAATGTTGTTTTCCTTAGCAGAAGCAAAATGAGAGGGAGTAGCTCTGTCTTAATTTCTGGCCTTAGTTCTTTCTCTTTGTGCCTTCTCTGCACCATGTGATCCCATCTTCCTCTTCTCCCACCTGATCGTCTATTTCTCCATTTCTTCTCAGCTTCTCAGGCTGTGCCCCAAGTCTCTGTCCTAGAAATGCTTCTCCATCTCTAATTGTTCTTGGTAATATGAGTAGCTTGTAAGCAGATAATTTAGATCTAGGCCTCTCCTAACACTAGTCCTGCTGGGTATCTGCATTGAGCATTGCACAGACATCTCAAACTTAACCAACTGAACATGGAACTTATTATCTTTGCCAAAAACCTCCTCCTCTTGAATCCTGTTTCTACTCAGGGCATTGTCATCCTTTGAATTTCTCATGTTTTCCACGTCACTGTCATGTGTTACTCTTTGGTTTCATCTCCCATATCTATTCGCTTCCCAAGTTTTCTCCCGAAAGGGACACCAGGGTACCACTGTATCTTTTCATCTCTGTCTTTTCCGTGTCCGTGTGGCTCACACCTTAGTATACTCTGGTCTCACCTCTTGTGATTGTTCTCTTTGCCTTCATTCTCTCTCCTTTTCAACCCACCTTCCTCACAGCTGCACTCGTGGTCTTCCTAAAGTACATGTATCGGCTCTCAAAAAGCTCCAGAAATATCCTGTTGGATCTGAGGTAAAGTAGAGATGCTGTTTGTATTTAATACTTACATAATCCAGGTCCATCCTATATTTCTAAATTTATTTCATATTAAGAACCTTTCACATGCGTTTTGTTCCATTCAAATGGGCCTCCTTGGTGTTCCCAATTTATAACAATAACAGGACTTTGCACGGGCAATCTGACCCCCATTCATGGAATGCTTCCACCTCCACCTCTAATAATGCCAAGGCTTATTAGTCCAAGCGCCACTTCTTTTTTCCCTAATTATTAGTGTTCCACACCCCTCCTCCAAATTATTTTGTATGCACTTAAATTTTCTTATTTGTGTATTATGTTGTCTCTCTCATGACTCTCACCAGTCCCAGAAGAACATGAGCCTGAGAACAAGGATAATTTTCTTTCTCTCTTTGTGTCCCCCTTTCTTTGTACAATACCTTGCAAAAAGTAGGTATTTGGTAAAAAGCTTGTTGGATTAAAATGAAAGCGTGGTTCAGGGAAACAACACTGTCAGTCAGTAGGTCTGAATTCAAATTGTTCTCCATGTGCTTTTTACATGGGTAAGTCAAACCCAGAAAATCAAATCCAATCTAGTAACCAAGAAGTCAATACATATTATCACTGCAGGGGACAACAGCATTGCCAAACCTTCCTCTCTCCTCCCTGGGATTGGGAGCCTTCCCACAAGCAAATACTCACAATCTTACCTGTCTTTCTCTCTTTCTCCCTCTGCTCTAACTGCTTTCATTCACTTCCCACCACATGTGACTTAAGCTTCATGTGATTTAAGCAGGTCACATGGACCTATTAACGAATGGGAAAGATCTTCAAATTAAGCAAAACTACATTAACAATACAGACCTACATGGCTTCTTGAGGTCGCTTCCACCTCTTGAGCTATGATCTTGTGTTCCTAGTTGTATCCATCTAGCCCCTGAGTAGCTTTTATTTGTATAAACTTTTCTCTCATGTAGCCTTCCTGTTTGGTGCTCAGCTCAGATATGTTTTTGATGACTGCTTTTATCATCTCTTCTCTTTGCCTTCTGTGGGAAAAGCCCTGAGCTCAGGCTCTTCTGGAGACCCAGTTTTGATGCTTTATTGCTGGTTCTGTCAGTTATAGCCACAAGACCCTCATCATCTCTGAACCTGAACTTCTTCATCTCTTCATCGAGGGATTATCTGTAAGACCTTTGGCAAGAATGGACAATGTACTTTTAAATGTCATTCCCTCCAGTGTATTAGATGTTGAGTCCATAAGTGAATAAATTCCAAGTTCTAGTCCTGTCTCTCACTGACTTGCACTGACTGTAGCTTTGTGCAATTTTTTCATTTCACCTGTCTGAGCCTCAGTTTCCTCTTAAAATTAGAATTAAGCACCTGATAACTACTTTAGGCATTGAGTTTATGTTGAAGAAATCAAGAGACATTGAAATGCAACCCTCTTCCTTTTTTAGTCACAGTTTGTAAATAATGTATGAAAGAGCAGAACCGCTTCAGAAACTTTGTTGAGCTACTATTTCTGTCACCCTTGAAAATGGTGTTAAACTCTCCCTCCTTGATGTATTATTGCACAACTACAAAACCCATTTCGTGATGGTAGGAATAGTTGAAATTTCCTTTCTCTTTTGATAGAAGAAAACCTAACAATATTTTAGAGGGACAGTGAGCATTTTTGCAGGGGAGGAGTGAGCCTACTGGAGGTAAACATAGCCTTACTACCAGACGAAAATCCAGTTCTCCACTCTCCCAAGAAACTATGCCAAAGAATGCAGATACCCTTGTTCTCTGTTAAAGATATAATCCCAATAAGTGTTTTCTTGGCTCTTTTCCTCCTAGAGATTAACTTTTAAGTGCCCTATTCCTTGAGTTAACAAAGCCTTGAAGATTGTTTTGATTCCTTTTCACATTTTGTCTCCCCAGGTCTGGCTCTTGGTGATGTTCAGAATAAGCATCCGATTGGGATCGTCCTCACTGTGCTTGGTGTTGTGGTTTTGGATTTCAGTGCAGATGCGACTGAAGGGCCAATTCGGGCCTACTTGTTGGATGTCGTGGACAGTGAAGAGCAAGACATGGCACTTAACATCCATGCCTTTTCAGCCGGTAGAAAGCTCTTTTCTTTCTTGTCATTCCAAATTTTGTAAGAGAAGGTTGTTATGATAAGAGTTAGGCAAGGGACCAAGTAGCAGGGTAACTTGTGTTCTTTTGAGTCACAGTCAAGAGAGACTCAGCTTCCTGGCTTCATTTTGTTTTTGAATAATGAATGAGGGAAATGACTGGATTATAACTTTAATGAATGTTCAAAAACCATTCAGAGATGGATATTCAAGAGTCATAGCCTTCAGAGCCTAATAACACCAGTGTGTCAGCTTTTAGGCAGTGTTAGCAGCCCAGGGTAGTTGAAAGAGCCTTGGACTTGGATTCAGATGATCTGATTTCATTCCTGATTCTGCCACTTGCTGGCCACTTGACCTTTTACTCCCTAGTCATTTTTGATCAGCTGTGAAATTCAGTTAATATTCTAGAATATTAGTTCTATAGTATTAAAACCATTTAGCAATCTTGTGAGGGTCCAGCAGGATGAAAGTGAAGCATTTAACTAACCATCAAGTAAGAAATACAAATCATTCCCATAGAGGTTGTCTTTGAGAGTAGTGTTTCAGCACTGGTAGAAGCCCTCAAAATGAATAGATCATGGCAGAAAACAGCGTGGAATCATGAAGTCACAGATCGTTAGAACTTGAATTCAGATAGCATTTTGAAAGTCAGGAAATTGAGACACTGTTCACCTGAGAACCTGAGACTCAGGCTCAGGTCTGCTCACTCCCACTCCCCTAGTGTCCAAATGAAGGATAAAGTCCCTGTTAGGTGACATCAGATGAGCAGAGTCACAGGGTGCGGTCATTATGAGGTGCTGAAAAGCGGAAACTGGCGATAGCATGAATTATTATATATCAGAACTGAAAGTTGTTCCTTGGTCCCTTCTCACAGAGAAGGTATTTAGGATGTAGTGAAAAGGTCATTGAGTACATTAGACTAGTGTGTAGCAATTATAAAAATGTGTAGTAGGTTGAAAAAGAGAATCATGAAGCTTCCTTCTACCTATAATAGTCTTGGATCCTTAAGTGTCATATAACTGACTTGATTAAAGTGAGAATTTAACTTAAATGATGAGCTATTAAACTATTTCTAATGCATATTCATAAAAAAACTCTTCCAATAAATTTAAGGGACTCACAACATCCTGAAGTGTATTTGGTGATATGGCAACTAGTATGAATGTCTCACTTTGTTGTCATACATATGTATATTTCCAAAACAAAACCTGTTTAGAGAATAAATACACTTTTACCTTCTACAAAGAAGGGAAAAAATACTTTTATCTCTCAGTGAGTAGGTTATTTGTTTACTTTCTAATGTTTGGTTTTCTCCAATAGAACTATGTGCTAAATTCTAAGTTAAGCATATGTTAAAACTTAACTTTTCTCAATTGTGAGTTTAAAGACCTCCAGGGAAGAGATTTTATACAAGATAATCACAGTGTTTAGTACTGAGAAGAATAAATATTGCTTAAGTGTGAAAATGCTCAGTTAACTAGTTTCTGACTGTGCTCTAAGTATCACTTGTATTTAAAAATAAGTTAGGGCCTAAATTGGTTTAGAAAAACCATAACATTTGGCCTATAGTGTTAATGTTTAATAGACAAGGTATTTCCTAAAGTTGAAATTTCTTTTACCTAAATGGAAAGTTTATTTTCCCTACCATACAAGATTTTATTTGTCTTTAAATTTTGTTTTGAGATGTGAGGACTTTTTTAGTCTAATTGTCAATTATTGCACTAGTTCCCATTTATATAGCACTTCGTAGTTTACGCAGCATTTTCTTAGCCACGACCCTATGAGTCTAGGTAGTATAGATCTTCTCCCTGTTTTACGTATCATATGTGGCTTAAGCTTAGACAGGTGAAATGATTTGCCCACAGTCAAAAAACTAGTGAGGCATAATCAGGAACACAAATCTAGTCTTCCTCACTCTTCGTCAATTATTCTTTCTGTTATACTCTATTGGAGTTGCCTCTATTGGAAGTTTCACCATATCTGAAAACAAAAATTCTGCAGACTTTTAAGACAAATTTGGAATTTCTGCTTAGTTGTTCCTGACCCAGGCCCATGAATTTTCCCTCACATCTCTACTCTTCCATTTCTACAGATTTGCATATGAATTCCTCCCTCTCAGGCTCACAGAGATTTCAAACAAGATTTCATTCTTTATTTTCCTCAGGTCTTGGCGGTGCAACTGGCTATGTGCTGGGAGGATTGGATTGGACGCAGACCTTCTTAGGTGTCTGGTTTAAAACCCAGTATCAAGTCCTCTTCTTCTTTGCAGCTATCATTTTCACAGTGTCTGTAGTCCTTCACCTTTTTAGCATTGAAGAAGAGCAATATTGCCCTCAGCAAGAGCGAATTGAAGAAGCAGACACCCTCTCCAGCGGCAAATTCAGCAGCAGCCTCCCCCCACTCAGCCGCTTGAATGTAATTAATGAGGGAGAGCCATATGGGGTTTCTATGTTTTCTGATGAAGTACAGTCTGAGCATGAGCTCAGTCTGGATTATCTTGATGTGGACATTGTAAGAAGTAAAAGTGACTCTGTACTTCATATGCCTGATGCAACATTGGAAATTGAGCCAGAGCTACTTTTCCTTCACGACATCGAACCTTCCATTTTTCAGGATTCTTCAAACCCTAACACTCCCCGAAGCACCAGTCAAGAGCTTATGAAATGCAAACGGAGCCGTTTATCCACTCTCCTCAGGGAAAATGAAAAAGAAGATGATATGTTGCTTGATAATCACTTGAATGAAGCCAAAGTCCCCAATGGCAGTGGCTCTCCACCAAAAGATCCCATCATTGGAAACTCTAAAATGGCCTTGAAGACGTCGAACACTTCAGGCTCCATTCGGAGGAGAAGACACATGTTCTACCGGCAGGCGTCTTGCACCTTTTCATACTATGGCAAAGTAGGGTCTCACCGTTACCGTTTCCGACGAGCTAATGCTATTGTGCTGATTAAGTCATCCCGCAGCATGAATGATATCTATGATATACAGAAGAGGCATCGTCAGAGGTGTAGACAAAGGAACCAGAGTGGTGCAACCAATTCCAGTGGCGACTCAGAGAGTGAAGAAGGGGAAACGGAGACTACGGTCAAACTGCTGTGGCTATCCATGTTGAAGATGCCCAAGGAGCTGAAGAGGCTTTGCCTGTGTCACCTTGTGACCTGGTTTTCAATCATTGCCGAAGCAGTTTTTTATACTGATTTTATGGGCCAAGTTATCTTTGAAGGTGACCCTAAGGTGAGCTAACAGAATCCATTATATATTTCAGTCTGAGCATTTTTCAAACAATTAAGCCTAATACAACAGTTCTTAAGTTTTTTTGTGTGATGGTCCCTTTTAGCAATCTAATGAACCTTATAATTCCCTTCTCAGAATATTTTTTAAATGCATTAAAATAAAATGCATTAGATTTTTATAAAGGGAAACAACTTATATTGAAAGTATTACCAAAGTATATGTATTTTAAAAGTTCACAGACCCCAGGTTAAGTACCCTAGGCCAACATAGCATATGTGTATAATAATCTTCTAATAAATGGATGCCAGAGTTGCTTGAGTAAGTTAAATACATTTAAGTTAGTAAGACTTTTGAAACACCCCATACTTTAAAAAACAAAACAAAACAAATCATGTAGTATCTAGAATAGACTTCAGTCTTTTCTTCCATTGATGCCCCAGGTTCTTGAAAGCTACTCGGAACAATAAAGGCTGGCAGATCTTCTAAGTAAAAAAGAATTTACGTGCAGACGCAGTGTATGTCTCCGTCATTCAGAGTCCAATTTATCGAAGTTTAGAAGGGCTTGTCTGCAGGGAATAAGAACCCAGAGCAATGAAGTCTGGGATTTGGGGTCAAACTAGAGTGGGTATTGACAGCTGGTTTTGCTGTATCAAGAACAGTTGTGGAAGAGCCAATTTATGTAGCAGACAGCCTGCACCCCTGCACGGCTCGGCGATGAGGTAAAGAAGAGAGGTACAGGAGGCGGCAGGAGATAGGCCAGCTCTGCTCTATTGATCTGAGGGTCCGGGTATTTATAGACAGACACTGTGAGCCCACGTTACGTTCTGCTTGTCTCTACCCTGTGAGCCGAGAGGGCATCTATTTTACATATCCCTTGTTTTCTCTATTTCTCTTGTTTGTCTCACGTAGACAGCAACATCTGAGGGGCATGGAGAGCCATTCCAGACGATAATGAGCACAGCCTCATAGAACAGTTTCCCCCGAAGGTCTATCCTGATCTTGTCAGCCGCACTCCACCCTGGTCCTCAACAAATTTATAACTTCACATTACTCCAGGAGATAATTAGGCCTCGTGATCTAGTAGCTTTCACATATCATTTGGACCTCATCACTAATGTTTCCCCTCAAATGACAGATTACTGATTGCTGAGCATCAGCACTTAGATCACAGTGAGATCATGCGATCTAATCCATCTAAAGTCTTGAGAGGTTCTATCTCACACAGAAGATTTTCCTTCTTACAATAAGAGCTCACTTTATATAGCACTTTATAGATGATCTCAGAATATCCTGAGATGCAGGTACTACTGTTATTTCCATTTCACAGATGAGAAAACTGAGACTCAGGTCTTCCTGACTCTTGACAGGGTCACTATTACCTACTAATGGCACTATGCTATCTAGCTGCTTTTAGGGTAGGGACCAGTTGTCTTTATAGTTAACACAATTACCAGCAAGTTTACAGTTTTGACTTAAGAGGAAACATCCCTTTTTAATCACTTACATACTCTGCTTCCAGATCCATTTCTTAGTCCCACATATATTTCATACTATTTCTCTTTGATAATTCATTTCAAAGCAAACATCGATGACAGTTGTAAAACTTTACAATGAAGTCCTCAGGATTCACTAAAAATCAAAAAGGCCTTGTTTAATTTAAGGAAGGTATCTGAGCTTGTAGGAACTCTGTTTTTATCTCATTCAGCCTTTATATTTTAATACCTCTAGAGGGGAAAACCGTTTAAAATTGTACCTGTACATCTAAGGTTGATGGTCCTAGATGTTTCAACAATAGGGCTAGTGGTGGTCTGGGGTACCTGGCAAGATCTTTTCCAGCAGTCTTTCTTGGTAATCTGGAAGGGCAATTCTAAGGCCTTTTCTGCTAACCAGAATTGTAGTGCAGGAGATTTATAGGTGGAAATGTGTCAGTATGCCTTTTGTTTGTAAAAGGTTTTAATTTTTTTTTTTAAATTTTGGTGATTGTCCTCAAGTTTTATTCTAGATTTAGGAATGTGGGAATTTCTGACATGATTGTTGTGGGGGAGGAGTTTGGAGCATTAGACTGGGAGATAAATAACCTGGGTATGCAACTGCATGATTTGAGTCTCTGGGTCTCATTTTCCTCAAGAGTGAAGTAAGAGAGTTGGACTGAATCATCTCTAGCATTCTTTCCAACTATTAAGCTTTTATTATTTTTGGTGATAAAAATAGTGGGCTCGAGGAATGCTTGAGCAGCAGAAGGAGCAGTCAAATGTGGACATTTGAATCTTGGGATAACTGACTTGTCTTATCTATTTAGCCTATCCAACCCATTTTCCCATCTGCTTAATGGGAAGAATAATCCTGTTTTACCTACTTCACAAGAAAATTTTCTAAGTGAAATGAGATAGGGCTTATTAAAATATTTTGAAAAGCATAAAGTCCTTGTTAGTTTTACAAACTAATAATTAGATTATCACTATAGTTATCATCATTTCTTTTCAAATGTAGTGTTTAATGTTGAAGTGTAATGTTAAAATATAGGATTTACCTTTAGGCAATATAATATTAGAGTCCCATCCAAATAACTTCAAATCTTTGCTTGCAATAGGCACCTTCAAATTCCACTGCTTGGCATGCATATAATGCAGGCGTAAAGATGGGCTGTTGGGGACTAGTCATCTATGCCTCTACTGCTGCTATTTGTTCAGGTAAGTGAATCTGCTTTTGAAGGAACCAATGAGTCATGTGTGGCAATGGAGTAAAAAATGTTTGTATACTCAACACCTAGGTAACTGAAAACAGGAAAGCATAAACAACTCACCCCTCCAATAGAAACTTTATGTTTAGTAGTTTTTTTTAAGAATCCTATGAGCAGCTACAATGGCAGATAGAATAAATCCAACCTTAATCTCTTGGTAAGCATTTCGATGTCTTCTTAAAAGTATACACTGGTATTTTATACCTAGTCTTTATGTGTAAGACCTGTAGTCATGAAATTGAAGTGTGAGTTCTTTGTTATCTCACCAAATACTTATTGAGCCTCTCACTAAACCCGCCCCCCTCCAGCACCTTTGTCACAGTACAGAGATTAGACCAGCAAATATCAAGTTGTAACAAATCTACCAAGATATAAAGACTTTGAATATGGGCATAGCAGTGAAGTCTTTGTTATGTCATCCATGACTAGCCTAAGTTTGGACAAAGTAAGTTTAGGCATCAAGTAATTTCAGAAGGTGAGGGGAAAGGAAAAGGGTACTTACCACAAGTACATGAAGATTGCTTACTCTAAGGTCTTGTGATCTGCATAGACAGTTTTGTGAATTGTGAAAAAATAGCATTTATTTGATGAGCACCTATGTCATTCTGGGTGCTAGAGAAGCCTAAAAGAATGACTTGGTCCCTCTCTTGTAGGAGTTTACAATATACAGTGCTTGGGGAGATAAAACTGAAAAGTTAAAAAAAAAAACCAAGAAGTTCCCCAAGTCAGTATGTAATTATTAGGTGCCAGAAAGTAATGCATACAGGAAGAAATCAGAGTGGACTGGAGTGATAAGAGAGAGCCTCAAGGAAGAGGCAGGTCCAGGATTAGACCTTGAAGGGAAGTTAATCAGTTTTAGATAGCAGAGCTAAGGGCCTGCAGAGTACAACTCATTGTGGTGGGCAGTAAGCAGTATGTCTATAGGCAGAGAGGAAGCAAAAGTCCTGTTTGGGACTTGTGAGTTGTCTGGTATACCTGGAGCAGAAGATTTTTATAGGGGAGTAGGAGGAGATGAGGTTTGAAAAGCTTGAGGATAGGTTTAGCTAAGATAAAAACTTTACATTTTGTTCTGCAGATATTTAAGCTATTGAGAATTTTTGACAAAAGGAAAAACTTGATAAATAAATCAGCAGTATTAGTCTGTTGTTATTGGTATGGAAGAGGAATAAATGGAAGTAGAGAAACCAGTTAGACTGATGTAATAATCTAGGCAATAAGGCCTTATAATCATATTGTGGTGGTGGGAAGAGAAAGGGCTGGCTAGATAGATATCACAATAAATGAGAAAGGGAGTGGTCCAAGATGATTGAAGGATTGAAAGTCTGATTGGAAATGGTGTCACAGACTGAAATAGTTTAGTGAGGAAGGGAAACTGGCTCTAGAGAGAGTGTGAGGTCAAGTTTAAGGCTAGTGAACTTGAGCTGATAGTAGGAGATAGCATTGGGAATGTCAGCTAGGCATTTGTACAGAAAGAACTCTGTGTTTTAGTGTGTCCCCATCTGCCTCGTGCTGAGAACATGTCAGATCTGGAGATGACATAGCATCAATACAGAGGTGATAGCTGAAGATTTAAGAGTGAAAGTTTCCAATAGAAAGAATGTGGTAAAATTATTTTTTGTCACAAATATATTTGGTAAAATTGAACTTTCTTTAAAAAAAAATAACTTATTGTAAAACTTCTCATCAGTATTGTTTCTTTAGCTAGATTAGGAGCTCCTTGAAAGTAGGGGGACCAAAAGAATCAGTGATTAAATGTCTTGTTTCCTGGATTTTTTGAACATAGATTTTTGTATTCTTTTCAGCCCTGTTACAGAAGTATTTGGACAACTATGACCTGAGTATAAGGGTGATTTACATCCTAGGAACCCTGGGTTTTTCGATTGGTACTGCAGTAATGGCCCTTTTCTCCAACATCTACATCGCTATGATAATGATCAGCACGATGGGCATCGTCTCAATGAGCATATCCTACTGTCCCTATGTACTCTTAGGACAATATCATGAGATTAAAGAGGTGTGTGCAAAACCTACTCCCTCCTTAGATTATTAAATGGTACATGTCTGTATTGTAATGGGGAATACATATTACCGATAACATCAACACTTTGAACTGTATACTTTAGATCAATTTCCATAACAACCAAGGTTTTTCGAACTGAAGATATTTTTCCATTGGTCTTTGTTGTAAAGTAAGCTTAGAATTCTAATGTTGAAGGTGAAAAGAATCATTTAGTTCAATCTTTACTTTTACTCATGAGGAAAGAGGGCAGTAATTCGGGCATACTGAGGACTTCAGCCATCAGAACTAGCCCCTTGTGCATGCTTCTCTTGTTTCCTTTCCTTTTCCGTGCATGTTCCATCCATTATTTTCTTTCTCATATATCTTCAGTATCTCCCTCTCCTAGCTCTTCCTCTTACCTGTAAACATGCTTAGGTTTCCCTTATCCTAAAACAAGCATGAATACAAGCCATACTTTGATTCAGACATTCCCTCAAACCATCACTCTATATCCTTCCAGACTTGCCTTTGAATTCTAAACTTTTAAGCATAATAGTCTCACTTTATACTTTCCCTGGGACTCAGGTTCTCCACTCATTCTCTCCACTTCCTTCCCACCCATTCCTCAAGCTTGTACAATCTAGTTTCTGTCTTTACCACTTAAACTACAAACTAATGGCCTTTTGAGGGATCTCATCTTCCTTGAATTTTCTTTCTTGCCAGTCTCCAAGCACTATTTATTTTTGTGTTGTGTTTTTATTAAATATTTCCTAATTATGTTTTTATAATTATACTTCTCCCTTCCTCCCCCTCTCCCCTACCCATTGAGAAGGCAAACATTGTGATACTGGTTATACATGTGAAGTACATAAAATGCAAAATATTTCAGTATTACCATGTTACTAAAAAACATGGTTACAAAAAAAAGAAGAAAAAATAAAATAAAAAAGTATGTTTCAGTCTACTCTCAGAGTTTATTATTTCTCTCTCTGGATGTAGATAGCATTTTTTATCACAAGGCCTTTGGAGTTGTCTTGGATAATTGTATTGATTAGAAGCCTTTCCCAGTTGATCATCATTACAATATTGTTGTTAACTGTGTACGGTGTTCGTCTGGTTCTATTCACTTCACTTTGTATCAGTTCATATAAGTCTGCCCAGGTTTTCTGAAACCATCTTGTTCATCATTTCTTGTAGTGCAATCATCTTGTCACAATTTGTTCAACCAGTCCCCAAATGATGGACATCCCCTCAGTTTCCATTTCTTTGCCACTGTAGAAAGAATTCCTATAAATATGTTTATACATGTAAGTTCTTTTCCTTGTTCTTTCATCTCTTTGGGATTCAGATCTAGTAGTGGTATTGCTGGGCTTAACTCCTTAGTATTCACCACTATACCCCCTCAGAATAGAACCCTGTCTTTGCTGATGACCTCTCTTGGGTCTTCTCTCATATCTCTCCTTTCCTTCTTTATCTTTTGCTGACTTTTTATCCTTCCCCTGTCCTTTACAAAAGGTCCTTGGCCCTGCTACATCTTGATGCAGTGCTTTAGTTATCTCAGTGTAGATGATTCCCAAACCTATTTCTCTACCCTCACGTTTTCCTTAAAGCTCCAGTCCTGGACTTCAGACTACCCACTCAATATCTGTAGCTGTGACATCACATGAACAACTCAAATGGCATGTCATCCCAGAACTTGCTATTCTCCCTTAAATCCTCTATTTCTGTGGATGTAACAATTTTAGAGTTGAATGGTCATCTAGTCTAACCTATCCCCCCAAACAAGTCCTTATGACCTGATGCATTATCCAGCCCCCTTTTCAGATAGACTGATGTCTAATCATGCCTTCCCCATTTTGTACTTGTGAAATTGAATTCTAGAGCTCCTGCATACATTAATCCTACTAAAAATTTGCTTTTAGTCCCTGTGATGCCCCTCTCCATTCTCCAAGGTCTTCCTTATATATTTGTCTATTATTTCAGCAACTGAAGGTAAAATGGGGCCAGATAACTTGAGTTTTTGAAGGAATGCTAAGGGTTCTCTTACTGTGCCTTATCTTAGATACTACTCCCCTTTAATCACTTTTATTCTGCTCTTTCCTATCCAGAGGTGATTCATCTTGTTTAGGATTTTAAAAAAGAAAAACAGAAACAGAAGAAAATGAGTTGTGTCTTGTGCTTCTTTGTTGGTCTACCTAGAGCAGAAGCCCTTTCTCTCTTGTGATCCCCTGCTCCCAGTGTCACTGAACTGGCCCTTGTTGGTTTGTTGGTTTTGTTTTGTTTTTCACTTTTTTGCTCCAGCCAGCTCCTTTTGATCACTGACCTTATATTATTCTTAGAAGACCATCCATGTTTGTGTATTCATTCTCAACCTCTCTTGCTTTTTTCTGCACATTTTCTGCACATATATTTTAAAGATGACATCAGATAACTCTCAATTTTCACCCTTCTTGGAATTATTTTCTTCTGTGTGTTCAAGAATTAATTCCAAAGTGTCTTCTGTCCCTTCTGGGCTGACTTTCCCTGTACAGGTATTCTACCTTTCATTCCTTTGAAATCTGTTCTCCTAAAACCTAGGAGGGCAAGTCAAATGATGCCTGAATTTCTTTTACTCAGTCACAAATTGTAAGTAATAAAGACTTCTCCACCCAAGGTTCCCATCATTTTCTCTCTGGCACAGAGTTCTTTCAGATGAGATTTGAATCCAAAATTAAACTTCCCTGTTGGCTCCTCTACCTTCTAAATGATGAATTTATCAAGACAAGTCAGGTTATTAAATATTCTGCTTTGCAAAAAAGTGAGCTTCCTCAGATGTCTCTATAATGGAAGTCATCTTCAAAAACCACTGTTATCTTGTCTTCTTTCCAGGACTCGTGACCTGTTTCCTGTCTATTTATTCTTTTTTCCCCTTGTTTGTGTACTCTAGTCATAAAATCATTTCTGCTCCTCCTTCCATTGGTATTGATCCAATCATTCCTTACAGTGCTTCCCCTGTATGGATTTTGTGTTGCATTTTAATAATTTCACTGATTTCCCTACCTCTTCTAGTCTCTCCTGTTCATTACACGACTAATATTTCTAAGACATTTCTCTGGACACATTACTTTACTACTCAAAAAGCCATTGCATACGAAATAAAATACAAATTCTTTATTGAGGCTTCCAGAGTCTGGTCTAGACTGTTCCCCTTTCTGAATAATATTCTTGCCAACTGGTTGATCCACCCACAATTTCATTCTATCTTCAACCCAGCAAAGAGTCGCCAGCTTTCAGGCAAGCACCTTCAAAGAGGGAGTTTGCCACTAAATCCAATCTTGAGGTAGTTCTTTGTTCCATCAGAACTGAATTTGCATTTTTTCTTATACCTATTGCTCCTCATTCTACCACCTGGCAGACAATTCTGCATCCTTGTCATCCTTCAAGGTGAAAGGGATCTCTTAATCTTCATATTTTTCAAAGCACTTTGGCTGGGTCTCTCCTCCGTAATTTCATTTGTCATTGTAGCATGGTCATTTCTATGTATTTCTTCTCTTCATGGCATGGTAAGCTTCAGGCCAGGTGTCTTATCTCTCCTATTCCTAGCATTGGACTTTGCATAATAAAGGTGCTTTAGAGAGATAGATAGAGATAGACATTGATATATTTGCTTAACGGATAAAAGTCTTTGCAAATCTCATGTATCCTCATCTTTTTGTTTCTTTCAGTATGTGCAGCACAGCCCTGGAAATTCGAGGCGTGGGTTTGGTATTGACTGTGCCATCCTCTCCTGTCAGGTTTATATTTCCCAAATCCTCGTAGCCTCTGCACTTGGGGGAGTTGTGGAAGCAGTAGGTACCGTCCGTGTTATTCCAGTGGTGGCATCTGTAGGATCATTCTTGGGCTTCTTGTCAGCAACATTCCTGGTGATTTACCCTGACGTCTGTGAAGAATCCAAGGAAGAGCACAAGGGACTATCTTCTCGCCACACAGCTGGGAGTAGGAATGCCGAGGAGAAACCCAGTGTTTTAAAGCTCTTTCGGAAAGAGGAGTCCCAAATCTCAGTAGAGAGCGAGTCAGTCATCTGAATCTACCGTTCTGATTTACACACATTCCAAGCAGGAGCTGGGGCTGAATGTGGAGATGGTTTTAAGGAGGGTGGGATAGGGGTGGTTAGGGAAGAGAAGTTACTGAATGTTCTATAATTGCTATTGCCTGGATTATGGCATAAATAAGATTTTGTGCAAAAATGTACTCAAAATTTATTAGTCTTAGGTTAAGTTTGATTCAGTAAACAAATGTATAAAACTGATTGTTTTCTCCACTTTAAAAAATAGGGGAAAAAACAAAAACCCCACATCGCTGATAAACACCTTTTTTCTTTTTTTAATTAAGAATATGATCTTTTGATTCCAACAATTACTCAAAAAATTCTGCAGGTATATTGTTCTGCATGTTTTTAACATGTTGCTGTATAGACAATAAGCAATTTAGAAAAATTTAAGAAATATTTTGCCTTTTTTTAGATTGTAATTTCAAACAGAAAGGTATTCTGACAACTTTTATGAGATGTCATCTGAATCCCTCAGATAATGCTAGTTTAGCTTGAATAGACACTTTTATCTGAAATTTTTTTCACAGACAACTTATTAGTCTGACAGCTATAGTTATTTGGTTAAATTTCACCGTATTTTTTGGCACAACTATTACTGAATATTTTTCTTTGCAATCACTTTAGGAAAAAACGACACAAAAGTGTAATTTTCTTTCTTTTTTTTTTTTTTTAAATGCATTGGACATTTTCCTCAAGACTGACTGACCTAGGCCCAGGGATTGGGGTGGGGTGGGATGGTAGATGGGGTTGGGAGCATACCAAAGGTGGGAGGGGCTGCCCAGAAGGTGATCTTGTGTTTGAAAAGCCCACTTGACAAGGACAGTTTTTTTGAATGCATCATCAGAACATGCTGTGATGTGACATTAAGAGAAGACCCTTTATCTGAACTGGTGAATGTGCTGCATCGTGTGTCTGTCTGGGTGTGTGGGCTCATGTGTTTGTTGTGAGGAGTTTGTTGTTTTTCTGACACCTGATGCTGATCATCTCTAAAGCAACCATGAAGGGCAGAGGGTGTTCTATCATAAACCAGCGTCACAGAATGGGTGACAGCCCTCTGGGGAAGGGAGGGTGGGGATTTTTATTTTTTTAATTGCACTTTTTATCATCTTGAACCTTTTGTTGGGGAAATCATGCAAGCTGAGTTGAAGGCCTAGCATCACTACAACAGCATGAAGGCCAACCCCTGATCTGTGTGGAATTGTCTCAGATAACAGAATCCATGTCTAAGGCCTTGGGCCTTTACAAAAAAAAAAAAAAAGAAATGGAGATTGGTGAGCATGTGTGCCTTGCCTGCTGCTGGGTGGGTGGGTGGTCGCACCTGCTGCAGCTCTGGGGCCTCTGCTGACCTCTCAGCCAAGGATTCCTCAAAGTCGAACTTTCTTAGGCAACTTAATGGGTTTGGGTTTTTTTCCACCAGAACAAAAGGAACGACTGCTGTTTTCTACATTTAAGAAACCTTTAGTATTTCCAGTTTTCAAAAACAAGCAAAACTCAGAATGGGGGTAAAGTAGAAAATGCAGCTGCTATTTGGATACTTCTCTCCAACCACAGTTTCTCTGTCAACCAAGAAGCTCCTGCTCTTTCTTGTTAGCAGTGGCCACCATGAGCAAGCATATGGATTTCAGGGAAGAGAGCCAGGGAGCCTGCTGCGATTCATTGGATCAATTGAGACAGTTGTGGTACTGCTGCCTCAAATGATTGTTTTTAAAATAAAGTACTTTAAGATGCATGTGAATCATGCTGCAATATGATCATTCAAAAGCAAATATATATTTCAAGATAAAACGAAGAAGTTTTTAAAATAAATTACTTGAATTTTCAGTGTATATAAGAGAATGAATATGTTTTAATGTACTGATCTAATCTCCATTCTTGCCAGTGTCTGTACAAGTTGCTGATGGGAATATGTTTCTTTTGTTTGTTTTGTTCCCTAGAGCTTTCTCAGTGTATGTTCCTTTAAGTTAGACTCCCATCAGAAACAAATGTACTGTGTGAAGTTGCTGGAATTTCCTAGCTCACAAGGACACCAAATTGCACAGGACTTTTTTCAAGTCTCAAATGTTGCTTGACTGTTTTCTCAACTTTGTTTTTTTTATTTTGAACTACATGTGTATGTGAATTTTTTGCTCAGACAAAAAACCAACAGTACTACTGAAGGCATTTACAACCTTGCTCAAGACCATGCAGTTTGTTTGAAGTGTCCTAGCTGTCCTCTGGGAAGCAGGCTTTTCTGTCACCTTTCACTCACTGGAGCAGGTGCTGCGGACAGGGGGGTTCTAGGGCTTTCTCACGAGACTTGGTGCCGTAGGCAAGTTGTAACACATGATTCACTTCATATCACTTTATAACTGAAAATACTGTTTATCAGGACTTTTGACTCTTTGTTTTGGAGGATCGTGGTCAGGTGGCTAAAGGCTTGTTGATACACTTAAGGTGCTATCCTTTTAAAAATTCAGAAAATGGATGAAGGAGAGATTAGAATGAGAACAAAGCAGTATGCTTATATTTTTAATGCTTCTTCAGTTTTTTAAATGAATTAAATGGAGCCTTGCTTTCCAGAACCTTGGTGCCGGTAGATATGTCATTTTTCTAGTTGCAGATATATTTGTGGCAGGCAACTTAAGGAATACCAAAGGTGAACAGTATTAGTTGATAGACAGGGAAAGACACTAGGTACAAAAATTGTAGGTTTCAGTTTTGTTTCTTGCCAACACGTAGTGTTCACAGGGTTGTTGTTACCTAAAAGATGGTGGCCATCTTATATCCATGTCTTGACCTTTGACCATCAAGCCTTCACCTAGACCATGGTCTTTTAAATAGAACAAAGGCAAAAAACTGGCATGTTCAGATTTTAAGGTCTTGTAAAAGTAACTTGCATTTTGATTAACATCTTTTTGCAGAAGAATATTCATGAAAAAGTTTTCTCATTGTGCCTTGTGGCACTTAGTTACTATCAGTATGTTCAGTTTTTCTTTTTCTTCTTTATTTTATTTTATTTTTTGGGGAACATGGGCAGAAGGAAATTGCTGCACACTTTGGTGGAACTTTTAAACTATAACTTTTTCAGATGTTTTGCAACCAAAGTATTTAGTACTACGTAGGCTAACTGGTTTCTACAACAGAAACAAGGGGGAAATGCCTTGCAGTTTGAACTCAAAGATTATGGTAACTGTTGAAGCTCTGTATCTTAGCTTTCAGGGAGACAGACACATTAACCAACATTTCCTTTGTCTCAGCCCCTTTGGCAGTGAAATCCCTTAAAAGATTATACTGTTGAATCTAATAGAATATAATCACCTTGTGTCTTAAGAAGTGGTAGGAGAAAGGAGGTTAAGCATTTTTCCACAGCAGATTTGTAACTGCCTGAGGACGTTCTCTATTTTATATATACATATATTTATATGTGTATATATATATATGTATATCCTAAAATTATACTTCAGATAAAATATGAACTGTAGCAGATTTGAGCATTAGTGGTTAATGGTAAGGGTGATTTTCCTTCCCTTAAAATATCTCTGTATACTATTAACTTAGAAGAAGAGATTTTATTTCTGTATCGGTAAATCTGACTTGACTGTTACTGTACTTTTTGAAAGGTTCAAGTAGCTTAACATAAGCCCTCTGTACTGTGCACTGGGTAAAACACTTGGTTTAGCCAGCATCTGGCCTCGTGTTTTATGAAGATAAAAATACAAAGGTTGACTCACCTCAGGGCTGAAGACTCTGGTGGCCGAAGAACACATTGAGAATGAAGCAGGGTGTCCGGGAAAAAAATTATTTTAGCCAGCAGAATGGAAATTTCTCTGCCTTGTTTCTTTGAATTGTTTGACACCTATGCATTAGAAATACCCATTTTCAAAATATGTTAGCATTTGTTAGATTGAGGGATTAAGACCTTTTTCTTCCCCCTCCCCCCCCCCCGCTCCCCATTCCCCCATCCTGTGTAGGTGAATTCCCAGATAAAACTTTTTTTTTTAATTTGTTCTAAAAAGCTTATCATTCTGTAATGGAAAGAGATAAGAAGAAAGGGGCATTGAAGTATCTATTAAGAATTATGAGTTTGAAGTCTTCGGCCCTTGGACCTTGCTTGTACCTCCTCTTGCATTGTTGTCCTGTTTCAAAGGGTCGTTTTCAAAGTTTGACCACCTGAATTCGATGAGGTGGGGATTCTGTTAATCTGTGGTATCTTAGCTGAAGCAGGAAAAAAAAAATCAGTCTTCTGAATACAGTCTTCAGCAGTATTTTGTGTTAGTCTTTTCAGGTGCAGATTATGACTAGTTGTCGTAACAGAAAGACAATGTCAGTCTCCTGGTGTTAAAGAACAAAGGAATGATGATAAAGAAGGGTTTTCACCTTGGTTTGAATCACTCCTATTATTAGGCTTAGTTACCCTCTCTGGTAGCACTCAAGGGCCCAGGAGGAGAAGGTGGTGGGTGGTACTCTTCTAACTTCTTTTTTTAATTGCCCCAATTGTTCTGGTTAATTTGGAAGAGAGCATCAATTTGATGAGGTCATTTCTCTATACCAGTTTCTCTTGCTTTGAGACATAGTTGTTTATAGCAGTCCTCAAAAAATAAAGGGTTAGCTATTGTTAGGACCATGTATGCCCAATAGATCTTTCCATATCACATTCACTAATACATAAAAAAGACCATGCTGTTGTGTTTCCCTAGGCTGAGTAGACTCGTCTCTTGAGATACAAAATATATAAAGAGCAACAAAGTGAATAAATAATGTTTATAGTATCTTTAGCTTGGAGAGTCTCTTAATGACAAGTCTCTTTCTTGCCAGCCCCACTACCAAACAAGTGAAAAGAGCACTGAATGTTACATGAGACAGATCCCTGGAATAGTGTCTTTCTATCTTGTGTCTGTATTTCACCCACCAAACTGTAAGTTTGTAAATTATATCTGCTAAGGAATCATCCCCTGAAAGTGAGCTGGCCAGAGCATATGTGATTTCCATGTTACATTGGGACAACAGTGCTTCCATCTGATGAAGTGCAGTAGTTTAGCTTTTTTTATGAGGTAGAATGTTATTGGGGAAGCTTTCCTCAAAAACAGTCTTTTCTACCTCTTTTAGTGTTAGGGCACCAGTGGTGATCTCTGCTACACCCAAATAAGACAATCCAAAATCATATTTTAAAAACATACTTTTTTGTTACCTGAATTTTTTTACCTCTCATGTTTGACTTTCTGTGTGCAAAAGTCAAATTTTCCAGTGCATCAGAGCAACAGCCAGTAAGAAGCCATCCTCGCTGTTTTTCTCCTTGGCCTAAAAGGCTGGATTGAATTCTTCATTTATGGCTGATTGATAGGGTTGTTAGTGCTATACCATCCTGGCATATTCAAGCGCCCAAAGTTTCAAGACTCATTCACGTGGTCACTGAGAGCCTACTAACCAGTCCAACTGTCATCCCCACTTTCTTTGTGCCAGCCAGCATTCCCAAGTGACATTTGGGAAGCTTCTCCAATTGATGACAGATTTTTTTGTCCTCTTTAGGGCACAGGGCCCACCACCCTTCTCAAGGAACTCTTAGGTCCCACTGATGTTTTCAGATAGAATAGTTCTTCCTTATGTAACATGGAAATGGGTGTTCTCCTGGGAGCTTGTTTAAATGCCTCATGTCAATGGAAAAGCTGCATATAGGCATCTCATAACAGAAATATTTAGTTCCGTTGTGAACTGGTGGTAACGACAACTACTTTTTATCAACTTATTAAGTTGGGGCACTATACTAGCTCTTGCTGAGTTTAGCAATGTTATATGTGTGTGTTAAACACATAATGTTGTTAAGTTTTATGAGGAAAAAGGGATTAAAAACAAAGTTATGTCACAGATGACGGATTTTTTTTTTTTTTTGAGTGCATCAATGGCACAATGTTGCAATTATTTCTATGCTGTTGAGATTTTGGGGGATTTATTTTTTAAGATAAAAGATTTGTTTGCATGACTGACTGTTTTTACTGTTCTGCACTTTCTGTTTGTATAATCTAATTTCATTTATGAATAGCCGGGGGGGGGGTGGATTTAGACATACACTCCACATGTGTCCCAGTCCGTTACTCTACAGTTGAATCTTAATAAACATTTCAGTAAGTTTATGAACTGAGTATGTGTCCTTTCCAACTTCACAAGGTGGTGACCTTTGACCTTTTGGGATGTACTTCTTTGTCTTCTAGCCCACTTCCTGGTCTCCTTTCCCTGACAGCTAGTCTATGTTTTCCTGCCCTGCTCCTATTAGTATTAACCTTCAGAGTTCGACTCAGTTGCTAAGTACTCCCAGAAGGCTTTCCTGACTAAAATACACACCTTTCTTCAGTCCAGAATGGATTCCTCTATAGATCCATAAAGCAGTTTGTTGTCAATTAGGCTAAGTTTGTATAAGTACCTCTTTTAGAAGACCTGGGTTTCAACCACTTCACCTTTCTGGTCCTT
Organism: Bettongia penicillata ogilbyi; assembly: GCA_023548195.1. NCBI lineage: Eukaryota > Metazoa > Chordata > Mammalia > Diprotodontia > Potoroidae > Bettongia > Bettongia penicillata. The sequence goes on along the minus strand of JAJHZJ010000426.1, from coordinate 10,361,304 downwards.
CTTATCTAAAATGAGAGATTTTAACTAGAATCAAATTTAGATTTCTTCATCTAAGGTATAGGAACTACTTTTTAAAAAGGTGTATTTCAAAAACTGCATTTTAGTATAATGTTTCCTTCCTAATCCTATGTGATATATTTTATGCATTTAAAGGTCTTTTGATTGCCAAAGGTGATACAAGTTTAAAATCCACCACGCTAGATAGTCTATCAAATCCCAGTCCCAAATTCTGTTACTTTTTCATCCTGTCTGCCAGGACCTAGGCTCAGATATCAGAAGCTTCTCTTGAGATAGGTTACAGTAAACATGATAAGAGGTGTTCTTGGGGAATTCATTGCCAGTTCTGAGTTACCAGATTCCATAATTGGCATAAAGGTACTGAATTTGCTTCTGGTAACCTTTGAAAGATTAGGGAGGAAAAGGGAGCTACCCTATGGCTTCTGAAAGTTTAAAGGCCAGAAAGCTCAACCAGTTCCTGGCAAAAAAAAAATACTAGAACATCTTTAAAGTGATTGTGAACTTTCAGAAGCAGAAAAGAGAATAAATATTTATAAAGCTCCTAGTATGTGCCAGGTATTGTGCTAAGGACTTTTTACAAATATTTGAAAAAGTAATGAAGTAGATGATAATGAAGAAGATGTTTTCAAGAAGAGGTCATGACTCATTTCCTTTTTCCTTTCTTTCTTTTTTTTTTAATACAGTTGATATATTGGCAGACCAGCAAGACATTCTTTTACCAGGATTTCATTAAAAGATAGTTTCACAATTGTGGACAAAATGGATAGATGTGTGTTACACAAATGGGCAGTTATGTGGATTCAGAACTGACCAATCAGACCCACAGTGTGATCAATAATTATTCAAAGTCTACTTAAAATGGGTGTCTATATCTCTGTTTAACTTTGAACTATTAAACCCTTTTTTCACTGACTTGGACAAAGGCATAGAGAGAGTACTTAATTAAATTTTGCAGGTAATGTATTTGAAAGGGTGTGATAGAGCCAACACCATGAATGACTTTTTTCCCTTTCACTGGAGGCCTTGAAAGCAGTAGCTAGATGTCTCCTGCTTTAAGCTGTGTGAGAGCAAAAGTCTTCTTGCTCAATTCTGCCTTCTCCAGTTCTGAGGACAGGGTTTTGGGCTTTCTTCAATAGTGGTTCAGTGATTTTATCAGTGTGAGATTCCTTCTGGATAAAAATCTCAAATCCTCCATACCTAATTTTCATGAGTTCCCATGGCCAAACAAAGCAATTTCCTCTTGACTAATAATCATAAAAGCTTACATTATGTGATAGCATAATAATAGCTAACATTTATGTAGGCTCTCATATGCTCCAGTGTTAAGAGCTTTACAATAACCCTGGGAGATAGATGCTATTATTATCCCCATTTTACAGATGAGGAAACTGAGGCAGATAGAAATTAAGTGACTTGCGTAGGGTCATAAAGGCGGTAAATATCTGAGGAAGGATTTGCTCCCTGACTCTAGGCCTGCCACTGTATTCGTTGTACCAGCTAGCTGCCCCTTTGAAGGTTTGCAAAGTGCTTTACTGGAATTCATTACCTTCATCATCAGCACCACTGCCACCTAGGTGGGTACTGTAATTCCATTTTTTAGGTGAAGTGATGTGTCAGAGACCACATCTTCATGACTAGTTAAGGAAATGGTTATTGGCAGCCCCATCATAAAACATCATACCAGGCTATCTCTATTTCTTTTTTTTTTTGACAGGTTGACAGACCTATTAAATCTAGCTAAACCAAGTAACATTCTCCTGATCTAAGCAGTACAAGTGTATCTAGAGTTGAACAAAGTATTTGCTAAAATATCTCAAGATATTCTTAAGGAAACAGACAGCTAGGTGTCAAGTGGGTGGAACCTGAGCCTAGAGTTGGAAAGACCCAAGTTCAAATCCAGCCTCAGACTTCATTAGCTTTGTGGCCTTGGACACCTTACTAAACCATTTGCCTCCTTTTCCTCATCTGTAAAATGGAAATAATAGCACCTGTCTTCCAGGGTTCACGTAGCATCTGGCACATAATGTTCAGTCATGTCAGCTCTATCCAACTCTTCATGATCCCATTTGGGGTTTTCTTGGCAAAGATACTGGAGTGGTTTTATGTTTCCTCCAGCTCGTTTTACAGATGAGTAAGCGGAGGCAAACAGGTTAAGTCACTTGTTTAGGGTCACACAGCTAGTAAGTGTCTGAAGCTAGATTTGAACTCATGAAGAGGAGTCTTCCTGACCATAGGCCCAGCACTCTTATCAACCTATACTGCCTAGCTTCCCCCAGAGCTCAATTACTCCAGCAAAATAAAGAACACGATAAGTCCAATGAGAAACTTTTTCTCACCCAGTTCTCCACAAAGAGATTGCCATAAATCTGTACGCAGTAAGGACAGAGTCCAACCAGAAAAGCCTACACTGGGAGTGCAGAGCATGGGAGCATTCCAGCCAGTCATGGACAATGGAAGCTTATGAAGCTGGGACATAGGAAGTTGGGAGTTTGGACCAGGGGAGATCCAGAGATGCCTGATGTCCACAGCTGTGCCTTTGAGGGCCGGAAGACTGCAACCTAGACTGGAGATGAGCCAAGGACACCGGAGGCCTATAGTTGTGTCACTTTAACCCTGGACTGGGGTTGGGATCCTACAAAGCTCAGATTAGAAGGTTATACCATGATGTCTAGGGCTCTGAAGCCCTCAATATCTAGAAAAAGCAGTACCAAGACCCGATACAAATGAAGAACAAAACCACACTTTCCAGAAGTGCACACAGGGTGGACCTACCCCAAAGTTACACTTCAGGAAATAAAACTAGAAATGTGAGTAAAAAGAAGAGATACAAACCCTCTCGAAGAGAATGATTTTTCAAAAACTACCTGCAAATACCTCAAATAAAAATACAGCTCAGTCACAAGTCCTATTAGCATGCCTCGAAGAGAATCAAGTCTTAATACACACTTTACTGATTATGGTGCAATAAAGTTTATAGGTAACAAATGTCCTTTGGAAAAAAGATTAGCAATTAATTGGAGACTAATAATCTTTTTAAAAATTGGTGAACTGAAGGATCTATAGATAATTTCATCAAAGAAAATGAGGATAATGTGACAATAGACCAAAACTTATGAGATATGACCAAAGAAGTCCATAAAGGAAAATTCTTATCTCTAATACTTGTATCAATGAAAAAGACAAATAGGGAGCATACAATTAAAAAAATAGAAAAACAACAAATGATTCCAAAAACCTTATCTAAATACAAAAATTAAAATATTTAAAACTAGAGAAGAGATTATCTAGGTTAAAAGCAAGGGAAAAATCAATCCATAAACTAAGAACTAATAAAATAAGTCACAAATCTGATTTTTAAGAAGAAAAATGAGTAGCAATCAAAAAAAAATCAAATGTAAACAAAAAGGGAAAGGAGTTATTTTGCCCAAGTATATGCCCCCCCCAAAAAAAATTTGATAAAGGAAATACAGGAATATTTACAAATTAATTGGAGATTAATCAGTTAATTCAGATTAATTGGCATTTTCATTATTAATGCCTAGATCATGCCAATGTAATAAAAATAACCATGCTACTCAATCTTACTTACGTTTGGTTGGTTGGTGTCCTTCGTTCTAAAGAGATCCAAATGACATCACTAGGCTAGATTGAAGTTTCAGTGTGTCTGACTGTGGCTGATCATACCAATATGAGCTGGGAGTGTTCTACCACAGATCAGGCACAAATAGTCTGTGTGAATATTTAAGGTGGATTCTCTAAACGTGTGCATTTTGCATTGCTTTTGAGCTATTTCAATTCTGCTTTGCTCATAGAGCACTTCAGCTTCTCTCATGCTGGGCGGTCCTATGCCAGTGTCTCCCATGTCACACAATTCCAGAGTTCTTAAGAGAGGCCTTGAGAGTGTCCTGGTGATGCTTCTTCTGACCACTATGTGAATGCTTGTCCTGTGTGAGTTCTCCATAAAAGTCTTTTGGGCAAGCATACATTTTACATTCGAATTTACTTCTTTAAGACCATACCAAATTACCAAAGCATTACTTTACAGAGGTAGGAAAAAAGAATGTTTATCTCAAAACAAGGTTTTGTTAAATTCAGGAGAGTAACTTGGGAGGAGAGTTACAGTAATTAAACATTTTTAAAAGATAAGGACTAAGGAGATGTGAGTACACTTTTATATTTTATTTAGAAATGTTTCTGTTTAAATACAGAGTAATTTTTTTAAAAGGCTTTCATTGGAATGATCTATGCTTGGCCATGTGCTTTGAATAATATTTGAATTGATGGCTTGGATAAAGGTATAGTTGGCATCCTAATCAAATTTGCAAATAAAAATTCAAAGGGATGGTTAATACCAGATGACAGTATCCCCCCAAAAAAGATCTTCACAAGCCAAATCTAGAACTGGTAAAGTTAGAATTTGTCTGAAGAAGATCTATGAATTGTCATTCAACTATGCAAGCTGTATGCTGTCAGTTAGTCATTGAGAATGCAAAGGAAGGCCAAAGATAGTCCTCTAGGATGGCACTCAAAGCCATGAATGCTAATGGATCCTGGGCTGCATTGAGAAGCACACCTTCTAGGAGGAAGGCAATTGATGGCCATACTGTCGGACCTCAGCTGTTTATTCAGGAAGGACAAAGAGAACAATGAAAGATGACTATAGTATCAAACATAATTACTATTAAAATGTTTTATCGTGTTACTTGTAACATGTAAGTGTAACGCACTTTGGGAGAATCCTCCCATAAGTAGAAGAAACTTTTATATTAAGTATGAATTTTGTTAGCCTTTTTTGCTAGCTGTTCAGTTTTCTCTGAAGCCAAGCCATTTGGAATTGCATAAGTTTGCATGCTAAAAAAGTTCAATGGATTTTTTTCCCTTTCTTTGAAATTTCAGCAGAAGGCTTTGCAACCTCTCCTCACTCCCGTCGCAGTAACTTTTCTCAAGGTCATTCTCGAGATATTTATCAGTATCCAAATTATGGAAATAGCCTATGCTACATTAACTGTCACCTTCTTGTGTCATTTATTGTATGTCATTTTTAGGTTAATTATGAGACCCAGCCCATTATAGGTGAGAGAAGTTATTAATAATTTTTATTAATGATTAATATCAGGGTCTAGGATTTTTTTCTCTTTTTTTACTTCCTCATTTAAAGACTAGGTCTTCTAGGGCAATCAGTCTCTGAAGAACTGGGGTGATGAGATTGGCCTAACCCTCCAAGAACATTCTCCTCTACCTTGGGCAGGACCCCACTCAACTGGGAAAGCTTATTTCTAATTAAAGGGCAAAGAGAATTTAATCTAGGTGAATTCTAGCCCATTGTTCAATTTAAGACCGATTCCTTTGTCCAAATGGCCCAAGGCGATCAAGTCTCATCTAGCTACATTTTCAGCGGGAGGAAGTGAGGGCTTTCCTGGGAGACTGGCAAAAGACCACCCAACATAACATGGCATATCTGTGTCAAAGAAGACTCTGTGCTCTCTGATCAAAGCAGAATTGAAGTATCTCAAAAGAAACCTAAGAAGGGCAGATTTAGAGAGAATCCATCCCAAATATTCAGCTGGACCATTTGTGCCCAACTTGTGGTAGATCATTCCAAGCTCCTATTGGTCTGATCAGCCATAGTCAGATATACTGTACCTTGACTCCAATATAGTGATGTCATTTTGATCCTCCTGGAGAACAACCAACCGATTGTTCACCCATCAGAGTTGAGCTATATTCACTCATCTTTTGTCTTTCTCTTGGATATCTCAAACTAGATGCTCTTGTAGACATCTCAAACTAAAGATATCCAAAGCAGAATCATTATTTCTCCCTCCCCCCTATAAATTTCTCTTTCACTGTTGAGGATAGCACCGCTTCCCAGTTATCCACATCCCAAGATTCAGTCTTATCTTATGTTTCTCACTGCTGTTTACCCTCCTATCCTTTTAATTGCCAAAGCTTGTGTTGTCTCCCTCTACAACATTTCTTACTTATGTCTGCTTCTTTCCACTTGGACAACCACATCTTTAGATCAGATCTTATCTCTTCCTTACTTGGACCACTGCAATAGACTTTCACCATTGCAACCATTGTTCCTGGAAAGTTATGCCATTCCACTCCCTAGGGGTTCCATTCACTATCCTTGTAACTTTGCAAACCAAAACATTCCATCTTGGCCATAGTCTTCCCTATCTATGTCCATCCCTATTAGAAGGTCAGTTCCTTGAGGGCAGTTAATTTTATATTCATATCCCTAGTATTTAGCACCATATTAAGTGCTTAGCACCATATTAAGTGCTTGGCACCATAGTAAGTGCTCTTTCCTTCACGAATTCAAATAACATAGGTGGAACTTTGGCCCATGTGCTAGAACCCATCCATTGCTCTTCCCAGTACTCCAGCATAAGGATACTTTCGTCTTTTTTTGGAAGGGGATTGTGGGCAGGGCCAGGCAGCTTCCTTAGCTGCAAAGGTCTCATTTAGGATTACTGAAAATCAGTGGTGTAGGTAGAGGAAGGTACTAGTGGATAGAATGTGGATCCGACTTGGAGTCAGGAGGATTTAGCTTTAAATCTTTCCCCTCTTGATTACCTTAGATTACATCCGTTTCCTCATCTGTGAAAATGGGATAATAATAACAGTTCCTACCTAGGAGGGTTCTATATGGCCCCAATGAGATAATATATGCCAAGTGTTTTGTAAACTCTAAAGCACTATATAATTGTAGGTACCATCAAAAGCTACTATTTTTTATTTCTAAAACCTGTACTTTTAAAGATAGAATGAGTGTATGGGAGTAAAACAACAGTTTCAGACCCAAGCTAGCAAAGCTAGAAGGGAACTCAGATCTAAGTTTGTGAATGCCCTTTCTGGAGCCTGGATGCAAGCAATCTAGCTTATCAGAGGTGGGTTTTGAGAAGGGACACAGCACCCCCTGCTGTTCAACCTGACAAAGGGCCAGAGCACCATTTCTCCAATTTGGCTTGTCTATGGAGGACCTTAGAGAACAGCTAGTTCAACCTCTTCATAAAAACAAAGGGGAAGACTGACGTACAGAGTTGGCCCTATCACACAGGAAATAGCAGAGGCAAACTTGAAATGGAAGTCTTCAAGGAAAGACTAGATGAGGTTATCGTTGCAGGGATTCTTTTTCAGTATGGTCTAGGTTGGGTGACCACTGAACATCTCTTCCAGCTTAACTTTTGCAATTTTGTGAACTTGGGAGAATATACAGAAGGGGTTTCATGTTCAAGTATGTACAGCACTGGACCCCCTTTGAGGTCGCTTCTAGTTTGGGGATTTTGTACAAGAACCCATCCTCCCACTGGGGTAGCTCTGTTCCCATTTTGGAGAGTCTGTAAATTGCCCAGCCTGGACCTCCTGGCTTAGGGGGAAACCTCATTTTTCTTAAAACCTATGAGATAGATGCTATTATGACCCCAATTTCACAGTTGGGGAAACTGAGGCAGATAGAGATTAAGTGACTTGCCCAATGTCACACAGCTGGAATATGTCTGAGACCAGATTTTTTCCTAAAATAGTCAAAGCCTTGGGACCTGCCAGCCAAAAGAAAGGGAGACATGGTCCCAACTCTCCCTCAATGAAATCCCCTCACTTAGTCCAGTGAGAGATTCTGAAGATATGAGACTTTAGCCCTGCCTTCTCTCAAATCCCAATCCATGTGTTCGTCCTTTGTTGCCAAAGAAGACCATGCCATCACAGAAATAATGACATGACTTGCACTTGACTTGTTTTTTTTTTTTTTTTTTTGAGTAAGGGAGGGCTGTGCAGGTCACCAGCCTCACTTCTCCTCCAGATCCATCTGAATCCAGTGACCTGATATTCATCAGGATGACTGGAGATGACCCAGGATGAGGCAATTGGGGTTAAGTGACCTGCCCAAGGTCACATAGCTAATGAGTGTCAAGTATCTGAGGTGAGATTTGAACTCAGGCCCTCCTGACTCCTGCACTGGTGCTCTATCTACTGCACCACCTAGCTGCCCCCACAGTTCCAGTATCAGTAAGGGGAAGGAACAAATAGAGATTCAGGAGGGAACCCCTCCCCACCACATATACACACACCCTTCAGCAAAGAGCAAAAGGACAGAGCACTGTGCCCAGACTCTGTGAGTAGTGAGTCCCTTGCAGAGGTGCATTGAATCTCAGCTCCCTTAAATATGACAGAGCCAGGCACAGTTACCTGGGGACATTCCCCTAAAGGCCTCTTTCCACAATGATCTACAAATCGATTAAAAAATGCAGAGGCATATCCATCCAACCAAATCAGAATCAGCTAATTATTCAATCATCTAGTCCAGATCTCCCCTTCTTTCCCACAAGAATTCCATGAGAACCTTTGTCAAATACTTACAAATCTAAGTAAACAATGTTTACAACATTCTCTTTCTTTACCAGGCTAGTTATCATATGGAAAAAAGTAAATGAGGTTACTCCAACATGACCCGATACTGGAGAACAGAAGTAGGACCAAGGGGTAGAAGTATTTGAGAAGCAAGGTAGGAATACAGCTGAGCTGGAATTCTAGACCAAAGGGAAACCTATAGTTCTATAACTGAACCAACAGTTTCCCAGCTGGCTTACAGTGACTGAATCCATCAGCAGGCTACTGGAAATTCAAAGGAAGGGAGCCCGTGGTTCTGTTGCCCCAACTTAAGCTCGTGGATCTCTAGCCTAAGCTGTTCCTCAGATCCTGGAAGAACATAATATACTCAATACCCTGAGAAAATGATAATAAGCCCATATTTTCTCTCCAGAAGTGTGTGGGGCCTGACCCTAACATCAGCCCTGAAGGAAGGTGGAAGAATGAACAAACACAAAAAGAATCCCACAATAGAAAGCTATTATGGTGACAAGGACAATCAAGGCACAAACACGGAAGATAATGACTCCAAGACATCTAAAAGCAAAGTCTCAAAGAAAAACACGGCTTGGGCACAAGTTCAAGTAGAATTCCTGAAAGGGATGAAAAAAGAGTTTTAAAAAGTATTTAAAATTTTTTTATAGAATGAGAATGCAAGAGGAAATGATGGGGGCAGGGGGGAATGAGAGCTATGAAAGGAAGAATTGGAAAGTTTTAGCACAAGAGATACAGAAACTTGCCCAAGCAACAAGTGTTCTTAAAATGGACTAAATAAAAACTAGTGACTCCATGACACAAGAAATATTAAAACAGAGTCAAAAGACTTTGAAAAGAAAATTTAAGACATTTCATAACCAAGCAAATACTGGAAAAGAGATCAAGGAGAACAAATTTAAGGATCATTGAAGTAACTCATGGATCAGGGGTGAGTAACCTGCAGCCTTGAGGCCACATGTGGCCTTCTAGGCCCTTGGATGTGATCTTCTGACAGAGTCCAAGTTTTATAGAACAAATCCTTTTATTAACAGAATTTGTTCTGTGAAGTCTGGATTCAGCCAAAGGGCCACATCTGAGGACCCAGAGGGTCACATGTGACCTTGAAGCCGCAGGTTCCCCACCCCTAGACTAGCTGAATGCCATCACCAAAATAAGACAAAACAGAACCTAGACATTATGTTTCAAGAAATCATAAAACTGTCCAGATCTCTTAGAGCCAGAGGGCAAAGTAGAAATAGAATCTACCAATTGACACTAAAAAGAAGATTCCCGGGAATGTTATAGCCCAAATCTGTTGTCTAGGGGTGCTAGGAACCGTGAAATCCAACAGTACAGGGGTCCAGTATGAATCCCCTTCCCCATCAAATCTAAAGCTTTAAGATCAAATCAAAAATACTGTACACAGAAAAAAAAGGATTCAAGTTCTGAGGTGCCATGGTAAGGATCACACACAATCTACTAGCCACCACCATAAAGGAGCAGAGACCTTGGTATATATATTTCAGGTGGCAAAGGATAAAGGCTTACAATCAAGAATAAAGTACCCAGCCAAATTGAGTATAATCTTCTTGGATGTGAAAAACAAAAGCAAAAAACAAGACCTTAAATGAGATAGAGGACTTCCAAGCATTCCTCAGGAAAAGACCAGAGCTGTGTAGAAACTTTGAAATGAAAAGATAGGAGCTCTTTTTGCAGTGGCAAAGAATTAGAAAGTCAGAGTGCCTATCAAATGGGGAATGACAACTTGTTATACAATATGAATGTGATGGAATATTGTTGTGCTATGATTGGTTGGTTGGTTGTTGTCCTTCGTTTTCAAAGAGGACCAAAATGACATCACCATGATAAAGTGAAGTTTCAGTCCATCCAAATGTGACTGATCAGACAAATAAGAGCTTGAAATACTCTACCCCAGGTTAGGCACAGATAGCCCATATGAATTTTTGGGATGGATACTCCAAATTTGCGCATCCTAGGTTTAATTTGTGCTGTCTCAATTCACTTTGTTCATACAGCACAGCACCCTTTCTGATGTGGGCACACCATACTGAGCAGTCCTGTGCCAGTGTCTCTCATGTTGCACAAATCCAAAGTTCTTGAGAGAGACTTTGAGAGTGTCCTTGTATTGCTTCTTCTGACCACCACGTGATTGCCTGCCCCTTATGAGTTCTCCATAAAATAGTCTTTTTGCTAAGTGTACATTTTGCATTCAAACAACGTGACCAGCCCGTTGGAGTTGCACTCTTTGAAGCATAGTTTGAAAGCTTGGCAGTTCAGCTTGAGCAAGGAATTTGATGGAATACTGTTGTGTGCTATAAGAAATGATGGAAGGAATAGTTTTCTTTTTGTTTTTCTTTTTAATAAAAATTTATTTATTTAACATTTTACATTCATTTTCACAAAATTTTGGGTTCCAAATTTTCTCCCCTTTTATCCCCTCCCCCCACCCCAGTACACCGAGCAATCTAATTTTCCCTATCACCCATCTTCCCTCTCTTCTATCATCCCTCCCTTCTCTTGTCCCCATCTTCTCTTTTGTCCTGTAGGGCCAGATGACTTTCTATTCCCCATTAACTGTATTTCTTATTTTCTAGTAGGAACAACAATACTAAACAGTTGTTCCTAAAACTTTGAGTTCCAAATTCTCCCCATCCCTCCCTCCCCACCCATTCCCTTTGGGAAGGCAGGCAATTCAATATAGGCCCTATCTGTGTAGTTTTGCAAATGACTTCAATAATAGTCATGTTGTGTAAGACTAACTGTATTTCCCTCCCTCCTATCCTGCCCCCCATTGTTTCTATTCTGTCTTTTGATCCTGTCCCTCCCCAAGAGTGTTGACTTCAAATTGCTCCCTCCTCCCATTGCCCTCCCTTCCATCATCCCTCCCACCCTGCTTATTTCCTTCTCTCCCACTTCCCTGTATTGTAAGATAGGTTTTCATACCAAAATGAGTGTGCATTTTATTCCTTCCTTTAGTTGAATGTGGTGAGGGTAAACTTCTTGTTTTTTTCTCAGCTCTCCTCTTTTCCCCTCCACTAAAAAGTGTCCTGCTTGCCTCTTGAATGAGGTATAATTTACCCCCTTCCATTTCCCCCTCTTTCCTCCCACTACATTTCTCTCTCACCATTTACCTTAATTTCTTTTAACATATGATCCCATCCTATTCAATTCACTCTGTGCTCTCTGTCTCTGTATGTGCGTGCATGTGTGTATGTGTGTGCATGCACACATGTACATGTGTGTATGTGTGTGCATGCACACATATACATGTGTGTGTATGTGTGTGTGGTCCCACCAACTACCCAGATACTGAAAAGTTTTAAGAGTTACAAATATTGTCTTTCCATGTAGGAATGTAAACAGTTCACTTTTGGTAAGTCCCTTATGACTTCTCTTTGCTGTTTACTTTTTCATGCTTCTTCTCATTCTTGTGTTTGAAAGTCAAATTTTCTTTTCAGCTCTGGTCTTTTCATCAAGAATGCTTGAAAGTTCTCTGTTTCATTGAAAGACCATATTTTCCCCTGAAGTATTATACTCAGTTTAGCTGGGTAGGTGATTCTTGGTTTGAGTCCTAGTTCCTTTGACTTCTGGAATATCCTATTCCACGCTCTTCGATCCCTTACTGTAGAAGCTGCTAGATCTTGTGTTATCCTGATTGTATTTCCACAATACTGGAATTGTTTCTTTCTAGCTGCTTGCAATATTTTCTCCATGACCTGGGAATTCTGGAATTTGGCCACAATGTTCCTAGGAGTTTCTCTTTTTGGATCTCTTTCAGGCGGTGATCGATGGATTCTTTCAATACTTATTTTGCCCTCTGGTTGTAGAATGTCAGGGCAGTTTTCCTCCATAATTTCATGGAAGATGATGTCTAGGCTCTTTTTTTGATCATGACTTTCAGGTAATCCCATAATTTTTAAATTGTCTCTCCTGGATTTATTTTCCAGGTCAGTTGTTTTTCCAATAAGATATTTCACATTCTCTTCCATATTTTCATTCTTTTGGTTTTGTTTTATGATTTCTTGGTTTCTCAGAAAGTCATTAGACTCCATCTGTTCCATTCTAATTTTGAGAGAACTATTCTCTTCAGTGAGGTTTTGAACCTCTTTTTCCATTTGGCTAATTCTGCTTTTGAAAGCATTCTTCTCCTCATTGGCTTTTTGAACCTCTTTTGCCAATTGAGTTGCCTATTTTTCAAGGTGTTATTTTCTTCTGCATTTTTTGGGTCTCCTTTAGCAAGGTATTGACCACCTGTCTAACTTGATTTTCAAAATCCTTTTTGAGCTCTTCCATGGCCTCAGCCCATTGGATATCTATTTTGGATGTTTGGGTTACAGAGGCCTTGGTTTCTATGTCTTTCCCTGATGGTAAGCATTGTACTTCCTCATCAGAAAGGAAAGGTAGAAACATCTGTTCCCCAAGAAAGTAACCTTCTATGGTCTTATTTTTATTCCCTTTTCTGGGCATTTTCCCAGCCAGTTACTTGACTTCTGAGATTCCTCTCCACCCCCGCCTAGATCCGCCCAGCTAGTGCTTGGGGTCTAAGATTCAAATGCTGCTCCCCAGCCTCAGGGCTTTCAGTGGCAGGCCAGGCTGCTATTCAGGGTAAGATTAAATTCAGATTCTCAGGTGGGGACAGGGCCACTTCCCAGGCTCAGTTCCCTCAGGGGGTTTATGCGGAGACCTTCTGTAAAGGACCCGAGCTCCTGCCTGCTCCAGGAGCCCCTGGCTGCTGCTACCTCTGCTGCTGCCTCCTGAGGGGACCTGAGTTATGGAGACACCCTGCTCCCCTCTCGGGCAGCCCAGAAGTCTCTCGCACTGACCTGTAGCACCTGTGGGTGGAGGGACCTTCGCCGCCGCCAGAGATTTCATCCCTGAAGCCTGCTCGGATCTGCTCCTCTCAGGCTGTGCGGCCAGGGCATGGCTGGGCTCTGCTCTGGGCTCGGGGTGCCATGGACCTTTGGTGGCGGTTTTTCAGGGCTCTCTGGAACAGAAATCTCCTCCACTGCGTTGCTGTGTGGCTTGCACTGCTCCAGAATTTGTGGGGAGTTCTTTTTACAGGAAATTTATGGGCTGTGGGTTTGGAGCTAGCATACGTGAGTCTTTCTACTCTGCCATCTTGGCTCCTCCCCTCCATAAGTTTTTAAAAATGATTTTACTTTCAGAATTGGTTTTTGGTTGCCCAAAGAGCCTTTGGCTGCCATCTCTTCCCCTGGCAAGTTAGTGAAATGTATGTTGACTAAGGTGCTTTCCGGAATCTTTTATGGCTTGTTATAGCAATTGATTTGAATCAGTTAAACTGTATAAACGATCAATATTGATGTCATTTCTTCTGTCCATAACCCATTTTCATAATCAATTACGTATTTAAATAGTTGATATGTAAAGATGGATCAATTGAATGTCACATCTCTCTTTTATTAAAATTAAGATTCTTTTAGAGCACTCCAGGATAATTCGACATATCTCATTTGCATTGACCAACTGTGTCACTAGAGTGTGGCTAATTACCACTCTCTTCAGGGTTCTCTCTCAGGAGCCTACCTCCAGCCTACAAACTGAAATCCTCAAAGTTTGAATTCACTAGGCTGGATTCTTCAGTACTGAATCAACTATGAAAGTTTCTTTGAAATATAATATCCTCAGGATTATGGCTGGTCCATTTAGTCAACCAATCAAACTACTTTTCATGGGCACTGCTATATGAGATGACCAGATGTTCCACAAAATAATATTCTTGTTGTCTTTGGGCATACAATAAAGCCTTCATCAGTTCCTGCCATGGCCTCTCCATGGAGTATCTATGTATAAGCTATCCTTCCTTCTTTCTCTGCACAATGAAATCCTTCTTCCATTATTATTTTTTTTTGAAGAACACTTCTTTTCCCAGGTGACCTGGAGACTAGAGAGACATTTCTTAAGTCCATTTACTTTCTGTTCTAGCATCAAGAGCAGCCAGCACTTTTGGCATAGATGCCATTCATTAAACTTAGGTAGAAATACCAACATTGCTCACTGTGCAAGTTACTAGAAAATTATACCTGTTCTCCATACTTACTGGAAGGGAGATCCTTCATCTCTTCATTCTCGCTAGTAGAATTGTGGAACTACCCTGGCAAACTCCACGCAGTTATCTTTTATCCCAGAGTTGTTCCTCTTTTCACCACTTCCCTTCTAATCTCATGAACATCTCAATAGCTACACCAAACTTTGTTTCCATTATATTGCTAACCAGAGGCATGCTGGAACCAGCTCCTACCAGCTGAAAAGAGCCAATTGTGAAATTTTCAGGGTTCACACAGGTTCACATTTAGCTAGCAAACACTTCAGAGACTTTGAATTAGTGTGCCACTGATTATCTAGACCAGAGGTCAGCAAACTACAATCTGTGAGCCAAATCTAGCACATCACTTTCATTTTATTTGAAGAACTTTATTTAATAAAATAAATAAATTTGTTTTATTTATTTGATTAGTAACTTGTTATAAAATGTAAAAACCATTTTTAGTTCACAGGCAGTACAAAAACAGGCAGATATAGACTTAAAGAGAAAACGTTGATAACGCGGGTTAAACTTTAAAGTGTGTCATGCATGCTTTTTTTTTTTTTGGAGAGCTGGTTGCTCAGTTTTTCCTAAAATACCTCTGTTACAAATCCTCTCAATTTTTCTTACCAGCTACCACCTGCTCCTGTTTGAGCCCCCTCTTTCAGCTCCAGTTTTTCCTTCTCAGGTCCTCTTCTTTGATTCCTTCTATAAGGGCAAAGATTGATTGAGCTATTTAATCAGTTATCCCATCCCATTTAAAGTAAGGGACAAGAGCCTGTACTCTGAAACTTTCACCAACACATCTTGGTTGTTTACTAGGTGTGAACAAAGCCTGAGCATCTCTGGCATTTCAACTATGCAAATGGAAGTCTGTTTTGGATTATTTGAGGGACTTGGTCATGCCCTTTGCTTGGGAAGCCTGGGAAGAAAACACCTCAGACTTTGCCTAGGTCTCTCCCTATTTACTTTGGCAAGAAGAGGACCTTAAGAACTTCTGAGGACCACAGTATTGAGATTTTTTATCATAATCCTAGCGGTGTTCTCATAACAGCAATAATGAATGACCAATGGCAGCGTCTGTATCAGAAAACTAAGATAGATTGGATAGGATGGAGAAATATGAATTCAAGGCCATATAGGAAGTCCTGCAGAAAGGTCACACCTAATCCAATTCAGTCAACATTTGTTAAGCGCCTACTATGTGCCAGGCACTTACCCCTCAGGGTAATATCTTGAGAACTTCCAGGAGTTATAAGTAATCACTTTGCTACATGTACTTTCTAACCTTCCCGCCACCTCTTATACTCTATATATCCTTTTGGAACGATGTGACACAGACTTTTGGGAGGAAGCTTCATAACATGCCACCCTATTATAAGTATCTCTTTTTAAAAGTAGATTAAATCTGGCTAATTGATATCAACTGATAATCATAAGCAACTGCAGTGGTGGGGGCTCATGAGCTTTAGTAATAGAAAATACATGTTCCAACCTCTTCAGGGTATCCCTAAAAGGATAAGTAGCTACTTAAGCCCTAGGGGCTTAACCTGCTGGAATAAATTGGGTGCTAAGAAAATAGTTCCAGGGCATGTGCTATACTTCTTTTTCAACTTCATTTCCTCTGCACCTTCCACTTGAATCCTTAACTCATCCCCTGTTCTCTCTCTCCAAGTTCAATCTCTGGTCTTCTTCACAATTCAAAAGCCCTTCAAATCAAATTCCTTCTCTTCTTTCAGTTTAAGTCTTTCCCTGACAAAAACAAAAAGTAGACTTCTAAAGATGTAAGATCAAATCTTTGCTCTGGTACTTGCTACCTATGTGGCCTTGGACAAGTCAGAGCATGGGAGACTGAGAAGATGCTGGTACCATTCATACAAAATGGGACATTGAGAAGAGGAGCTCCTTTCCAAGTCTTTCCGAGCCGTAATACCTCTCTTCCCCCATCTTTGCCTATGAGCCAACCCTCTGGTACAAACCAGAGCAGGGTGTGACTATGAATGCCTCCTCCCACTGAAATGCCCCCCTGCCTACATATGTATTCTCTCCACCAAATCTTGTCCCTCCTCTTCTTTAAGAGTTGATAAAGACTATAAAACCCAGATTGAGGCAGTGACCCCTGCATATTTGTTTTTGTTTGGAAGGCTGAATTAGTGAGTGATAATTAGAGTTATATTTTTTGAAAAAAAGAAAGCAGAATTACCAAGAGAAAACAAACAAAATTTGGAGCAGGATTCAAAGAAGGCAATTTTATTGCTACCGTGTTAAATTTAATACATATTTTTTAAAATGCCATATGAGATGACAATTTATATACAATCCTCTTTTTTGCCTTTTGAATACCAAATGCTGAAATTGTTCATGTTTGTCAAGGATTAAGTCCATGATACAAAAGAAAGTAAAAAAAAAGAGCTAGCTCAAATCTTATTTCTAAATATTTCCTGAGTACCAATTCTGTGCTTGTTTCTATAAAAGAGACAGATTAAGCTGACAGTTTGGAAGGAATGAGATAGAAGTTCGTAAATGACTAATTCAAGTTAGGAAGCTTTAAATGCTATGAGAGAATCACCCAACACATAAACATTTGATGGAAGTCTGCTTATTACCAGGTGCTGTGTTAGACCCTAGGGGCACATAACTCTAGCAGCTTAAATTCTTCTGGGGAAGCAACATGTAAATAGAAGGTAAATCAGAAGTAATTTGAGGAGAGAGAAAGCACTAACAAACACTAAGGAGGCTTCGGAAAGGCTTCTCATAGGCTGAGCTTCTTGTGCTGAGACATAAAGAAAGACAGTCATTCAGATGGGCAGAGGAAGATGTGCATTGCAGGAATTGAAGAGGACCGTAACATCTAGATGATGACATGACTTGCAGTTGACTTTGAATTGAGCGAGGGAGGGCTGTGCAAGGTTATCAATCTCACTTTCTTCTGCTGAGCCATCTGGGTCCGGTGGCCTGATATTCATCAGAACGACTGGAGATGGCCCAGGATGCAATGGGAGACCCTGGCCCTTTCAGGCTAATGTCTTAATCACATTCTCACTTTGAGTAAGAGACACCCATTCAGTGAATAGGCTTCTTTAAGTAGTTTCTCAAGGGATGGCCCCTTTAATCAAAAAAAAAAAATCAAACTGGAAGGAGAAGACCCTCAGGGTTCCTGGGGAAAAGAGAAACAATTATTATTTAGTATTTAAATGGAGGAGAGCTTATCTGAATGGAGACAGGGAATTTAATGTTGAATTCACAGAAGATCCATGGTTCAGTTTGGCTGGATCACAGGATAAATGTAAGAGAGTAACAGTGGAATAAAACTGAAGTAGTAGCTTGGAGCCTGATCCTAAGTACCAGGCTAGGCAGCTTGTATTTTATTCCAGAGGTCACTTTATCATGGAAGCTTTTGACTAAGGCTGTGACATGGTCAGACCCAAGTCTTGGGATATTTTGACAGGTATGTGGTGGATAGAAGGGAGAGGGGAGCAATTAGGAGTCTGTGATAATAACAGCTCAGTCAAGACTGAACTTGCCTGGGCAAGGGGGATGGCCATGGCAATAAAGAGAATATGAATTGGAATCTTGATGTAGAGGGAGGACCAACAGTCTTGGTAACTAATTGAATATGGTGATAAAGGGAGGGAAAGTGGTCAAGGATGAGAGGGACCCACAATGCAAAGTGGGTGAGAGTGCAGGAGTGAAAGGTCTTCACTGTTGAGACTATATTCCATTGGTTTCCTGCCTCATATACCTCCTTAAACATCTGTAAGAGACAGGTCTGAAAGGTATAGCTGGAAACTCAGCAAAATTGATTGCAACGAGCTGTTATCGCAGCAACCTGGAAGGCAGTTCATGAGTAATTCAAATGTAACCATAACTCCTGAACTTTTAGCAGCAATATGACTGCATCTAACCAAATGCCTTAAATGAGGTAAAAGCCAAGCCAGGAACATTTTCTGGGGCTGGTCATAAAACCATTAGTGTACAATCATCCTCCCAACTAATACAACAGTTAAATAAAATTGAGCACAAGCTTCTCACCAAGGTCACCAAACAACTTCCTGCTTTGAAATGCAAGTTTTCCCCTCTCCCTACCCATTCTGGGGCTTAAAACTAGATTCCTGATATTTAAATATGTTCTTCTCTACTTTAGGATAAACATATTCACCCTGACTGAATCCAGGTTTTTTGACGACTGTGACCTTGAAATCCCCCTTAATAAATTCAAACTCATCTCAATCCATTCCATGACAACACAATTCATAATGTAATCATTCCAAAGTGCAGAAACAGAGAAAGCTACAGGGACAAAAGGGGCCCTGTTAAAACAAAGCAGCACAAAGGATCATGTTTAAATAAATACAGAACCTGCCAGTTCTGGTCTTTTCAACTCAAACATTCATTCGCTCATACAAAAGTCTTGAGATTTTTCTTCTTTGTATAACTGATGGCTTTCCTAAAAGCCTCTCCTTTTCCTGTGTCATCTGTTTCAAATATAATCCCTGTGAAATAAGACACCAAAGATCATAACCAAATGCAGGAAGTAAGGAAGTTGCTTGAAACTTGAGGGGTAATAAATCAGTGACACGCTTTAGCCTAGAGGTATGAAAAGAGCCCAGGAATAGGGGTCAGGGTTCAAATTTCAGTTGCATTCCAGTTATGTGGCTTTGGGCAATTTGTTTCTTATCTGAGACTCAGTTTCTCCATGTACAAAGTCCATATAATCTTTATGCTGCCTGGTTCAGAAAGGGTTGCTGGTAAGGGATAAATAAAATGCATATGAAAACACCATAAAAGTGCTTCGCCAATTGCAAAGCATGACAGATTTCCACTATATAGTAACAGCTATAGCATTAATAGCTAACATTTATATAGTGCTCTGAGGTTTGCAAAGTTCTAGATATGTTATCTCATTTGAACCTCACAACTCTGTGAGATAGGTGCTGTTATCTACACCTTACACACGAGGAAACTGAGGCTCAGAGATTGTGACTTGTCCAGAGTCATATAGGTAGGTATCTGAAGGTAGATTTGAACTTGGGCCTTCCTGACTCCAAGTCCAGTGTTCCTACAACCTAGAGGTCTCCCAATCTGAATATATTCAAATAAATTGTCATTTGGCAAAACGAATCCAGCAGCACCAACTCCTCTTCTCCCCTCCCTCTTCTCATTCTTTGCTTCAAGTGATTAATAGTTTCAGGGTCAATCATTCAGGGAACTGATATTGGGTGATCCTTTAGATCTCTGGAGACCAACAGAATTCCTTCTCTTCCACCCTAGCTAGTGCCTGGCTACTAGACGTCCCACGCTGATTTGCTGCTTCCCAATTAATTCATCAGCAAGTATTTACTAAATGTCTATTATGTGCTGGGCTCTGTGGGTAAAAAGACAAAAAGCAAAGTTTCTGCCTCCAAGGGAGCTTACTTTTTCTCTTTAGGTATGTAATATTCTGTACAAAGTACAAGATAGTTGAGTTGGAGGTGCTACCAGTTGGTTGGACTAGGAAAGGTCTTACGTAGGAAATGGGAACACAAGTGCCAGGTCTCCTGGTAGGTAGCTGGTGTTACTGGTAGGAAAATGATTTTGCCAGTCTTATCAGCAATAATAAATTTTATGCATATGTATATGTGTGTGTATGTATACACACATATATGTGTATTTACAAATATACACTCTGTCTTTTCCCCTTTGCCTGTTTCTCTCTTTTCTAAGTTACAAAGAATTTAGGTATGCTGTCTCATTTGATACCCCATGACAAACCTGTGAGGAAATTAGGTATTATCCTCATTTTACAGATGAAGAAACTAAGGCAGAGCTAAGGACTTTAAAACCAGGTCTTCTGAGTGCAAGGTCAGAGTTTTTACCACTACAGAAAATACTACACAGTTTTAAAGACCTACTTTTGAAACTAAAACTGGAGAAAATAAAGAAACCAGTGATCATTATAAAATAAAAATGTTCTTTATTAGAGATAGGCTTAGTATATAAGTATACATAGCTTGATATTAAATAGTTTAAACTATTGATTTTATTTCTGTTATAACTTTACAAAAGCAGTCATCTACCTTTAAAAAAAAACCAAACTATTTACAACCTTGAACACAACATATTTATTTCCCTTCATCTGAAGATCAAGTAGAATCATTTGTTAGAAGGGAAGTCTCCAATATCATGTAAAAATGCTAGTAATTCAGCTAAAATACACTATGTGTGCATAAATTCCATGATTTAAGACAGGGAAGCTACACTTTCACTGAAACAGCATTCTCAGAAACACATTTAAATTACTGCCTATTGCATTATGGCAATCTTAACCTTCAGACACATTTATAAGCATAGCCCATATAAAGATGCAGTGATCAAGGTCTTCCTGCAGTAATATCACTGACAGGTATAACCACATTTTTATCACAATCTCATCAGAATGCTATTGGATAATGCTCATTAGATTGTAAGCACCTCGAGGGTAGGTTTTTTGCCTCTTTTTGTATCCCTAGCACTTAGTGTCTGGCATATAGTAGGCACTTAATAAATGTCTGATGCATTGATGTGTCCATTCCTAACATGAAAAGAATTCACAATTATATAGCCTGCTAATTTGCAAAGCCTTTTATGTCTGTTATCTCACTCAGTCCTCACACTGATCCTATAGTGATATTACTAGATGATGATGGTAACAGCATTTATGTAAGACTTCAAGGTTTCCAAGGTGCTTTGCATATGCCATCTCATTTGATCTTTACAACAACCCTGGGAGGTAGGTGTTATAATTATCCTTATTTTATAGATGAGGAAACTGAAGTTTAAAGGGGTTGTGACTTGCCAGGGGTCACAATTAGGACGTGTCTAAGGCAGGAGTTGAACTCATGTCTTCTTGACTCCAAGTCCAGCGCTCCACCCACTTTACCATCTACTCTTTGAGGAATCAGTTACTGATTATCGGGCTGGGTAACCCTGTATATAAAAATTACATCTTTGAAAACTCAAAATGTCTGACTCAGTGGGGGATAGGGGTGGGAGGGGAAAGGAGAGATAGAAGGAGAAAGAAGTGGATCAATCATTGACTCTGTCTAAACACCTGGACCATGGCAACTGGACACATGACCTTTAGACTCAAGAGTTTAGTTTTTATCCATGATGTCTGACATAATGGAGAGAAAGCCCCAAATAGCTTGTGAAAAGAAAGTCTTGTTTCCAAGTATTGAAGAAATTTCATTAGGGACCCCTGGAATAAGGGTGCCTTATTAGTGTCTAGGAAGGTCTAGGAAAGTACATGGTACCTGAGATGGAGACTCACATATATACACACTCATCGCATGTGCTGTGTTCTCTCCAATGCTGCACATATGACATGTTCAAAGTATAAATCCTTCCAATGGATTGATAAAAACATTTGTTTCTCTTGTATTGATGTTGTCCTGGACTATTTTTTTCTGCAGTAAGAGAATGCTTTCCCAACAAAAGAATTATTTTAAATTATTTTCAGTCTCCATGAAAGTTCTCCTGTAATGCCTTCTCTTGGCACAGGGGTGAACCAGGTTGGGGGGCTTGATGTTCATGTCAGAAAAAGGCAAGCTCTAGAAAGTTCCACACCAAGTTTGACAAGCTGGGAGTATGGACCTTCTGGCTGGAACTAGCCTAACCAAGCCCAATTTTCATCACTAGAAAGTTGCCAGCCAGGTGATTTTTTTGGGGGTCAGGGGTTAGATTTTATAGGAGCTTATGAAAGTGTCTACTACAGAACAGAAGAATTTCAGTTTGTATGAATAAAGACAGTACTCACACTGACGAAAATACAGATAATTGGATTACTTAGAAATATAAACATTTTTAATATTGATAGTAAACTTCCTAGAACCTTTTTCTCCCTAATTTAAATAATGCAGCACCATATACATATGTAAGTAAGCATGGAAAAAACCCTGAAGTTGTCCCTGTATATCTGGCAGGCAGTTTCTACAGAGATGACATTAACAACCAACCAGATGGCTATATAATACTTTAAAAGTATATTTTGTGGTGTGTGCTTTTTTAAGTGCCACCCTTATATAAGAATCTTGTTATTCAAGTAATAACTAGAGATATTTAAAAATACTTATGAAAATTTCTTCATTACATGAGTTATAAGTCATTAAGGAAAAATCCAGGCATTGGCCACAGGGGGTATGACACAAATAGCCAGCCAAATCAGTCATTACTCTGCTGTCAATACAGCTTGATCATATACAGTGTCAGGATGGAAATTTTAATGATGAAAATAAGAGTGCTTGTGAAACTCACCTGAAAAACAAGCTATAAATACACAATACTTAATCACAAACCTGTGAATATGCAGGTGGACTCATGACATGTCCAATAGACAAAGCAAATGGTTACCACTCAAACACCCATGGATCTCTATTGAATTTGGTCAGAAAGTTTTCCAATTTGCTTTTCAAGTCACAGCACCATCGTTACTGCGGTTTTCAAGCATAGCCAGGAATTCACTGCATGGATAGTCTTGGAATTAATGGTTTTAACTATGGGATTTGTAGGTAAACAAGATTTGGCTGCTTAATGCTGACATTCCCTCAATCATAATTAAGTCTCAGTCCACTTTCTATTCCACATGAAGAATCAGAGCATAACCTAGCCTGGCAAAGGCTGCGATTGTCTTGGCCACATGAATGTAAAACATCATGGTGGAGTTTACTCACAGTTCTGTGACCTCAAGTAAGTAACTTCCCTTTTCTGAGCTTCAATAAAATGGTTGTTTGAGTTGAGTTGATGAGATAAGTCGCATGAGTTGAACAGAAGGACTTCTAAAGTTCCTTCCACTTTTAAAAAAAAGTGTTGTGTGTGGTAACAGCAAGGATATACATTTACTTAACATCACCCCCAATGGTCCTATTTTCTGGGCATCACAGTGACAGTCTGTGGGAAATACATTTTAAAGTGCTAAAAATTATTCAACTTTCCAGATAGCAATCTTCCCCTCTTCTTTGCCTGAACCACTCAGCACATATCGGTCCTCTGCTGAACACAAAGCCTTCACTATGTCAGCATGGGCCACCAGCTCCTTCTCCACAATTTTCTTATCAGCATCAATTACATAGATTTTTCCCTTGTATTTTCCCTGGGATAGTCCTTTGCTGCCAATCCAGATCTGAAAAAGAAAAAAATCATGGGAGTACATTAAAAACTGTAATTTACAATTTTTCTTTTGTTTTTCTCAATTCCATGCACACAATTTTTTTAACCATTTCTTTTTTTAAATTATGAGTTCCAAATTCTCTTACTTTCTCTCTACCTTCCCCCCTTGAGAAGGCAAGCAATTTGACACAGATTATATATGTGAAGTCATACAAAACATATTTCCATATTAGTCGTATTGCAGCTAGGGACATAGTGGATAGAGTATCAGGTCTGGAATCAGGAAGACCTGAGTTAAAATCTGGCCTCAGACCCTTATTAGCTGCGTGACCCTGTCACTTAACCCTGTTTGCCCCAGTTTCCTCCTTTTATCAAATGAGCCAGAAAAGCAAAGCCAGTATAGTATCTGCCAAGAGGACCCTGAAAGGGGTTATGAACAATCAAATATGACTGAAAACAAGTAAACAATAACAACATGTGGCAAAAAGAAAGCACAGACAAAAAAAGGAGAAATATAAAAAAAGTATGCTTCAATCTGCATTCAGACTCCATCAAGAACTATCATTTTTTAAAAAGCACTTCACACCTCCACCCATCATCCAAAAGCATTTTATCCACTGTACGTATGCTACAGATCCCTCTCTACTAGGTACTTACATTCCAATTTTGGCCACTACCAATACAAACAAAAGACATGATCATAACTCCGGACTGATGAATTTTGTAATAGGTCCTGCACAATCAAATGGGACATAGATATCCTAAATCTTGGAGGTAAAAATTCTCATAAGAAGGTGCCTTGGGAAAACAACAATGACGAATGATAAAAATAATGATAATTGTGGTGATGATATATTTATAGAGCCCTTCAATCCCAAAAGAGAAAAGGTGCTGAGGCCTGAAGAAGGAACAACTTCCTCATTTCTATTTGCTGATACTGTGAGTTAAGGGGATGGTATAGATACCAGGGGAAACTGGAACTTTTAGAGGAAAATGATCATTTTTTACTATTTATGGACTTTACCATGAGTTCCTTTGAAATTTTTATCGGGTTAAATATAACCTGTCCTATCAATATTTTGTTAGTCTGACTTCTTGCATGACAACTGAAGGTCCTTCTTTTTAAGGAAGACCTAGGCACGAGCTGAATTCTGATATTCCAGTTAGGTGGTGCAGTGGATAGACCACTGGGCTTGGAGTCAGGAAGACTCTTCTTTGTGACCGTGGACACTTACTAGCTGTGTGACCCTGGACAAGTCATTTAACCCTATTTGCCACAGTTTCCTCATCTGTCAAATGAACCAGAGAAGGTAATGTATCTTAGTTAAGAAAACTCCAAATGTTTTGGACACGACTAATAACAACTGTATATATCCAAGAAAATTACTGAGAAGCACTTCAAGACTGGACCTAGGCCATGTAAAGTCAGAGCCACAGGTTTTATATAAATAAGACTTTTTAATATATCCACTTAATTAAACATTTTCTTCTTAGTAATTCTGTGACATAAGATAATTAGCCCCATTTAACAGATGAGGAAATAGTCTCAGAGAGAGGAAAATGATCTGCCCAGTCACCCAGCTAGATAACACCCTTGCCCTTATATTATGGTTGCCTCTTCTAATTTATGAGACTTTTATAATTTTTCTAAAGCGTTCTCACTTTCATCATCTCAAGTGACTTTCATGAGAGCCTTTTACATTAGGAAGAATAAATGTTTGATTGATCTGCCAAATCCGGTGACCTCATTTCAGTATAAATCCTTCTTGACCTCTCTTGACGTTGCTCATGGCGCCCTCCTCTTCAGCGCTCCCTCCTGGCTCTCCTCCCACTTGTCTGACTGCCCATCAGTTTGGTTGTTGTTTTTGCTGGATTTTCAACCATGTCATACCCATAAACTGTGGTTGTGCCCATGGCTCACATTATTCTGAGCCCTCTTATTTTCTCCAGTCTTTCATCACCAACTGCCTTCTGAACCGGCATCTCAAATGCAACATGTTCAAAACAGAACCATTTCTTCCCCACACCCTCCCCTCTTCTATAAACTTTGTTATTACTACCAAGGGCACCCCCATCCTTCCAATCACCTAGGCCCAGAACCTTGGTGTCATCCTTGACTCCTCACTCTCACTCATCCCGTATAGCCAGTCTGCTGCCAAATTCCATCATTTCTATCTCTACAGTTTCCCTAGCCTCTCCTCTCCACTCCCACCATAACCACTAGTTCAGGCCCATTATCTCTGGCATGGACTACGGCAACCTCTTCTCTGAACTTCCTGCATTAATTCCAGCAGCCGTAACAGAACTGCTAGAGGGGTTTTTCTAAGGCACTAGGATAATCATGGAAAAGTCCTTCCACACTCAGTAAACTACAATTACTCCCTATCATCTCTAGAGTCAAATATAAACTCCTCTGTCTGGAATTCGTTCATTCATTCATTTATCAGATTCCATTATGTTTGTTGTCTTTTTAAATAATATTTTATTCCCTCCCCCAATAATGTGTTAAAACAATTTTTAACATTTGTTCTTGTTCTTGGTTTTTTTAAGTTTTAAGTTCCAAATTCTATCCCTCCCTCCTTCCTCCCTGAGACAGCAACCCAGTACAGGTTATACATGTACAATCATGTAGAACATTTCCACATTAGTTATTTTGTACAAGAAGACCAGAAAGAAAAAAGGAATTAAAGAAAGACAATATGATTCAGTCTGTAGTTACATAATATCAGGTAGATAGCATATTTCATCAACATTTCATCATCAGTCCTTTGGGAT
The DNA here is from genome assembly GCA_023548195.1 of Bettongia penicillata ogilbyi. NCBI lineage: Eukaryota > Metazoa > Chordata > Mammalia > Diprotodontia > Potoroidae > Bettongia > Bettongia penicillata. The sequence goes on along the minus strand of JAJHZJ010000426.1, from coordinate 10,334,975 downwards.
TGTCTTGGATCAGAGTATTGCTGGGAAAAGCTAAGTTATTCATAATTTTTCAATGTACAATATTACTATTACTATATACAATGGTCTCCTGCTTCTGCTCACTTCACTTTGCATCTATTCATGTAAATCTTTCGATGTTTTTCTGTCATCATCTTGCTTGTCATTTCTTATAACACAATGACATTCCATCACAATCCTATACCACAGCTTGTTTGGCCATTCCCCAACTGATGGGCATCGCCTCCATTTCCAAGTATAGCCACCAAAAAAAGAGCTACTATAAATATTTTTGTAAATAGGCCCTTTTCCCTTTTATTGACTCTCTTTGGGATACAGCTCTTTCTGGAATTTAAAGCTCCTCCCAGCGTGGCCTCAGCCTCATCTTTCCAGACTTCTACACGGCCTCCTCCACACCCTGTATGTGGAGGTCTGGTCATACTGGCCCTCCTGTTATTCCTCACACACAACATTCCATCTTCTGGTTCTCTGCCTTTGTGCAGATTTAGAGAATCCACCGCAAATGTTCACATGGACTATTTGTCCCCGACCTGTGGCAGAGCATTCTGAGCTTGTACTGCTCTAATCAGCCACAGGACACAATGAAACTTGACTTTAACATAGTGATGTCATTTTGGTCCTCTTAATGAATGAAGAACAGCGGCCAACCAACTTTGCCTTTGTAGCCTGGAAGGCTCTGTCTCCTGGAATCTCGTCTTTCTTTCAAATTGCAGCTCAAACTCCAAGTTTTACATAAGACCATTTGTGATCTCCCCTTCTGCTAGTGTTCTATTTCTCAAACTACTCTGGATTCATTTAATGTCTATCTAGCTATCTACATATGTATGTATGTGTATATATATATACATACACATATACACATACATATGCATACACATACATGCACACATGTATATTCTATACATATTTGGGCAGTAGGTGGTGCAATGGGTAGAGTGCCAGGAATGAATTAAGAAGATCCATTTTCCTGAATTTGAATCTGACTTCAGACACTTACTAGGTGGGTGACCCTAGGCAAGACACTTAACCCTATTTACCTCAGTTTCCTCATTTGTCAAATGAGCTGGAAAAGGAAATGGCAAACTACTCCAGTATCTTTGCCAAGTAAACCCCAAATGGGGTCACAGAGAGTCAGGCACAATTGAACAACTACTGTATGTATATTTATATATGTTCACATTTTGTTTCCCCCTTTAGAATATAAGGTACTTGAAGGTAGGAACTATTCGTTTTGGTACATAAATACTTATTGATTATCTACCTTTTCACATAAGGAAATTAAGGCTCAGGGAGAGGAGGTGACTTAAGCTTGCTAGTAAGTGTGGGAGCCAGAATTTGAATGCAGGTCTTTCTACTCCATAAGGTTTATAGATGTCGCACACATCATTCCTTTAACTCATATGGGTCTGATTCTTCCTCATGTTTGGGATTCCATTCTTTAAATATACACACAGAAAAATTTGTTATATTCCACCCTCCATCAGTATGTAGGGCTCTGTCAAAAGGAACGCTGTAATGAGGGGAATGGTTTCAGAAAAACTTGAACTGATGCAAAGTGAAGTGAGCAGAACCAGAAAATAACTGTACACAACAGAAATATTGTAATGATGATCAACTGTGAAAGACTTACAACTCTGATCAATATAATGATCCAAGACAATTCCAAAGGACCCATGATGAAAGATGCTATCTATCTCCAGAGAGAGATAACTTATGAACTCAGTGCAAATTGAAGTATAATTTGCTTACTGTATTTTTGTTGCTTTTTTGTACCATGGCCAATAATATGGAAATAAATTTTGCATGATTTCACATATATAATTGATATATTGCTTGCCTTCTCAATGGATGGGGAGGAATGGAAGGGGAGAATTTGGAACTTAAAATGTATTTTTTAAATGTTAAAAACAAATAAACAGTAAATTTAAAAGAAAAAGAAAGAAGTGCTGTGATGCAGTTTGGGATGAAATGGGAGTCTCTAAGAGGTAAATCACATCATAGGCACAAGATTCAAGTGAGAGGAAGGTTGGAGGTCTTATGTCTGATTCTATGTCCTTTTAGTATGTATTCTCATAGCATTCAAGTCCTTTAGAAGTAAAAATAATAATATAACACTCAGAACCATGGTATCCTGGGATGAAGTCATAAAAGTTAAGAGGTATTTTACAAAAAGAAATGTATGGACCCCCAGAGAAACTGAAGAAAAAGGAAAATAACTTATTTGTACAAAAATCTAACAACTTTTTGTAGTGTCAAAGGACTAGAAGGTAGGGGGATGGCTGAATAAATTATGGTCTGTGAATGTTATGAATATTATTGCACCATAAGAATTATGCAAAGGACAATTTTAGAAAAATCTAGAAAGATCTGTATGAAATGATACCGAGTAAAGTGAATAGAACAAGAGGATAGTTTATGTAATAAAAACATAAAGACAAACATCTTTGAAAGACTTAAGAACTGGTTGATGCAGTTTTGTTTGGTCATTTTTCAGTTATGTCTGACTCTTTGTAACCCCATTCAGGGCTTTCTTGGCAAGAATACTGGAACGGTTTGCCGTTTCCTTCTCCAGCTGACTTTACACATAAGGAAACCAAGGCAAACAGGGTCACATAGCCAGTAAGCGTCTGAGGGCAGATTTGAACTCAGAGGAGTAGTCCTAACTTCAGGCCTGGCACTCAGTCCACTGAGCTACCTAGCTGCCCCACTGATGCAATGATCAATCACAACCCCAAAGGACCAATGATGAAGTGTGCTACTCATCTCCTGACAGAAGTGATGGAGTCAAGATGCTTAATTAGATTTGGGGGCATGGCCAATTTATTTTACTTGGCTTGACTATGTATAATTGATAAAAAGCTTAGCTTTTTTTTTCTTCCAGTGGAGGATGGTGGTGGGAGAGAGAGGGAATAAATGCTTGATAATCAAAAAGAATAAAATAAAATAAGATTTTAAAGTGACAGGTGAATACTGCTCCTCAGCAGTATCATGCCTTCTGTGAGGCCTAAACTCCAAGCACCCCAGTCCAGTTTTAAAAGTACCATAAAGCAAATTTGTTCCAGAGAACAAGGTCAGCACTTCCATGCATGAAAGCTTTAAGGTGGTATATCCTGACTTAATGTAAGAGCTCTCTAATAATCAGTTTTCCACAAATGGTATGGTCTGCATCATGAGGTGCTGGTTGGCTGACTGTTGCATGGGGAGTGAATGCTTCAAAAAGAGCTCAGGCAAGAGGTTCCCCTACATTACTTCAAAGTCACAGATACTGCACTTGCACAAGACCCTTGCTCACTTTACTGCCCTCATCTATAAAACAAGGAAGAAACTGGACTAGATAGCGCAAAGATCACTGTCGTATTAATGTTCTATGACTTAATGACTGGTCCTGGGACACATAGTCGTGGGATAATAGGCTTGTATTTGCTCACCTGCGCACCAATACATCTCTCTTTCTGTTGCCCTGGGACAGGGATCAACCCCTATGACTTTGACAAGTGACACTTAAAAGGCTGATACCTGGTTCTTTACTCGGATCATACAGCTGATCTCTGAACAGTCTTGAAGCTGAATTTTATGAGGTGGCCTTGAGAAGTCCTTTATGTTCCAGACATATATGTCTCTGAGTCCAGCACATGCTGTCCAGACCTGGTCTTGCTAAAAATACAAGTGGCAGTGTGACACTTTTATTCAGGTGTTTTACTGCTAAGCAATATCAGACTTACTGATTATGTTCCACAATGAAATGTTTTGAAATACCTCAGGAATCAGCTGGAAACAGAGGAAAGAGGGGAATATTTCCTTAAAGAGCTCATCAATTTTCAGTTCTTGACGAAGAAATCCATTTGTTGTCACAACTATAATGCTACAGCCTATACCTGCAATGTTTAAAAAAAAGCTGCTCAGATTGGGCATGTCTTAAAAGTGAAATATGGCTTAACAGCTTTATACCAGATCAAGTGCAGAGCTCAGGTAGAAGTCGTTTAAATGAAAGAAAAACACCCTTTCTGTGCTCTGAGGAGCACTTATTTATTTTTTTACAATGAACTTTTCAAATCTTTATGTTAAATATCAAATTCAAACATCTGTTAAATTCCTATAATGTGCAAGGTCCTGTGAGAGGCAGCTAGGTGATACAGTGGAGAGAGGGTTGCACCCGGAGTCAGAAGACCTGAATTTGAATCCAGTCCAGACACAACTAACTCTGTGACCCTGGGCAAATCACTTCACCTGTGTCAACCAGGGTTGTGAGGATAAAATGGGATAATATTTATAAAGCACCTGTCACACTCTAGGTGCTCAATACATGCTAGCTGTTAATATTATTGCTGGGGTGGGTGGGGAGACACGGATGAGTGATATTAGAAGCTTCTGTTCTAGTGGGGACACGCTACATATCCAGATATCTATAAAGCAAAATAGAATGGTAACTGCATAAGAAATGTGTAAAAGTAAAATAACTTTTTAAAACATTTCATTAGAATGCATTTGTTGAAAAGGAGAGAGGCCTACAGGGATAACTGTGGGACAGAGGAATGAAGTCAGTGCCCTTGGACAAGTCACATCGCCTGTCTGCCTCAGTTTTCTCAACTATAAAATGAGATAATAATAGCACTTACCTTGCAGGGTTGTTGTGAAGACCAACAAGGATGATGAAAATAGAATTTACACAGCTCTAACTATGTGCCAGGCTCCATGCTAATTGCTTTATAATTAATATCTCATTTCATCTTCACAACAACTCTGAGAAGTAGGTACTTTTATCATTCCCATTTTACAGATGGGTAAACAGAGATTACACTACTTGCCCGGGGTCACAAAGCTAATAAGCATCTGATGCCAGATTTGAACTCAAGTATTCCTGACTCCAGGCCCAGTGCTTTACCCACTGTGCCACCTAACTCACTTATGAGATCAAATGAGATACTACTTACAAAAGTGGCAATGCCTGGCACATTAATGCTTACTCTCCTCTCATCCTCCAAATAAATAGTGTGACCAGATCTTTGCATAAGACTTTACTGGAAAGTCCTGGAAGGTAACTGCTGCTTCATTTTTACCTCTGTGGCCAGTAAGCAGCTAGTACAGTACTTAGCACACAGTAGGTGCTTAATAAATATCTATTGATTTGAATAAGAGTAATTTGACAGCATTAAGAAGAATGGATTAGAATAGAACAGTCTTCCTCCTCCCCTCCGCCTCCTAGCTTCCCTCAGTGATTCAGCTCAAATCCCACTTTCTACAAGAAAACCTTCCTGGCCTCCCCCTGACCCCTTCCCTTCTGCCTTCCCTCCAGGATCAAAATTCCACTCACACCTGTGTGTGTCTTGTATGGACCATATTTTGCTCCTTGCATGCAGGGCCCGTGTTCTTCTTTTTCTTTGTATCCTTGGGACACAGCACAGTAGCTGGCATGCAGTAAGTGCTATTTATTGACTGACAGAGACTGGGGGCGAGAATAATGAAAGAGCTCCCCTAGAAATCCCACTGGGGGGTGAGGGCATAGATTGGTAGTGGTGCAAACAATGAAAAGGGACCCAGAGGGAGGGACGCTGCAAAGACCTTGGCAACCTCAGCCAAGTGAGGATGCTACAGCAGCAAACCCAGCAGAGACTGAGGACTGTCTTTGGGGAACAGTTTGAGTAGATTTTCACTGCCCTCATAATGTTCCCTGAACAACATTAATTCACAATAATATCCTTAATATGTTATAAGCTCCTTAAAGCTGGGAAACCCTGCAGCACTTTTAGAGAGATCCCTATTTATAATGTTATTCCCCCCTGTAATATCATTCTGGGTAATGTCACATTTTCATACAACCAATTAATTATGTTAGGGAAGCTATGCCTGCTTCTACTTTATTTCTGTGATTTTGTTACAGATTTCAATTCGACCTTTAATGAAAACTTTTAAGTTAAAAATAACTTATCCGAAGCATTGAAAAATGAGCAAAAGTTAAATTTGTTTAGACTTAGAGGCAAGGGGATGAAGTAGGGAAAGGACTGAATTTTGGAGTCAAGGGAGACCTGGATTTGAATTCTGCTTCTGATGACTATTAGCTGTATAAGTATGGATGAGCCACTGAGCCCCAAGCTCCTCTGCCAGAAAACGGGCTTATTAACACCTGTATTAGTTACCTCCCAAGGTTGTTGTAAGGCCACATGAGACAGACAGGCTTTGCAAACTTTAAAGCACTGTTATGTATGACTGTTAAAGGAAGGGACAGAAGGAAAGGAAGGAGGGAGAGGGGGAGAGAGAAGATGGGAGATGGGGGGGGGAGAGAGAGAGAGAGAGAACTAGTTTTACAAAAATCAAAAAGTAGAAAGCAAAAAGAAATACAAAGAGAATCTACATGCTAAGACACACACACACACACACACGCACACCCTAGTCATTTACGTTTTGTCTCCCCCCTCAGAATGATAATAAGGGCTTAATCAATGCTTGTGGTTTTGCTGACTGAAGAGTGAGAATGAACTTAAATAAAATCACAGTGCTAAGTTAGTTTCAAAATACATTTTGATTGTGTGCATCCTCAGACTTACAGCACCAAAGACGGCCATTATGAAGCTTAATGGAAGTTAGAGTTTGGCACGGCAGGTGAAATCTCCTATTCACTTTCAGGGTACTGACGTTCCAAGCAATGATTACTCCATCCAAACTGCATGAATAGACTTCACCGCTGCTGAAAGAAAACTTTAGGACTCAATGTTGTGTATACTTTAATTCAAGAGAGAATATAAATCATCCCTGGATAAAGCTGTATGCAAGCCACAGGAACAGTAAACAAATTACATGGAGAACTAGGGTTAAAACATCAATGCTAAGAAATAAGAACGGCAATATGGGAATGCCAAAAGTTTACTTAAATTTAATTAAGTCAAGGCATGACTGTTGGTTTGATAGGATGATGGCTGCTTCCTTTCCCTGACTACGCCTCTGCCTTCGATGCTTACTAACTACATGTGACCCTGTATAAGTCACTTGGCCTCAGTTTCCATATCTGTAAAATAAAGGGGCTGGACTAGATGACTTCTGAGGCCCTTTCCAGCTTCTGCTCTATGGAACTGGAATTCTAGGACTCTTTGTGGGGCAGTATTCAATGTCATATTAGAAGGACTTATTAAACTCCTATGGCGATAATGTTGGTGATAATAGTAACAATTTCCACTTCTAAAGGACTTTTCAGTCTATAAAGTGCTATCCTCACAACAACACTTTGAGGCATAATATTATATGATAGTAATATTATTGCTATGCATTTTTAAGATGAGTGAACAGGCCAATCTGGTGAAGTGATTTGGTCATTTACAGGATTGTAGAGGTAGTGGGGTAAGGTGAAGAGTCGATCGCAGAACCAGGAAGGCGTGTGTTCATGTGCCCTTGGCATGGTGGAGGGACAGCTGGCTTTGGAGCCAGGAAGGTCTGAATTCAGGCCCTACCTCTGATACTTATTGGCTGTGTGACCCTGGACAAGTTACCTATTTTCTCATTGCTCTATGTAAATTTCCAAGATTATAAATAGCATTAAAGGTGTTGACTTACATGGATAGAGGGAGTTTCCTATGCCAATGAAAACATCAGGTTAGTCCCTCATACCTCTCCCTATCCATACCACTAATAAGTGGGGCAGTCAGGCCTCAACTTAGTTATCTGACAACAGATTTCTCTAATACAGGAATTACGAATATTTTTTTGAGTCATGGACCCCTCTGGCATCTGGTAAAGCCTACAAGCCTCTTCTCAGAACCGTGTTTTAAATGTATAAAACAAAATACGGAGGACTACAAAGGATTGTATTGAAATAGATTTATCAAAATATTTTTTTAAAAAACAAGTTCATAGATCCAGCTACATAAACAAAACCTTGAATAACTGAAAAGCTAAAGATATAACATAATGCTGAAGTTTAATTTTTAACATGAACAATAGCTAGATACCAAAAAATGAGCCTTATAGGATTAGAGTCTAATGATGACAATGTATTACCTTTTCACCCTGTTTTTGTTTAATTTTCACTTTAATAACTTCTAGTTGGTGAACTCATATGAGCAAAACTTCCATTATTCAAAATGAAGGACTATGTCATGGTGGGAAGGAAGTTAAGTATTACACAGTCAAAATAGCACTGAGTGGTGTCAATTTACTGGATTTCTATGTCTGGCTCTGCTATTGATTTGGACAAGTCCCTTCACCTTTCTGGGACTCAGCATCTTTCTCTGTGACCTTTCGGGGTTGGACTGGATCAGAGGTATCAAAATTCTGGCATTCTTGAATCAAATTAAAAAGTAACTGGGAAATGTTTAACAACAATATATAAAAATCTACACTACAGCATAGATAATGTTAATTTGTAATTTCCTAAATCAATATGCAGTCCATAGGGATGCATTTCTATTTGAATTGGATACCACTGGATCAGATGATCTAGGGTCCTAATAGAATTAAAAATTCTAAGATTTGTTGGCAAAGGGAAAAATGTCATTCAAAAAATTGCTGCCTATTTTTATAGCCATGAAGACAATTTAATTCAGATTATGACCTCTTTCTGGAAACAGATTTCAAAACTTTTTTTTTTTTAGTATTTTGTTTCTTATTAAAAACCACTCATCTTATTTCACTTCTTCAGCTTTAATTTACCTAGATCCCTTGTTTCCATCTTCTACAATTAAATCCATGATGCTGGAGCGATGATCTGTGAGCTGCTTGTTACAGGACATACTATGAATGTTAATAATGTAAATAATGGAGTCCTGAGAGCCAATCCAAACTTGATTCTGTTCTGCCATCAGCATGCAGTTCTGCAAGATGCAAAGAGATTGAGAATTTTCTTAACAAATGAACAAAACTGAACATTATATCTAGAGATATGGGTTCAAAATTTTTGTCTGATTGTATAACTTTAAAACAATTTTCAACAATGAATGATTTTTAACTTGTATTAAATGGTATTAATACATGCAAACTATGGAAACCAATAAAATACTGCTTTTCACTTAAGCATTTATAAAGGACTACAGTAAATAGAATTATTTCATTTCTCTGTTCCATGATGGTTCTATCTATTAATACAGATAATATGATTTTAAATTTTATCATGGAGGTAGTAGGAAGCCACTGGAGTGAATATGGGAGTGAGACAGTCAGACCTGTTTATTTGGGAAGATCATTTTAACAGCTGATTGGGGAACAGAGTGGAGTGGGGAGAGTCTTGAGGCAGGCTGACCCACCAGCACACTATTACAATAGCCCAGGCATGTGGTTATGAGAATCTGCACCAGAGTGGTTGTGCTGTCAAAGAAGGTGTATATGAGAGATATTGAGAAGGTAGAATCAACCCACAATCAACTGGCTGTGTGTGTGTGTGTGTGTGTGTGTGTGTCAAGAATAACAAGCAGATCACGAGCTTGGTTTTTCTCCCCATTTTGTGCTTCTGAAGTTGATTATTTTTACACCAAACGTTTTATTCATCATTATTATATTTCATCTTAAGGGAATGAGTTCAAACTTCTAGCAAACCAAGAACTTTTTGAATCCTGAATGTCATGTAAAGTCTCTATTTTGTAGTACTTATAAATACAGCATGCATGCCATTGTGCAATTTACCTAAGTAACTGATAATAACCTGAATAACATATAATCTAACAACCTAAGTAATAAAAATACTGTGTGTGTTCGTCCTTTGCTGCTGAAGAAGACCGTGCTATCACAAATAATGACATGACTTGCACTTGACTTTGTTTTGAGTGAGGGAGGGCTGTGCAGGTCACCAACCTCACTTCTCCTCCAGAGCCATCTGAATCCAGTGACCAGACATTCATCAGGATGACTGGAGATGTCCCAGAATGAGGCAATTGGGGTTAAGTGACTTGCCCAAGGTCACAGAGCTAGTGAGTGTCAAGTGTCTGAGGTGAGATTTGAACTCTAGGTCCTCCTGACTCCTGCACTGTACCACCTAGCTGCTCTAGGTCAATATACAGGTCACAAGGATCCATTTCTATTTAAGCTTGATACCACTGCTTGAGACAACCACTAACACACTATTCCTAAATATACAAACCTATATATATACCTATACAAACAGGTCTGACTACATCCTCCCCTGTTCAAAAATCACCACTGGCTCTCTACTGCCCTTATGACCAAATACAAACTCCTAAAGTCAACTACAGGGTCAACTACAGATCTCTGGGAAACTCAAAGACTTCCCTCCAGGTTGACACCAAGTCATTAATTACTACACTCTGAGACAGGATTTTGGGGTGGAAGGAAAATGTAAGAGAAAAGAACACGCCAGCATTTGTCCAGATGAAGTCTCCTCCCACTGTTGTATCATGTGTCTATGTCAGATTTGTTGTCCATTTCCCCAAACTTATCTACTCTTTGGTTCAGCTGATTTGTGGTATATTTTCTTCACAACCTTCTATCTTCTCTTCCTGTAGATGTTTACTCAAAAGCTCTCTGACTTTATGGTTCTTGGATTGCCTTCCATGAGCATATTTTCTTGTTTTTTTTATATTTTAATATATTTATTTAATATTCCATTTCCCCAAATTACATGTAAAGATACTTTTTAACATTTGTTTTTTAAAAAGTCTCTACATCCCTCCTTCCACTCCCCACTTCATTGAGAAGGCAAACAATTTGATATACATATGCAGTCAGGCAAAACATATTTCTATATTAGTCATGTTGTGAAAGAAAACACAAACCAAGAAAAAAACAAGAAAAATAAAGTTTAAAAAAGTATACTATCTGCATTAAGACTCCATCGGTTCTTTCTCTGCATACGGATAGCATTTTTCACCATAACTCCTTCAGAAATGATCATTGTACTGCTAAGGCCAGCTAAGTCATTCACAGCTGATCATTGCTGCAGTACTGCAGTTACTATACACAATATTCTCCTGGTTATGTTCATTTCACTTTGCATCAGTCCATAAGCATATTTTCTTAACATGTAATACAATTATTCAACATTATACTTCTCATATTCAGTCCCCTTCCACACACTCAACCTCACACTTATCTACTCTGTTTTCACTGAATGGCTTGTCTTCTTGTACCTGGAATTCACTCCCCTCCTCACTTCTGGCTGCCAGAATCTTGTTCTTCCTAAGAAGCTTAGCCTGGAGGAGACCTGAAAAAATTCATTTCCCTCCTTTCTTTGCTGAGATGTGGGAACCACAGGGTAGAGTACTGCATAAGTGAGGGAACATCCAGCAGGAAACCAGGTTAGAAAAGGGCTTTGAGATTATGGCATATGAAGGACATTTAAGGGAAATGGAGATGTTTAACCAATAGAAAAGAAGACTTAAATCAGGGGCTCTTAATCTTGAATCTGTGGATGGCTTAACAGAAGGTTCATGAACTTGGATAGGGAAAAACATTACATTGTGATAAAAAATTTGATAAACTAATGCTTTTGTGGCCAGAAATAGCTGATGTTTTCCCAGCATCCAACCTGTAAGCAGTGGTATAACCCAGACCTGGAGAAAATGGATAACTAAATGGATAAATAAAATAATAACTATTAATTTTTTAATTTTGCATCAGTCGCATGCTACTGCTGTTCACTTATCTATCATTTGTTGTCAAATTTTTGGTCTTTGATCACATCAAAGGCAGATGGGTCCAAGAGACAACACCTACCCCACCTCCCTATTAGACTCACAAGTGCTGCAAATGCAAATTCATTATGACTAATGAAATTACTGCTGAGGCCAAATCTGGGTTGTCAGAGGTCTTCTGGATGAGGGAGGTATCACTGGGTCTATAATTGCCTAATGCATTGCTAGTTTAGCGTAGTAGTTCTTAAATGGTGGCCCAAGATTCCCACGAGCCCTCCAGGGAGGCTGTGGTCTTGTCTCTTTTATTACACATGTTTTTAATAATGGTGGGTTTTTGTCTTTATTACTGGTATCAATTAACATAATTAACCAATGCTATTTAACATACATCCCTAAACACTTACTACCAAAAGCATGGGTGGCAGAGGGAGTGGATTGGATTCACCCAATGTGTCAGCACGCTCAGGGATGGGCATCGCCATTGGCTCTTCTCTGAGGTAAAGGAAATGGAGAAAATGAGAACCAGAAAGATGACATGACTTCTCCAAGGTTAACAAGCTAACTAGCAAGGGACTCTGGGAGCAAAAGGGGAGGGCCAATGATAAGTCAGTCTTCGGGTATGCTAGCATAATAGCCAATGTTACATGCCTGGGACCAAAACAAGAACAAGAATCTGACTGATTAAATTATCAAAGATGATTCTTCACATTGGAAGACAAGTAACTACTCTTAGCATTCAAGACATCAACACAAAAAAATGTACACAGTCTAACAATACAAAAGACTGATGCTGCTCACTCATGAGGTGACAGCTTTATTTTGTGAATTTGATTAGATTGTCTGAGATTTAATCCCAAAAGCACAAAAAAGTAATTTAAATTTCTGTTTTAAATTACTGGACAGAAAAATATGAGCAAAGTGTTTTATATATGCCATCTCATTTTATCCTTCCAACAATCCTGTGAGGTAGGGGCTATTATCATCTCCATTTTACAGATGAGAAAACTAAGTCTGAAAGAGGCTAAGTGACCTGACCAGGGTCACATAGTGAGGAGATGACTGAGGCAGGATTTGAATTTATATTTTCAAAACTTCTAAGAGAAGAAGCTTTAGATTTGAGTCTCAACTTCCACACTTACTGGATATGTAACCGGAAAAATGATTTCATTTCACCTTTCCATGCTTCAGTTTCCTCACCTGTAAAATGGTGTAATAACATTTTCTCCACCTGCCTCACAGAGTTTTTGTGAAAAAGTAACTTGTAGCATTTATGAAATACAGTATAAATATGAACTAATATGGCGCAAAGGACAAAGCCCTGGGCTTGGAATTAGGAAGATTCATCATCACTAGGTCACTTCACCCTTTTGCCTCAGTTTCCTATAAAATGAAGTAGAGAAGGGCATGGAAAAGCCACTCTAGTTTCACTGCCAAAAAAACCCCAAATGGGGTCATGAAGAGTTGGACACAGCTGGACAACAACAAATATCCTCTCTTATTTGGACAGCTAGGTGATGCAGTGTTGGTCCTGGAGTCAGGACAACTTGAATTAAGATCTGGCCTCAGACATTTACTAGCAGTATGACCGTGGGCAAGTCTCTGAACCCTGTTTGCCTCAGTTTCCTCATCTCGGAAATGAACTGGAGAAATAGCAAATCCTTCCAGGATCCTTACAAGGAAACCTCCAACGGGGTCATAAAGAGTTGGGCACAACTCAAAATGACTAAATAACAAAAATAAAAGTGTAATGAAGCCAGCTTCAATGAATCGGAGTACTTCAGATTTAAGTTGGATAACTGAGTAAATTAAAAGGAGTTACATGTTATTATGGAATATTGTAACATGTTGTTTTGGCTGTTGTTAACCTTCATTCTTGAAGAGGACCTATGACATCATGAGTTCCTGATGTCTTGACATGTGCTCAAACTGGCTTTAAGTGAGGCAGGGCTGCTAAAGTCCTCCTTCTCTCCTCCTGAGTCATCAGAGTCCAAGGACAAGACACATGTCAAGATGGCTGGCAATGGCCCGGGATGGAGTGGGTGACTTGGCCCTTCTAAATCCAGGTCTTACCCAGGCCTCAACCTGATGAAGCAATGCCCATTCAATAACTAAGGGCTAGGTAAGAATTGAGATAAAAAACAGCCTAATTTACCCTCAAAAAAATGTCAGCCTTGGAGGAGACGATCCTTAAAGGTTCTGGCCAGAACAGAAAACAATTGCTATTTACACTCATTCTAATATTCTGGAGTAAAATGGATCTGATTTTTGCCCCCAAACCAAAGCTAGTTTTTATTGGGACCTTGTCTAATATTTCCAGAATTTGAGAGAAGAAATGCTGACAAGTTGGAAAACAGGAGTGAGGAGAGGACAGTAGGTGGGAAAGACTACGTTCTCCTTGTTACTCACCAACTTGGCAGTGCCTACTTTAAAGGACTGCTGATGGATTGTCCAGGAGGACGCATCAAACACAATCACTTTGCCTTCACTTAAAGCGCACCACAGCTTGGGATGAGCATCTTCAATCTTTTCTGCTGGATCAAGATGTCCTAAAAATAAAGGAAGTCAATCCAGAAACCTCAGGAGAAACTTATAACTGTACTACACACAACGAAAAAAATGCTAAATGATTTCTCACAGTCAAATCTTTTCAGAGGTAGGAATCCATCAATTCCTCAAATAATTATTTTTAATTTAAAAAAGACCAAAATCAGGTTTCTCTTTTATTCTATTGCCCAAGTGTCTTTTGGAAATCTTGTTCATCACTAACAGAGAAAATGATTAGTCACTAGATTAAAAGAAAGGCAGGCTGTTAACATGACAGTGATTCTGCTTAGCGAAGCACTTATGGGTACATATGTTCTGCCATGTTCAATCAATCAACATTTGTTAAACACCTACTATGTGCCAGGTACTGTGTTAAGGGCAGGGGGATACAAAAAGGGGCAAAAGACAGTCCCTACTCTTAAGGAGCTTACAGTTTAGTGGGGGAGATAACATGCAAACAAATATATACAAACAAGCTATATACAGGATAAATAGGAAATTATTAGCAGAGGTAAGGAACTGAAATTAAGAAAGATTGGGAAAAGTTTCCTATAAAAAATGGAATTTTATTTGGGACTTGAAGGAAGCCAGGGAAGTCAGTAGGTAGAACTGAGGAGGGAGAACATTCCAGGAAGGAGGGGATAGCAAGTAAAAATGCCCAGAGCCAAGAGATGGTGTGTCTTGTTTGTGGCCAATGTTACCAGATTGATGAGTACATGTTGGGAGTAAACCAATTATAGGGAAAACAAAGATTAATTTTTTCCCATCTGAGTTCATGGTGTACCCCAGTTAAGAACTCCTGGGCTAGATGGTCACTGAGGTCACTTCTAACTGTGGCATTCTGTGACTCTTTTATAGCATGATGTCACAAGGATTTGAGCAGGTTTCCTTTCAAATTGTTGGACATGGCAGATATGTGCAACATAAAAGATAAAACCACAAGTTACAGAAGTGTCCTTGGATGCATGTACCTGGACCCCACTTATGCTGACCCTCACGTGTTTTCTTCCTCATCACCATCATCACTTATATTTTATAGTGCCTTAAGGTTTACAAAGAACATTATAAATATTATCTCATTTGATCCCCACGACAACCCTGAGAGGTAGTTAGGTGCTACTATGATTCCCATTTTATAGCTGAGGAAAGTGAGGCAAATGTGCTCAGGGTCACAGAGAGAGTAGGTACTTGAGGCCAAATCTGAACTCAGGTCTCGCTCATTCTAGGTCCAGTGCTCTATCCACTGTAGTGTTGTTCCAACCTAGTTGTTCCAATTTTCCTCCATCTTAAAAGCAACTTTGACTGAAAATGACTACTTGTCTATTTGAAAGGAAAACATATGCTAAAATAAAAAGAAATACTCCTTTGGATTAAATTCAATGAACAGAAGGTAATACGCTCCCTATGACTTTTCATGGAATTTTTTGACAACTAAAATGAAAAAATTCTTATCAAGGATACTGCAAGAAGCATTGTGGTATCTGTAATGTGCTGATGGCCAGTCATCAACAATTCAGCATTGGATTTGGAATGAGATAATCTGCATCTAAATTCCAGCTCTGTCTTATATTTCATGTTACCTTGGGAGACATTCCATCTCTCTGGTCTTTAGTTTATCCAACTCTAAAGAAGGAAGGTGGGACCTACTGACATCTGAGATCACTCGAGCTCTAAATCTAGGGTACTGTGATACTATGAATAAGAGATTATGAAATGCTTACCATGTACAGGGCCTTGTGCCATGCACTGGGACACAGAGCCAGACTGGGAGAAGCTTTAGCTTTAAATGCTAAGCAGCAGAGTTGGTATTTTATTCTAGACAAAGGGAGTCACTTCAGCGGGGAAGTTAAATGTTCAAACCTATGTTTTAGGAATATCAATTTGGTAGTTGTGTGGATGATGGTGTAAAGAAAGGAGTAACTGGAAACCAGAACACTACTTAGGAGATTATTGCTGAAGTCCAGGATTGATTCAGGTGATGGCCATGTTGGTGGGGATGCAATAAGTGATGTGGACTCAGAATTGATACAACTCAATGCCTGATTGGCTATGGGAGATGAATGTGACTCCACAGTCTTGAACTTTGGACAATAGAAGGATGGTGGTACCCTCAACATAAATGGGGAAGTGAAGAGAAGTGGAAGGTTTATGGGGAAAGATGAGTTTTATTTTGGATATGTTGATGCCTGTGAGATATATGGTGGAGAAGTCCAGGAGACAGTCAGAGATGTCTCATGAAAGAGATAAGGGCAGAATACATAGATTTGGGAATCATCTTCATAAAGATGACAAAGGAACCAATGGAAACTGATTGGATTACCAAGAAAGAGTATGACAAAAGGACAGAACAGAGGATCTAGCATAGATACTTGGGGAAAATCTGTGCTTGGGGATGCAACACGGATGGTGGGTGAAGCAGCAAAGGAGAATGAAGAAGAAACAGTCAGACAGGTCAGAGGAGACCCATGAAATAATAATATGGCTAAGCAGGACAGAGTATCCAGGAGGAAGGAGGATCAACTGTGTCAAAGGAAGCAGGGAAGTAAAAAAAAGGATGAGAACTGAAAAAGCCACTGAATCTACCATTAAGAGTTTGTAGGTAACTTTGGAAAGAGCAGTTTCAGTTGGGTGGCAAGGCTGTGAAACAGATTACAAGGTCCTGAAAAATGAGTGAGAAGCGATGAAGTGGAGGGAGCAAGTGTAGATAGCTATATTTTAGGTGTTTGCTTAAACAACTGGAAAAATAGGAAAGATGATACAGGAAGATAGCTTAAGGGGATGGAAGATCCAAATGACACTTTTTTGAAGATGGCCTATAAGGGGGATCTGGACATGCTTTCAATCAGCAAGGAAGAAGCCAGTGAAAACTCAAGGTTAGGGGGAGAAAAGTGGAGATGACTGAGGGATGATATATGTGACTTTGCTCAGCAATATTCAGCAATGTGCAAGGAGAAGCAGAGGAAGTAGATGGTGAGAGTGATGTTTGGGAAAGCATGAGCAGCAATGGGCTAGGGGAAAAGGCATTTAAAGGGAGGCATCAGTGGAAAATTGATCTGGTTAACTATAGGATTGAGAAAGTAAAATGAGGAAACTGAAGTCAGAACAGAGGTGACTGACTGGGAAAGTTGGCAAGGATGGAGTGACTAGAGGTGACAATGACCAGGACACATATTTTAGGATGAATGAAGAAGAAAGGGACAGATGGAAAGGTACATATAAACATAAGAAGTTGAGAGAAACTTTTCAGAGTTCTAGATCACGTAGGCTGAATAGTGATGGGTGATGGTGAAGTCAGAGGTATGATGACTGCTGGGCCTGAATGAAGGGAAGGGTGATGAACTGGTAGGTCGGGATGCTTGAGGGCACATCAACATGTACACCAATATCCCGGTTAAGTGGAAAAGAAGAATGAGCCAGGGGCTAAACTTGAAAAGGGGGAGAAGTCGAATTCAGATTCAAACAATCTAAGACACGGATAGAATGATGCAGACAAATGTAAGCTATTACCATCATTAATAAATGTCAAAAGAGGAAAAGTTGCTGAGTGATGTCAGCTATAAGGGGATTTGGAATGGCAGGGGGAATAATGAGTATCCCAACTCCTCCTTCTTGTCAATGAGTCAGGATTTTTCAGAGAGAAGAAGCACCCAGGATTAGAGAGCGTGCTTAAGGCTGCAGCATCTTCTGTGAGGAGACAGGTTTTCATGAGTGCAAAAAGATAGGGAGGAACGACTTCCTCCTGAACAGGCAGCCCTACCCACGGTTATATGACTTCTTTCCAATTCTCCATCTCACCCCAAGGCTCCCCATAACTTAAGTTATTAACTGATGTTTGTTTAAAAGTGCCAATCTCCTCTACCTTCCCCCCTCCCCCAATGCCCAACTCACCTGGGGTGTATAACAAGATATCTATGGCTTGTGGGCAAGTTTCTCCTAAGGAGGGATTTATTTTATGCTTCAGTGTTTCTGAAGTTGTTTTTGGAACTGACATAGGCACTAAAATAAATGAAGCAAAATGGTTCGAAAATTAGTTAAGTTTTCAAGAGTGGCATTCATTAATCTCCTACTACATACATATAAGGCATGATGCTAGCTGTTGAGTATACAAAGACAAGGGAGATGACATTCTTTCTGGGAAAGACAACACGTATATAGATGTTTATGAAAAAAGATATAAAGTAATTTCAAGAGGGAGAGAACACTCAACTAGGGGAACTGGTAAAGGCCTCCTGTAGTACACAGGACTTAGGGTATACTTAGAAGGATAGTCCAGTGGTCTCATGATTTCTTCTTTCTCTACTGAACTACATTTTTTTGTATGTGGGGAAAAGAGAGGCAGGAAATTTGCTAAAAGGACATGTAATATTTGTATAACAATTTGTATTATATAATAGTTATAGTATTAATAATATATGATATAATAATTAGTAGTTCCAATATATGAGGCATAATGTATAAAGTATTATATTTTATATTATGAAAGAGGCTTAGGTGGCTTAGTAGACAGAGTGTTGGGCCTGGAGTCAAGATGAGCCAAATTCAAATCTGGCATCATTCACTAGATATGTGACCTTAGGCAAGTCACTTAACCTCTATGCCTAATTCACGGGACAAGAAGACGGCAAACCACTTCAGTACCTTTGCCAAGAAAATCCCATAGGGTGTCATGAAGACAGACACAACTTAACAACTCAACAACAAGAATTTTATAAAGCATCTAGCATTTGTATAGCGGTCTAAGGTTTGCAAAGTGCTTTACATACATTATCTCATGCAATCCCCACAATAGCCTGACCAAATAGGTGCTACTATTATCCTACTATTTACTATTTACTACTATTTACAGATAAGGAAACTCAGGCAAACAGAAGTGAGATGACTTAGCCAGGATCACATTAGTTAGTAAAGTGCCTGAGGAAAGATATGAACCCAGGTCTTGCTGACTCCACTGGCCACCTGGCTGCCCAACACACACACTCACACATAATCAGGTTTAACAATCTTGGAAGATTCTCCACCATGTCCTACACCCATACCCCAGGAATATAGCAAACATTCCACTGTTAAGTCCGGCCAACAAACGGGTGCCTCAGTACCCCTCAGAAGAGAATCCCCAGTCACCACTCTCTGCTCATTCTGACCCTTACGAGATGACCTCTCTGATGGCGGCACCTATGGATTCATTATCTGAAGCAGGTTCCAGGGCCTTCTTCTTTGGGAGGTACATTCTACTATCACTCTGCTCCAAGTATTAAGGGAGGCCTCTTTCCACTCTCTCTTGACATCCTGAAGCAAGGCAGGATTCCCTTTGTTTTCTACCTTGAAGCCCTAATTCTACTCCTTAAAGGAATAATTTATTCTTCCTGATGCCCCGGAGAGGGAAGCCTTGTTCCTCTCCTTCTACAGAAAGGAGACCTTCCTACAAATTGAGTACAAGTGGTAGTCACTTGATGGACATAAAAATAACTGTCTCATGCTCATGCTATGCACGTCATTGCAAAACTCTCTGGGACTTGCTGGAAATGAGATTCCCAGGGCTGAGTCTCCTTGGGAATTCCTATGGTTAATTCTGGCAATTTAGGACAATCTTTAAAGAGTTAATCATAGGTTTTCAAAAAGAAACAATTTCTATTTCTATTTTCTAGCTCATTTGCTAATTTGCATTGGAGGTTGTATAGTTTCTATAGATAGTTGTACAAAAAACAAAGCAGACTTTTTAGTGGATCTTTTCACCAATTAGCGATAATATGCCAGAATAAAGGACAAGATAGCAAATTAATTCAAAAGGAAAAATAATTCCTCCTAACTTCAAAACCTCCTCCATTCAAACAATTCCTAGAAAAAAAATTATTTGTGAAAATGATTTTGAATGATATAACAAAATGCCCATTAGATTAGAAACAGGATTGAATATTGCTAGTTCAAAAATATTAATCTTACTTTCATTCTTCATCTTATCAAAATAAGATAATTTGGAGGCAGCATAAATGGCATTTGATGATTGGAGTGCACCAACCACAGCATCCATTAGTAGAACATTAGTCAGGGCTTGCTGGATATATTGGGGATCCTAGAAGAGAAAGAATCCACAAATCAATGCCAAATTATTCATTGGTTATAGGAGTGACATTGCTACTTAAGGGTAAATTTTTAGCACCCCACTTAGCCTTCTCACAACCAACATCGATCTGTTAAAAACATAATAACTGGTTTGGCACCTCTAAACACAACTCTGACAGAGAAACAAAGGACGTAAATAAAATAATAATAGTAACAATGAGAGCCAGTATTTACGTAATGTTTTCAGGTTTACACAGCACTTTATGTATATTGTCTTAATTGATTCTCATAAAGTTAACTTCCGTGAGGTAGATGTGATTAGCATCCCCTTTATACAGATGACAAAACAGAGGCAGACGGAGGTTAGATGGCTCATTCAGCATCACACAACCACTCAGTGTCAGAGGCTGGTTTCAAACTCTGGTCTTCCTGACTCCAAGTCTAGCACTCTTGCTCCCTCTGCTCAGTTCTGCTGTCAGGTCAGTCCAAGTTAAAACCTATCCAGTTCAGTCTTTACACTACCTACCACATACCTGACCTTCCTTTTACTCATCACAGTCTGGATACCCTACCTCTCGCCTCTGTTCAGATAAATTATTCAGGAATTAAGTATCTCCAGTAATGATGTAAGCTCCTTGATGGCGGGGGACATTTATTGTTTTGTCTTTTTTATCTCTGTCCCCATACCTTACACATAGTAGGTGTTTAATATATGCTTGTTGAAATGAATATGTTTTTGTAGAAACAATTAATAACATATTTCTATTTTTTAAAAAGCATTAAAATAACACAGATGGAAATGTCCTGTGCATTTGAGATTTTTGTTTACATTTTTCTTGCTCTAAATTTAATACAGCCTACAGTAATAAAAAATAAAATATATAACATAGTCAATAAAACCAAGTAGACAGTTTCCCAGCTGGACCGGAAGGTTATCCAGAATCACAGAACAGTGAGGCTCATAGTACTCTCCTCTTCCATTTCTGCCTCTCTACTACTTCTATCACTACAGAAAGAGAAAAGGGGCTACAGAGTAGGTGCCATGTTTTTGGTTGTTTTTGTCCAGTTTGTGGGTAGCTGTAGCCAGAAATGTCATTACTTGATCAAGTACCTCTTTGTGCTTAGCTGGAACCACAGGAGGTTTTGAACCTGGGCACACACTCAAAGCCTTTCCCATGCGGAAGGGTCCACCTAAGCTTATTTTGGGCTGATCTCCCTGGGTCACCTCCATGCCACAAGTAGGCATCAAAGTAACAGGGAAAGGATGTAGTTGTGTATTGATAAAAAGAATACCCAAGCTGCAGAAATCACACATACAACATGCCTCAAATCAAAAGCTAATTTTATATATTTAATTGGAAAACAGTAGATTAACAAATGTTAGAAGTATACATATAGGAAACTAACGGATTTGGGCACACTCTATTTTAGTGTAAAGCTCAATGATTAGGTCTTTTAGAATGGGTCCAATATTGTTGACTGAAAAAGCTTTCAAGGCTTTACCAAGTATTTTAAGTGTTTACAGCCAAGTCAAGCCAGAGAGGGACAAAAAAACAAAAACAGAAACTCAGGCGAGATCTACTTTTGGTTGACCAAGGCCAACACAGTCAAGCTTCTTTTTAACTTCTCCCTCTTAACCAGAACTAGGGCAGTAGCATCCGAGTATGTGATTGGGGCAACCCAAGTAATAATTGGGGGTGGAGAGGAGGCAGCTGCCAACATAGACATCAAGGTATCTGCCATCCTGTTTCCTAATCCACTTCTCTCCTAGTTCCGGGTTTTTTCTTCCACATGAGATGGTACTCGCCCAGTTGCCACCAAGTCCTTTTTGGAAACAGACAGGCAATATGGTCTTTTCAAGATTTTGATAATTAAGACCTCATTGGACCTAATGCAGAAGCAGCTTGGTTATCTGCAGGAGACTGCAATGTGGACATCAGGTTCAAATGACTGTATTTAATGGGACCAGTGCCTAAGAGCTCAGCAGTTTGACATTCTGGCAAAAGAAACTGATACGATGAGGTCAGCAGTGACAAAAAAAAACCCCCATAAATAAACAATTCAACCACAAATTCTCTGACCTTATAATCATCGGCCATTTTCTTTCCAGCCCACATCTCCTTCACCATCAGGTGCCAAAGATCACACTCTGTTTTAAGATTAGCCTCAAATACCTCCTTTCTGGAAATAGTTTTAATTTTTAGAGTAGGTATCCTCAGAACCAGAAAGGCTACAGTTGTGCTTTTCACTTCCTGTAATCAAGAGAGAAATAACAAGAGGCAGATTAGAGACTTCTACTGCTATCGCAAAGTCAATTAGTTGTGTTGACTCCTCATGATCATAATCCCATTTGGGGTTTTCTTGGCAGAGATACTTCAGGGGTTTGTCATTTTCTTTTCCAGATCATTTACAGATGAGGACACTGAGACAAACAGTTAAGTGACTTGCCCAGCGTCACAGATTTAGGAAGTGTCTGAGACCGGATTTGAACTCAGGTCCTCTTGACTGAAGAGCTGACATCCTATCCACTTTACCACTCAGCTGCTCCATAGACTTCCATAGTAGCCCACTCTTCAAAAAGTCTTTAAGCTAAAAGCAAACTCTTACCAATTCCAACTAATTGGAGAAGAAAGTAAGTTGAATTTTTGTTTGAATTAAGGAATATTTTTAAATCTGCGCAGTTACCACCTGTTAATACATACTTGAAGGGTGGCCAAGGAGTTCATAGATTCTACAACTGGAAAGAACTTCAGAGGTCATTTAGCCCATCTCTCTCATTTTACAGAAGAAGACACTGAGCCCTAGAGAAATCACGAAATCTGCTGAGGTCACGGCTAGTTAGGGGCATAGCTGGGAGATGCATCCTTTGCTACTCTAATAATCTAGGGAAAATGACAAACAACTAACAGTTGTGAGTAGACAATTTATTTCTTTTAAAGCTTTTTAAAGGAGTTTATTTTCTTAAGTACCCAAATACTTAAGATTTCTAGCATGAGGTTTGAGAAGACTGGCCTCTGAGGTCCCTTTCAGGTCTGGATCCTATAATAACAACAATGACAAAAATATTAAGGATTTGTAAAGCACTTTAAGATTCACAAAGCACCTTATAAATATGATTTCATTTTAGACTCACAAACACCCTGTGAGGTAGGTACTATTATTACCACCCGGGGCAAATACAGGGTCACACAGTTAGAAAACATCTGCGGCCAGATTTGAACTGAGGTCTTCCTGACTCCAAGCCCAGAGCTTTATTTATCCACTGAAGCTAATTATACAAGGAGTGTGAAGTTTCTCCATATACATTAATAAACAATTTTCCTAGACAGAAAAAAAGATTAGCTTTAGAATAAACTTTGCGTTTAAAAGTTAACTGTCAAACCCAGAATTATGCTTCCATGCTAGAAATATATGAAGTGATAATAACACTTAAATATGCTAAAAACTATACTAAGAGGTAACATTGATATGCACTTTAAGGTTTGTAATTTTCATATATTATTTCTATTGATTCTCACAACAATCCTGGGAAGTAGGTGTTATTCTCACCTCCTTTATACTGAAGAGGAAACTGAGGCAGCAGAGATTAAATGACTTGCCCCAGGGTCACACAGCTAGTAAGTATCTGAAGCAAAATGTGAACTCTTGGGTCTTCCTGAATCCAAGCCTAGCATTCTGGTTACTATCCCATTTAACTACTGATTTCACACTTTGATATAATGAAACTGTTTCTTCTGATAAGCCTCGCTAGAGATCAATGCACTGACCATTTGCCTCAAGTAACCTAAAACCAAGAGTTGGGAATAGCAACCACCAAATTGCCAAACATATTGACCACCAAATTGCCAAACATATTTCCAGTCCAGCTTCCACAGTCATCACTGAGGAGGGACTCACCTCCCTCATCCCCATCACCAACAACTGCTAGATGAACACCAAGAGGTAGATCAGCTGAGGAGCCCTGTGAGTGGCAGCATTGCCCCTTCTCACTCTCACCCCCAGACCACCAGTGCCACATCCAGTCCAAGCCTCTGGTAGAGTAAATTCTGAGGACAAGGAAGCAGCTATGCTTACCCAGTGCCACTCAAAAGGCAAGCAAGCTGGCCTAGCTGAAGCAGCAAGTCCCTCTTGAGTGAGAAGAAAAGAAGGTAGCATGGGCCTAGCAAGTCAGGCTGGTGCCATGACCATGTCCACCATTTCCCCTCAGACCCCGATGGAAAAAAGCCAGGGCCTTGAACCTGAGAGCTTAGGGAACCACAACCCTTCCAGCCCAGTGCCCACAGCCATCATCCAAGAAACCAACTGGAGATGCAATCTGGCCATTGTTTCTGCAGGTGCTAAAGTTGCATCTAGCAAAGACCCAGAAAAGAGAGTTCCTATCACCAAAGTTCTTTGCACCATCAAATGGTTCAACACCATAAACTGATATAGTTTTATCAGTAGAGATTACATTAAAGAAGAGGCATGACCATCTCCTCTGCTGCACCTTACAGTCCATGAGACACCCCTATCTGAACTGTAGCTAAAACCTTCCATATGTGTTGTCTCCCCCATCAGAATGTGAGCCTCGAGACCAGGGACCATCCTATTTTCCCCAGGTATTCCCAGCACTTAGCACAGCTCATATACAGTAAGGACTTAATAAATGGCTCTTTAAAGGGAGGGGCAGAGAGGTGCTGCTTTCTAGTTTAACCTCTAACTGGGACCTCTCTTAGCCAACAAATAGAGGGAGTCTTGGTCTCAAAGGCCCCTGGATTTTTTCCATGTTCCCCAACTCTCTTGGATTAGCTGGTCTCATCCACCTGAGAGAAGAAACCCACCTCTGTAGGAAGGACTCCTCCAAGGAACCCAGAGACAGCTATTAGGATCATAGATTCAGGGCTGAATAGGGTCTTAAGAGGATGTCAAGTCCAATCTCCTCATTTTATTGATGAGGAAACTGCAGCCTAGGGGGTTGATGACTTTCCTAAGAATCTCATTAGCCAGTAAGCATATGAGGAAGGATATGACTCTAAGGACTCTGTCCATTTGTGCCAATGTGCTACCAAAGGAAGATTCCAAGCATCACTTCTTCATACCCTGACAGGATGTCTCATCCACCACTGAAAGAGTCTGGTGGTGACCACATACAAATTTGAAGAACATTTGTGGGGCAGTTGCCAGGTCACCTCAAGGACCCTCCTCTACTGCTGCTATGAGGGAAGGGTTTAGGAGCTGGAAAAATCAATTGAGAAAATCCTGGTAACTAAGGTTCTTCTGGATGATAGGAAGAAAGTTAGCTACTGATAGAGCATCTTATTGCCCTGAACCTTAACTAGCACTCTTAAAAATGATATTTTATTTTTCCCCAGTTACATATAAAGATAATTTTTAATATTCATTTTTTAAAAAATGTGATTCCAAATTTTCTCTTTCCTTACTTTACCTCCCCTCTCCCTGAGACAGGAAGCAATAATATAGGTTATACATGTTCAATCATCTAGCACTCACTTTCATGAAGTAACAGTGCCCCCTTTCGCTTGAACTCTATCTAGTTCCTCCTGCCTCCTTGTGGTCACTGTTCTGTACTATGATCAATTTTTTTTGACAACTTCAAGTAAGACACTGGACTCCTTCTCACACTAAGACAAGATGGCAATGACTCCTTTCTTACCTCTATATTTCTGAAGGTGGAAATTTCCACATAGCCAGGTCTTCCCTCCATAAGGAGGAACAAACGCTTCTGTGTCATCGCTATTTTCCCCACTCCAAAGTTCGTTTTGACTGAGCTTGACAGTTTGTAGACACATTCATTTTTATCTAGGTGCTCAATGACCTCTGGTGGAAGATTGACTTCTTGGGCCTCTGCTTCTGTCTCTTTCCAGTAGTTGTAAAAATCTCTGAAAGTTTCAGGGTCAATTTGCTTCTGGTGCCCTTAATTTCAAAGAGAAATTTCTCGTAAAATTAGAACCATCATGACATTCTATAAAACCCAAAACTTCCATGTAAGCTCACCAAAGCAAGATAATGCTCCAGTCCATCTAGTTCTATGAAAATGATATCTCTAAATGTTCAAGTCAGTAGTTCTATGAGAATGACATCACTATATGTTGTAGGTAAGGGCCTAAAATGGCCAGTAGAGTTCATGTACTCTCAAGTCGGTAAGTCTATAAGAATGCCATTGATAAATGTTGTAGGCCAAGTCCTTAGTTTGAGTCTACAGACCTTTAATTAGGTCTGGTTCATTCAATATGAAAATAACATCTTTAAATATTCTAGACCAGTGGGTTCTTCACCTGGGATCCACAGACTTGATAGATTTCGGGAGAGAGGAAGTCTGTGAAGTTGGATGGGAAAAAATAACATTTTTAATTTCAATATAATTGGTTTGTTTTGCATTCTATGTATTTTGTTTTATGCATTCAAAACTCTTATTCTGAGGAGTCCATAGGCTTCACTAGATTGCCAAAGGGGTCCATGATGATAAAAAAAAAAAAAAGGTTACAAATCCCTGCTCTTCTGCTCTAGGCTCTAGTGGAAAATTGAGGTAGCCTGTGCACTGAGCTGGAAAAAGTAGCAAGATTAAATTACTAGCTCCAATTTCTACACTGGATGGAAAAGCTCTATGGAAAAACTAATGGGCGATGATGGTGGTAAAGAGATGGTTTTTCTTTTGTACATCTCCTGAGTACTTGATATATATGATGGGTTTGAAGATTTCACCCCAGAATCTACCACTCAGTCTGAAGGCAGTTCCAGTTATGTTCCATGTCACCAAACCAATTAGGAAACATAATGCCTCAGCCTCTTATAAACCATACCAAGCATACCAGCTGCTATTGGTACCTAAGCCCTTGCCCCAGGACCTAATTCCTCACTTTTACTATCACTAGATCTGAAAGGAAGGGACTCTCACCTTGGCCCCCTCAGAAATAGAGTTTGGGGGCAACATTTCTTGACACCAAGTGCCAAGGCAGGTGGAATCTCTAGCCTGGTTTTAGAGGCTGTCTGACCTTAGAACTTATTGCCATGTATGAAAGCAATATCTTTACCAAAATTACCAAAATTACTGAGAAAACACCACCTTCCTCTTCCTTCACCTCTGAGCACACAGATATAGGAGTCAATTAGAAGCTGAATTGTGGGATCTGGATATGTTTCATGGCCTATGTTCTTTGGATGAGGCAATGGAACTGGCCCCAAGGGTAAGTTCATTCAGGATCTGATCACCAGAAGCAGAATGTACAAGGAAGTCAGCCAAGAGTAATGTGACTGCCTACGGAAGTCACCAACCAACTTATATTTTAAAAGATTTATATAGCCAGGTGTGGCAGGATATATCTGTAATCTCTACTACCAGAGGTAGCTAAGAGTGGTAGATCTTTTAAGCTTGGAAATTCTAAGTTGCAAAAGGTTAGGATGACTAGTCCAAACTAACTTGGTTATCAATATGGTAAACCCCGGGGAATGAGGAGCTCTCATGCTACTTAAGGCTGAACTGGATCCATGCTGAAAGGGAGCAGATCAAAGCTTTTGTGCTGATCAGTGGTGGTATTAGCCCATTAAGCAGCCCCTGCATTTCTATTCTGAGCAAAAAGAGGAACACCAAATATAAAGAAAAAACAAGACAAAACATTTAAGTAAAAAGATACATACAGAGGATGAAATCAAGTACAGAGAAAAGGGTAAATTTTAAAATGTGGCATGATCCTACAAGAATAAAGCTAAAGTATAGAATAAGTTGAGGTTGACTAGGAAAGCTATAGATAACAAAATTCTGGGGTTTTTATTGCTTTATCTTGGAGAATAAGGGAACCTAACTAGAGATAAGAAGATTGCTCAGGGCTGATGGGATGATAACTGATGACAGACAGCAGAGTTGCTCAGCTCATATTTTACTTGTTTTCTGTGCCAAAGGAGAAAAAAACACGACATACCAAAAAAAAAATAGGGAGTTGATACACAAGAAAATTGAGAAGAGAGTAAGGAACCACCTAGCTGTCTCTGATGAGAGTAATTCAGCCAGCCGTGATATGCTACACTCAAGGGGGCTAAAAGAATTGGCAGGTATGAGTGCTGAGTCACTAAACACATGAACAAAGAGAACAGGAAAGGAATCCTAGGACTAAAGAACTGTAAATATTGCCAATTTTCGTAATAATAAGAGAATGGAGCTCTGACTTTGATGCTTGGTCAAAATCTAGACTAGCTTGCTAAAGGGATGGTTAATAAAAATCTAGGAAAGGAAACAGTAATTACAAATAGCTGGTGTGACTTCCTCAAGAAAGTCATGCAATAAAAAACGTGCAAAGACTTTGGTCAACGTAATGACAAATTACGACTCCAGAGGATTTGTGATTAAACATGACACCTACCTAAATAAAGAGAGGTGACAGATTCAGAATGCAGAAGGAGGAAAAGTTATTTTTTTTTGATACAGCTATTAAAGGAATTTGCTTTTCTTGACTATACATGTTTCTAATGGGTTTTGATTTCTTACTTTCTTAATAGTGGGAGAGGAGAAAGTGGTAGGGAGATAATTTGAAGCGAAAAATAAAATAAAACTTAATAAAGGAAAAGTCACACCAGACTAACTTTATTATCATTTTTTGTTTGTATTTCAAATATTGGAAGATCAAGGAAATGCTGCAGATCTTAGTAAAGCATATGACCAAGTCTTTCATGGTATTCTTTTGAAAAGGATGAGGGGAAATGGGTTAGATGGATGTAGAATGGGTTGAATGGCCAGGCTCAGTGAGAAATTATTGGTGCAATGTCAATTTGGAAGAGTCTGCAGTAAAATGCTCCAGAATCTGTGTGGAATTGTGCTGTTTAACAATTTTATCAATGATTTGGAAAAAAACAAAGACAATATCCTTATCAGATTTGCAGATAATAGAAATCTAGGGAAAATAGCTAACACACTGGATGACAGGGTCCTGGATTCAAGAAGTTTTTACGGATAGAATAGAACATTGGGCCAATTCTAAAAAATTCAAAGTTTGATGAAGTAAGTATAAGGGTCTATAATAGCATTCAAAAAATTCCAATGAACCAACATGCATTTATTAAGTATCTACTATGTTCCAGGCATTGTTCTAGAAACTGGAGATATAAAGACAAAAACCAAACAGTTCCTTCTCATAAGGAGTCTACAAGCTGGACTATAGTGTATGTAGGGTATGAAGGGGAGAAATATATAAGGCTGGAAAGGTAGATTGAAGCCATCTGATCCTAGAGGCAATAGGGTGTTACTGGAGTTTATGTAGTGGAGAGCCAACATAGTCAGATCTGTGCTTCAGGGAAATCATTCTGGCAGCTATGGGAAGGTTGGATAGGAAAGGGGGTAAGCCAAGGCAAGAAAATGTAATGTTAATGGTGGGGTTAGGGGGCATGAAAAGTTAAAGATCTTCCCCGTCCATAATAGGTCTTGTTAATTTCTAATGAACTGGATCACGAGGATTGTGCCCTCCAGCTCTGAAAAGTGTGTGTGTGTGTGTGTGTGTGTGTGTGTGTGTGTGTGTGTGTGTGTACTTTGAGGTGGGGTTTGACTTTGGGGTTTGTTTTTTGGAAGAAGGTTGGTGTGCCAGATGAGATTCTGGGTAGCCCCCAAGGAGGCTCCCAGTTTTGAAAACCAAGATGTTGGTGTTTTTCTCTCTAGTAACTATGTATGTATTGTCTGTGGTCAGACAATTGGAAGCCCTGTCTGTTGGTCTTTCTGCTTGTGATTTCTGTCTGTATTCTCTCTCAAGTTCAGGGTGCTGACTTTTCCCCCTGAACTAAGTGAATGATATATGTGCTTGATTAAAGTAGATTAATAAAGTCGCTTTTCTTTTAGAAAAGCAGATCTAAGAACCTTTACGGCAGGCCCTCCTGTGAATGTCGGGGTCCTTGCTATTACAGAAGACCAGAGAGTTAAGGAATTAACTAAGTTAAGGAATCAGGTCAGAAGAGTATTTCACTAGTCAAGGCAACAGATGACATGGGCCTGAACAAGGACAGTGACCAAATGCATAAAGAGAAAGAGAAGGATGAAAGAGATGTAGATGAAGAAAAAAAAAATGTGGTAATTGACTGGATACATGGGACCAGAAAGAGTGAAAAGGTTGTGAACATGGCTGGCTAGAAGGATAGTAGTGCCCTTGACAGAAATAGGGAAGTCTGAAAGAGGAGTGAGTACTGAGGGAAAGATAATGAATTGTTCTGGACATACTAAGTTTGAAATGTTTCTGAGACATTCAGTTAAAAATGCCTAATAGGCAGTTGGTGACATGGGATGAAAGTTCAAAAACCAGATCAGAGCTGGATGCATAGTCCTAGTAGCTATATTTGGAATCAGAAGACCCGAGTTTAAGTCTTGGCTCTGCAATTTACTACCTGTGTGAGCTTGGGGAAATAAACTAAATAATCTGGGACTGTTTCCTCATCCATACAAAAAGGAATTCGACAAATGGAAGTTCCTTTCCATTCCTAAAATCGATGATTCTACAAATTTTGGAAAGAGCAGTTTCAGTTGAGCGATGACTGCCAGAAGTCAGATTGCAAAGGGTTGGGGAAGTGTGTCTAGATAGCATTCTGAATGAAAATATACAGAAGTTTTAGGGGAAGTTTAGTATGACTTAAAAGTGTGACAAAATAGAAAGTCAATACAATCTTAGTCTACACTGAGAGGCAGAGCAGTCAAAAATAAGGAGGTAACAGTACCATTTGTACTCTGCTTGAGTCAGACTCTACCTGAAGTATTAAGTTCAGTTCTGGGTAACACATTTGAGGAAACACATTAATAAGCTGATGAATACTGAAAGAAGGCAACCAGGATGGTAAAGAGCTGTGATTTTATAACATATGAGGACAGAATGAATGGTTGAGAATGTTTAGCCTGGAAGGAGAAAACTCAGGGTGAACATGATGGCTATCTACGTATCTGAAGTGCTATCATATATAAGAGCAATTAGGCTTGTACAGAACAAACAGCAGAACTAGGGAGGATGGGTGAAGATTACAGAGAGGAAAATTTAATCTGATAGTAGGAAAAACTTCCTAATGATTACAATTATCCAGAAGTGGAATGGCCTACATCTGCAAGTAGTGGATCCTTCCTTCCATACCAAGCAACTTGAGGTCTTCAAGCTAGGACTAGATGACCCCTTATTGGCTAAGATATAGAAGGAGATTCTTTTTTCAGGTATGGGTTGTATTAGATGGCTGCTGAAGTATCTTCCAAAACTGAGACTCTGTGATTCTGTACTAACCAACTTAGACACCTAACTTTATCCCTTTGCTGACTTCAACCCTTCCCCACCTCCCATCCTGAGTTTCCAAGTATTTAGAGAGAAAGCAGGATAATGGCACTGCCCTGCACAAAAGTTATCACAGGACAGTGGAATTGGTGGCCTCAGCCCAAGTGGTACTTGCTCAATCCTATGACCAGAAAATGAACCTGTTCCTTCTCCAGTTCAAGTAATTCAGACCTTCCAACTGCTCAGGCAAAACTTCCTTTCCTCCTACTATTCTGCTCTCCCATGCATATCTAGATCAACTATGATCTGCAGTCTCGGCTCTCCTCTGACTTTTCTTGTGTGTGCCAAGACTCTGTTAAACTCCCTTTCATCCTGTATGTCATTTTACTTTATTTTGCTTAAGGTCACTCTCTCTCTTGTTTATCAAAGAAAAAGGTTCACCTGATTCACAACCTTTTTCTTTACTCCAACCCCTGGGTCATACCTGGGGATTTCAATAAAACTCATGCTGAACATCCTTTAAGCACCCCTGGCCTTCAACTCATCAACTTTCTCACTTTCCATGACCTATAAACTCAGATCTACTTCAGCTAACTCAAAAGGTTGGTCATGTTTAGGTATTCCCATTAAACATCACTTCCCTGATCCTTAACTCTGAAATTCCCTTTTGAATCATAACCTCTTGGTTTTCCAACTTTCCCTCTTCTTCATTCCTCCTAAAGCCATTTTTCATCCTCACTGTGACCTTCAGTTTTCACCTCCTTGTTCTCTCAGTCTATCACTCTTTTTTCTTACTTTCCTCTTTTGAAACCCTGTAGCTGATTACTCAATTACTCCTCCTCCTACCACACACACACAGACACACACAGAGTTCTCTACCCTTGATTCCCATATCCTATCATTGCTCTTGGCTTGCCAAACCCTAAATGACATCCTTCTTCTCCACTCTTGCACTTATGCTGCTAAAGGAGGGTATCCTGGAGGAAGTCACAAAAAATCTCCTGATGGGGTCAGCTATAAATTCAGGTGCTCGTCTCAACCGGGACTTCTCACTGCTGCAGAATGATCCTTTTCTTCTTTCCAGCATGACTATCACATTCCCTAAAGCAACCGTCCCAAACCTTATTCTCTTTCCTCAAATCCTTTGCCAATCCTGTCCGCTTTCCTTCTAGTAAAGGACCTCACCTCCTACTTTATGAAGGAAATAGAGGTCACCCTTTATGAGTCTCCTCTCCACACCATTAAACACTCCATATACCATCTCCCCATTTTCTCCTCTCCACAGATGAGGGGCCCTTATTGCCAACACCAAGCCCTTTATTAATAACCTTGATCCCATTCCCTTCCATCTTTTTCTTCTGATAATTTCCTCTAATTCATGTTCAGTCTCTTCCTAGCTAAATCCTTTGTTGCTGCCTATAAACATATCCAAGTCACCTTCATTCTTCAAAAATCTTCACTTGATGGTATACTGATTCAACCATTCCATAGAACAATTTGGTACTATGCCCAAAGGGCTATAAAATTATGCCCTTTCACCAAGCAAAATCACTGCTAGGTCTATATACCAAAGAAATAAAAAATAAAGGAGATGGACCTATATGTACAAAAATATTTATAGCAGCTCTTTTAGTGGTGACAAAGAAGTGGAAATTAAGGGGATGACTACTGATTGGAGAATGGCTAAGTAGGACGCTGTATATGATTGTGATGGAACACTATTGTGTTAAAGAAATAATGAGCAAGATGTTCTCAGAAAAATCTGTAAAAGTTTATACAAACTGATGCAAAGTGAAATGAGCATAACCAGGAGGATGATGTATACAGTAACAGCAATACTGTAGGATGATCAACCGTGAATGACTTAGCTATTTTCAGCAATACAACGATCTAAGACAATTCTAAAGGACTTATGATAAAAAATGCTATCTGTCTCTAGAGAAAGAACTGATGGATTCTGAATATAGATTGAAGCATACTTTCTCTTTATTTTTGTCTTCATTTTCTTTTACAACATGACTAACGTGGAAATAAGTTTTATATGACTGCACATGTATAACCTATATCAAAATGTTTGCCTTCTCATTAGGGGTGGGGGAAGGAAGGAGAGAATTTAGAACTCAAAAATTTTATAAAACAGATGTTAAAAATTGTTTTTATAAGTAATTGGAGGAAAATAAAATATTAAAAATAATTTAAATCTTCAGTTGACCCTGCCCTATCTACTAGCTATACTTAGATCTCTTTTCCTTAACTAAATCCTTGAAAAAAAAATCATCTACACTCACTTCCTCTATTTCTTCCTCTCACAACCCACTTCCAATATCACCACTCTACTTGATTTCTTAAAAGTTAGCAATAATAATCTTTTAACAGCTAAATCCAATTATCTTTTAATATTCTCTATTCTCCTTGACTTCGTGACTGTTTTTAACTACTCCCCCTCCTCATTCAGCTGTGGTGACACTGCTCTCTCTTGATCCTCTTTCTGTATATCTGACCACTTCTTATTCACTTCTGTTAGTTCATTCTCTGTCTCCTCTCTAAGAAACTGTAAACCCCCAAACCTTATTCTCAGGGCTCTTCTCTTTTCTCTAAGGCATACTATCTACTGTTATATGACCGAATATCACCTCTATACAAATCTCTATGTAACATCTCTATAAATATGTAAGATATATACTCACAGGTGTGTATGTCCATTGTGTGTGCATATATATTTATGTATTCAGTCCTCACCTTTTTCAGATTTCCAGTTTCCTATTCACAACTGCCTGCTTTTCTCCACTACCTTCACTACCACCTCCATTCTAATATCCAGTCTTTTCTGTCTACCAATTCCTTCCCTGCTCCTGCAAACATGCCCACATCTCCCCCAGCATTAAAAAAAATCACTTGGTCTAACCACAGTTATCATACTATATCTATCCTTCCCTTCCTGTCTAAACTCCTTAAGAAAGCCATCTACACTTGCTTCCTCTCACTCTTCTACTCTTGCTTCCAACCTCATCATTGAACCAAAACTTCTCCCTCAAAAGATACCAACGATCTCTTAGTTACTTGAATGACATTTCCTTAAGTTTCATTCCTCTTGACATCTCTGTAACCTTTGATACCACTGAGCACCTACTTCTCCTGGATCCTCTCTCCTCCATCACTACTTTCCCTTGCTTCTCTTTCCTCAACGATATCCCCCTTCTAAGTCTCTTTTACTGGCTCTTCATCCATGTTATTCCCACTAATTCCTCACTTTCACTCATTCACACATCCAATCCATTGCCAAATTTTGTTATTCCTTATTTTTCACATATTCCCCTTTTCTCTGCACATAAACAGCCAACAGCACTCTAGCTCAGACCCTTGTCTTCTGTCTTCTGGACTATGGCAATAGCCTCAAGTCTCTCCTCAGTCTGATACAACCCAGTCACACATTGCTTAACAAGTGCTGAAGTTCACGTGGTGCCTCCTAGTTTATAAAGTGCTTCATAAAGTGCTTCCTCTCAACAGCTCTGTGAGGCAGGTAGTGACATACCCTCATTTTACAGAAGATTGAGTGACTTGCCCATAGTCATGTGGCTACAAACTCTCTGAAGTGAGACTCAAACCCAGACCTAAGAACATCACTTGATCTACCATGACATATCACCTCTTGCACAACACACTCAAATATATTTTATTCAGGCAATTCTACTACATCTATTCATTTTCTATTTAAAAAAACCTCAGAGAATCATAAACTCTTAGAGCCGGAAAAGACGTTGGAATGCATCTCTTCTTTTACCAAGGACAAAAAAGAAAGCTGAAATGACTGGCTCACAGTCACTGGCCAGTCAGCTACAGAGCTAAGATAACTCCCCATACTGAAGCAAGATGGCTTGCAAAAGGCCACTAGTCTTCCAGTCCATAAACCAGGATTTGAGACTCAGCTCCAACATCTACTCAGGATGTGAATTTGGGGAAGTTATTTAACCTCTCTAAGGTTAGTTTCCACAGCTATGAAATAGGAATAATAAAGTTTTCATCACCTATCTCAAAGGGTTAAGCCAAGGAAAGGACTTTGTATTTTTTTCTTTTTTTAAAAAAAATTAAATTTATTTATTTATTTTTAGTTTTCAACAGACCCACAAGATTTTAAGTTCCAAATTTTCTCCCCATCTCTCCCCTTTACCCATCCGAAGTGATTAACACTTCCCCCAATCTGCCCTCCCTTCTATCACACCCCTCCCTTCTCTTATCGCCATCCCCTCTGTTTTCTTGTGGGGCAAGACAAGATTTCTATATCCCACTGCCTGTATATCTTATTTTTCAGTTGCATGTAAAAACAACTTTCAACATTCATTTTAAAAACTTTGAGTTCCAACTTTTCTCCTTTCTGCCCTCCCCACCTATCCCCACCGAGAAGGTGAGCAATTCAATATAGGCTATACATGTGCAGTTATGCAAAACACCTCCGTAAGAGTCATATTGTGAAAGACTAACTATATTTCCTTCCTGTCCTGACTCCCATTTATTCTATTCTCTCTTTTGACCCTGTCCCTCCTCAAAATTGTTTACTTCTAATTACCCCCTGCTCCTTTTTTGCTCTCCCTTCTATCATCTCCCATCCCCCTTTTATCCCCTTCCCCACTACTTTCCTGTAGTGTAAGATAGATTAGGAAAGGACACTGCAAAAGGACTCTATCAATATGAGCTATTATTAACTGTCTCCTTACAGAATGTAGCCACTAATCAGGTCCATTTTGGTCTAAGTGTACTAAACGTAGAAGCCCAGTCTAAGCTTTTTTAACAGTAAACATGAAAAGCAACAGTGATTTATGAATAAGAACTGGATAATCTACAGCCTTTTTACTTTGTGAGTCAGTTTTTAGGTATTTTTCATTTGATTCTGGGAGTTTTTCATTCATTCATTACCTTCTGGTGGCCAAAAGGTGGCACTGTAGTCTCTTCTACACATGCTTTCCAGCTTAGCAAGAACAAAGAACCGAGATTTTAGGACCACACTGGTGAACTACAGCTAGAATCAGGGGTGTGCTGGACAAAGAACACAGATCCTAGGACCACACTGGAGAATGAGAGGTAGAACCAGGGTATGCCAATGGATGGTCACACTTGTAAGCTTAATCTGCATTATTAACATCTTTTCCATTACTTTTTTGAGTCTTGGAAATCAACAAAACAAAAAAATCAAGCCCTGATTTGTAGCCTTTGCTAATTTCATGTGTAAATGCTCAAAATGAAAATTTAGCAATTGGGTTAGCCAGTATGAGCCAGCTCCCATTCATGACTATCTAGAACCAACCAACCTCAGTGGCCTTCATTGACAGAAGAGGAAACTATAGACTTGAGAGGTTGAGTACCAGTTTAAGGTCACCAAAGCAGTAAGTCCAAGAGCCAGGATTTGAACTCTGATTCAAATTCTTGATTTAAAATCCAGCAACTTTACCACTACACCTTTCACAAAATAAACGAGCATTAATATTATCACAGGAACCCTTCTGACAGCTGATACATGCAGAGAACTTCCCCCCCACTTATGTAGACTACTATATCTTCTGACATTTGCCACTTATGGTCATAATCCAATATGATCATGTAAAATTTCTTCCCCCTTATGCAGATTACCATATCATCTGAGGTCTCTTAGGGTCATAATCCAGTGGGACTATGTAAAATAATGACAAAAATGTAAAAGTGACCAGATTGTAGATGTGTCTCCATAAGGTATGAAAACAATTTAATGAATTCCACACCTACAGCTAAAGTATTAGGTGTGAGAAGTGGGCTATTTCCTGAGTTTGAATGAAAGGATCAGAGAAATTCAGCCACGTGAGGATGGAGAAAGTCAAAGAAAAAGGAGATATAGTCAGAGGCCAAAGGACCGAAGGGGAGACCCAGCCAGCAAATCTCAAGCTCACAGTTCAAGCAAAAAAGAGAGGAAAGGAGAAAGGGAGGGAAGAAGGGAGAGAGAGAAGGAAAGAGAAGGAAAGTGAGGGCAGAAAAATGTTAGTATATGTTCAAAGGTCCAGCCTGCCTAATGCAAGTCACATATATACAGAATAAAAAAGTCAAAATTTCTGTTGGAAAGAAGAAATGGCACTTAAATGTCAATGACCACAGTACTATTTAGCTAATAGTGTTAAGCTACCCATGTTACCAGATATATAGCCCATCCTTACAAGAATATGAGTGATGCCATTTACAATTAAAAACAGGAAGCATCCTCACCTTAGCCCATCCTGATCATTTCTCTTTTCTGAATGAATGAATTCACTACTGGCTCTGCTACTCATCTGAGCAAACAAGGTCCCATTGCTATTGCCTTGCTTTGTGTATCTCTGCTTCCCAATGAGACTATAAGCTCCACAAAGGCAGGAATTAGGTTTAGATACTTCTTTTGTAAGTGTAATAATGATTGTTGCTGTTGATTTGTCATGTCTAACTCTTCAGAACCCCATTTGGGGTTTTCTTGGCAAAAGTATTGGAGCAGTTTGTCATTTCCTTCTCCAGCTCCAGCAACTAAGGCAAACAGGGTTAAGTGACTTGCCCAGGGTCACATGGCTAGTAAGTGTCTGAAGCCAGATTTTGAACTCGGGAAAATGAGTCTCCTTGACTCTAGGCCTGGTACTCTATCCACTCAGCTGCCCAGTAATAATGCTTAACAGCTGAATTTCTATAGTACTTCAAGATATGTAAAGTGTTTAACATATATTATCTCCTTAGATTCTCACCATAATCTTGTGAGGTTGATGCTATTAATATCATCACCTGACAGATGAGGAAACTGAGGCTCAGAAAAGTTGAGTGACTTTCTGAGGCAGATTTTAAATTCACGAGTTTTTGACTTCAAATCTAGTGTTCTATCCACTAAGTTATACTGCCTCTCATACCACCCTGTCCCAGTCCCATCCCCTCCTACCTCTCAAGACACATATGTAGCTTCTAACACACAATTCTAATCTTGTGTTAAGTGTTCAAAAACACTTACTGAAGTCAACCATGCTCAGACTAATAATGGCAGAGAACTAATGAGAAGTGTATTAGATTTTATTCTGTCATTCCTTTCTCATCAGGTTAATCCAGAATTACAAAGAGTTCTAGAATATTGTGATGAAAGCATTTTGTGAACTGAAAAGCACTTTGTAAATACAAGCTATTATTATTATATTACTTAATTTATATTTCTGTCCATGTTACACCAAACGTGCACATGTGTGCCAGTCTGCCTTTAAGAGCATTATATCAATAGATAAACACATAAAACTATCATTATTTGATATTTCCCTTTCATATTACACCTCGGTCACTGGATTCGGATGGCTCTGGAGGAGAAGTGAGGCTGGTGACCTGCACAGCCCTCCCTCACTCAAAACAAAGTCAAGCGCAAGTCATGTTACCACTTCTCTGATGACATGGTCTTCTTCAGCAATGAAGGATGAACACACACACATACCTCAATACTACAAAAACTGTTCATGAATCACCTGCTATGAGTCACTATACTCAATGAGACGGTGGTGACTTTCAGGGGAACCATAAGGGTACCCAGGGGCGATTTCCTTCCCTACTTCACTTTACAATTCTCCCTCTATCACTCCCTAACCCTGAGATTTAGAATTTAGGAACTAAGGCAAGTAGATACAACCTATTTCTTAACTCTCCAGAGTGCTGGTGATTCCAACAATAGAAAGGACTGAATACACACGCATTAGTGAATAACCTCTAAATAAAATACAAATGAATAGGCATCATCCCACCCATATGATGTTTATATTGAGAGAACCATAATATATTTTCCTCTTACCGACAGTCAACGCCTCAAACAACCGGTGTATAATTTTGATATCCTTCACAATTCCTGATTCCTGGATTCTCTTCACAAAATCATCCAGATGCATATGCTTCTTTGGTAACTCAAAGTTTTTCACGTGGTCATCTACCTTGGTGACTTCTCTTGGTTTTTCCATTATTTCACTAATGAGTCTTTTGAGCTCGGGTTGCCATTCAGCTTGGGAACGCTCAGAAGAAGACATTGATTCCACCATTCTATTTACAAGATCAGCAGGAAAAATACTTATGTCCGTTCTGTATAGACTCTGAAAATCTGAAAGTGCACCCAGGAGTTTCCCTTGCATTAAATTAATGAGTCCTCGAAGGTAGAAATACCTTGCCAGCAGCACAGAGTTATCAGATG
Organism: Bettongia penicillata ogilbyi; assembly: GCA_023548195.1. Classification (NCBI taxonomy): domain Eukaryota; kingdom Metazoa; phylum Chordata; class Mammalia; order Diprotodontia; family Potoroidae; genus Bettongia; species Bettongia penicillata. The sequence continues at coordinate 10,295,376 of JAJHZJ010000426.1, read as the reverse complement.
GTGGGAAATTGATAGCCTTACTCAGAAGGCTGATAAAATCAGCAAAATAGGAATGAACACACTGACTCACCAGCGGAAAATGTATTTCTGGTATCTTGAATGTGTACACTGATTTGGAGGTCAGCTTTGGAACTGAAAGCCAACAATAACAACAACACAAAAATACAGTTGAAAGTAAGAAGATTGTTGACACATGCCCTCAAAGTCATCGTTATTTGTTCATCAAGACCTTTAGGTGAAATATTTGTATGCTCTGGAAATCGTGTCTACGTGCCCCAACGTTACAAAAAATCTAAATGCTGCAGAACCTGAAAATGCAGCGAGTTTACAATCTAGCATATACTGAACCAACCTCTGCACATATTCCTAGACCTCATACTGGAAGTGTCTCAGAATCTGTTTTAATTAATTAATCAATGTTTATTAAGCACTCTTGCGCCTGGTATTGTGCTAGGCAGTGGATTTTTTAACTCAGATTTTTTTCTTTTTCATTATAAATCTGACAAACATCAAACATGAACATTTAAGGATGCAAAAGACAGGAAAAAAGGAACATATATGAAATTGTGAACTTCTATCATAGTTTCTTAAGTATATGTTAAATTGAAAACAATAGTAACAAAACTGCCCTGCTTATCTATGTCCCTTCTGAACTTCCCTCCTTCTGTTCTCTTCTGTGTGTATTTTTTATATTTCATAGACACTTGTCTATTTTCCTTTTTTATTACTGCATCACTATCAACTCTTCACCCCAGGCAAAGAATTTCAATATAAACTCTTCTCATATTGTTCTGGATATAAGTCAATCAATATGCAGATCTCTCCAGGGGCTCCATCCCATCCACTCATAAAATCAGGAATTCAAAATGGAACTAGAACTCTCCCTCTACTAATTCCCAAATTAGAGATCAAATAGTGTCTTCTCAAGCATTCTGGAGTCCCCACCATGGGGGCTTCTGGTGACCAAAAACTAGCCCAACAGAGATTCAACTTGCCACGGCAGTTCCAACAGGGGTGAGTGTCCCAGCTCTTTTTTATACTTAGAAGGACCTCAGAAGCTCTAAAAAAGTTGATGTTTGCAGAATGACAGGTTATAGTTGGCCCCTGGATTAGTTTACAAACAGTTGGTGTTACATTGGCATATGATTTGCTGCAGCTCAGAGAGAAAATGTGTCAAGTGTCAAACTGTCAATTTATATTTTACTGTAACTTATATATTCCAAGGGCTCTTTGGAAACTTCAGGATGACATTATGAGTTAAATTATTTTTACAAATTATTTCACATAAACAACCATCATATCATTCATATTTTTAGGATATTTTTAAAAATATTTATCTACAAAGACTAGGATTGCATTTCTGAATTATAAAAAGTTGAGGGAAAGGAATGACACAGATAAAATACTTTATCACCTGTATTATGGCTTTTACAACTATTCACAGTTTCTATTTTCCGAAGTGATGAATTCCTTGGGGGTAATTCAGGTATTTTTATGTCTTGTAGATTTGGCATGCTCATTACCATTCGTCTCTTAGCCATGTGCTGAGGGGAAAATTTTCGAGAAGCCATTTTTTCAATCGTTGGTCTTCTTGGGCTTACAAGCATAATACTCATTCTGAAAAGACAAACAAACCTTAAGAAACCACATTCTACAGATGTTGCAATATACTGAAGAATATGATTTCCTCAAAGGCCAATATGAATGGCAATAACAAGCAAAGAAGTAGAAATTAGGGCTGTTAATGAAATGGCAAGACATACTATATAATTAAAGAGCTGATCAGTGACCATTTATTAAGTGTCTACTATGCACAGTGTGCCAGACCATTATAACTAACATCTAAAACTTAACCTGTATCCAAAAAGAAAATTCAGAAACTTAGCAGTGGTTGATATCTTTAGCTCCAGAGTAGTCTTTAAGGAAGGGATTGCTAATAATATTTATGTTATAAATCCCCTTGGCTGTCTAGTGAAGCCTATGTATCCTCTCTTAGAATAATGTTTTTAAATGTATAAAATAAAAATACATAGAGTGATTAAGGAAATTAATTTAACTGAATTAAAAGAGTCATCAAAATATTTTTTAAAAAACAATTTAATGGATCCCAGAATAAGGACAGATACGCTAAACAAATCCAATTTAAGATATTTTGAGCTTAACATTTCAGCAGACTCTCACCAAATACTCAGTTTAACAGTTCAAGTATGATTATGTGTTTGTTCTGGGGAAATTCTAAAAAGGATTATTAAGAGAAATGGTTTGTGCAAATAAAATTGGGTGATTTCAAAGAACATGGTTTCACTAAGAACAGGCTAAGCTAAACTATCCTAATTTTTAGTTGTTGACAGAATTGCTAAACTAATAGATGAAAGGAATACTATGGCTACAATATCACTAGATTTCAGCATAGCTTTTGATAAAGTATTTCATATTATTCCTGTGGAGAAAATGGGAAAAGGCAGACTAGATGACAATGCACTTACATGGACTCAGAGCTGGGTGGATGACCAGACTCAAAGAGTAGTCATTAATGGTTCAGTGTCGACATGGCAGGAGATCTACAGTAGAGTTCCCCAGGGCTCAGGGTCTGGTCTTATGCTGTTTACCAGTGACTTAAGTAAGGGCTTAGATGCCACTCTAATCAAATTTGTCGATAACACACATCTGGAAGGGATGGCTAACACAACAGATAAAGGTCAAGACACCAAAGAGTCTTGACAGGCTAGAGCAGGGGTCAGCAAGCGCCTGTTCTCACCCACAAACTAAAAATAGCTATTACATTTTAAAATAAAGTCAATTGTATTTAGAAATGTAAAAAAAAAATCATTCTCAGTTCATGGACTTTACAACAGCAGATCAATAGCCAGCCATAATGTGCTGACCCCCTAGACTAGAGAACACTGGGCTGAATTGAATAAAAATATAGAGATAAATGTAAAATTTCATGTTTGGATACAAAAACAATCTACAAGTACAAAACTGGGGATGAGGAGGGGAGTGAGGAAGGAATGAAATCATTCTGAAAAATATTGGAAGGTCTTAGTGGACTGAAAGTTCAATGAATTGGCAGTGTAATGTCACAGCCAAAAAAAACCCCAATTATTATTAATACAGTCTAGGGCTATGTTAAGAGAGTCATAACTCCCAGGAATAAGGAGGTGACAGTCTCACTGTACTTTGCCACATCAGACCGCATCTAGAGTACTGCGTTTAGTTTAGGGAGTGTAAGAAGGATACTGATAAGCTCCCCAGAGGAGGAGTGACCAGGACCATCCAGAGTCTTGAGTCTATCACACATGAAGACTGGTTGAAGGAAGTGAGTAGAAGACAAGACTTAGGGGAGACATGATAACTGTCTTCAATTATCTCAAAGGCTGTCAAGTGGAGGGGAGATTAGAAGGGTTCTATTTGGCCCCAGAGAATAGAACTGACCACTCTAGGCTTGATGTTATCATAACTGTAATAATGAGATCTGTCCCAAGCAGAATGGACTGCCCTAAGAAATGGTAGGTTCCTCTTCTAGGAGGGCTTCATGCAGAGATTAGGTGGCCACTGTAGGGGGAGCTAGGTGGCACAGTTGATAAGAGTGCTAGCTGGGAGTCTGGAAGACCTGAGTTCAAATTCAACCCCAGGTACCTCCTAATTGTGTGACCCTGGGCAAGCCACTTAACCTGTTTCAGTTTACTCAACTGTGAAAAAGGATAATAACAGAAGCTACCTTCTAGGGTTATGAGAATCAAATGAGATAATATTTGCAAAGTGCTTAGCACAATGTCTGGTACATAATAGGCATTTAATAAAGGTTTCTTTTCTCTCTCCCTTCTCCACTTGTCTGATATGTCACAGGAGAGTTTCTTTTTGTGTGTGAGGGCTACTGAGATAAACTTCCAACTCTCAAATTCTGTGATTCTGTGATGCATACAGGAAAGACTAAGTGGATGAAGAATGCCTATTGTCCTGATTGTGATATGAAGGTAGAAGGACAACTCATCCATCAGTATATCGATACGTATGTGTGTTCGCCTTCGTTGCCAAAGAAGACCATGCCATCAGAGAAAATACACACACATACACACACACACACATCTTGGAACAGATATTGCAAATGAACAACGTGAGCCAAGGACTGAACAGAAGGAAGAAAACAGGCAATGACCTTTGGTAAATTAAAAAGTTCCTTTAATGATCCCAAGGGTCTCCCTGAAACCAAAGCCAATCTTTATAATACCAATATTCTTCTGGTGATGTCTTGGCCATAAATCATGGAACATTACAGTCTCTGAAGAAAAAGAGCTAAGGGGTTTTTGGAGAAGTTGTGGTAAGTATAATAGACTCTACCATTTTATAAATGAAGAATGATGCAGCACAAGAAATATAAAGGTTGTCATCAGAGAAATATATGACTGGTAAAAGAAAAAGAAAAAACATGATTGACAGAGGACCAACGGACAGACAGCCTGTATATTCCATGGGTGCAAAATGTCAAGAGAATAACAGGAGTTTCCTTACTAATTTAGGTGGGCCTTCCATGGAGGACTTATGGGAAGGTGTGGAAGAAGTCCCCTAAGACAGAAAGATGGTATCTACAGGTCACAATTGCTCTGTTGGAAGTAGTACTCACAATGATAAGATCACAAACACATCACAGCGTCAGGGTAGAAGGGCAACACTTCCATTAAAGTGAGAAATAGATGATATACATATTTTACTATGTACATGAGAGGCAATTTTTGATACACACATAATATAGTACTGGGATTCAGAAGACCTAGACTCAAATCCTGGGCTTGCCATGTACCAAATGTACTACGCTGACCATGCTGCAAGTCTCATCTGCAAAACAGAATGCCATCTGCCCAGCCCACCTCAAAGGGTGATTGTAAGGATCAATGGATCTATGATCTCATAGATTTGGGAGGGCATTCCAATGACTTAGCTCACAATCTTCAAATGTCTGCCTATATGTGTAACTCTTGTCCATGTGTTTCCTGAAACTCACAATAGGAAGTTTAACCCTTGTACTGAGAACTTCCTGGTTTCTTTCTGCCACTGACAAGGTACCAGAGGAGCATATCAACACTATCTGTAGCCAGATAAAGAGTCCATCTTCTCTTCCACCTTTATTTTTTTATGAGCATCAAACAAGACAGTATTTGTAAATCACTTAGCATACTGCATGTCACATAATAGGTGCTTCTTAGAGCTTATTTCTTTCTTTCCTCCCCATCCTATATTTCTTGGATGACATATTTTTACTCCACTTCTATGTTTCTCATTGATTCTAGACAGCTCACCCACATAATGTACCTCTCCACTGTCTTCTGTGGGAGATTAATTTTTAAAATTTTAATATTTTGTTATTTTAAACCTGTCAAATACCAACAAATGTCAACTCATACACAGAAAAAGGATTGCATGTGAAACCACAAATGAATGCATTTTTCAATTTGAGTTTGTTATATTTCATATCTTGCTGCCATATAGGAATATGGGAATAAATTTCATATAGGAATAATGTTGTTTATATTAAAAAGATGGGTCTACGTGTTCACAAGAAGCTTGCGGTTACTAAAGGAGCCTGCAATTTCTAGTAAGACAATCTAGCCTACTCTCTTCCTCCTGTTCAACTCCAGGAATAGCTTGTTGTCTATCTGTACTCTCTGTCCCAGATGTACAAATTGACTAGCCATTCTTCACGCACTTTTTCTTTCACTAGTCACGTCAAACTCCTCTGAATAGTTAGAAATCTTTTCCAAGAGGCTCTGTAATGTTCTAGAAGATGCTGTAACCAACACAATGTCATCCAAAAGCACACAGAATAGCTTTTTTGACTTGGACTCTGAGTTAGATCTCTTTTATCACAATGGTGAACACCATTAGCAAGCATACATATCTCTGTTTTATGCCTTTCTGATGTTTATGAGCAAAGGCTGTTGAAGAGGGTTATATCTGTTATTTATCTTTCAAGGAATTCTGGATGCTTTTTGATAGATGGGAAACACATTATTGTAAAGGTGCCTTTAAGATGTCATTTTCATCTATGTTCATAATCAAGAAAAAATAAGAACATTAGAATCTTATATTCTCTACTTTTTTGAAGCAAAAATCAAGTCAACAAGCATATAGCACATGTAGTAAAAAACTTCATAAGTGCTTTGTTGATCAACTGACATGAAATGGTAGACAATCTGATATAGGTTATATAAGTTCTATCATGTAAAACATATTTCCTTATTAGTCACAGTTGTGAAAGAAGAAATAGATTTAAAGGAAAAAAAACATGAAAAGGAAAAAAATAAGTGGAAAAAAATTGGCTTTGATCTGCATCCAGGCTCTTATCAGTTCTTTATCTGGATGTGGATAGTATTTTCCTTCATGAGTCCTTTATACTAGTCTTGGATCATATTGTTGCTGAGAAGAGTTGAGTCATTCACGGTCGATCACCACACAATGTTGCTGACACTGTATACTATGTTTTCCTGGTTCTGCTCATTTCACTTTGCATCAGTTCATATGAATCTTTCCATTTTTTTCTGAAATCTACCTATTCATAATTTCTTATTACACAATAGTATTCCATTACATTCATATACTATAGCTTGTTCAGTCATTCCCCATTCAGTCATTCAGCACAATTGTATTCCATTACATTCACATACCATAGCTTGATCAGCCATTCCCCAATTGATGAGCATCCCCTCAATTTCCAATATTTTGCCACCATAAAAAGGGCTGCTATAAATATTTTTGCCCACATAAGTCCTTTTCCCTTTTTCTATGATTTCTTTGGAATAAAGACCTAGTAGTGGTATTGTTGGATCAAAGGGTTTGCACAATTTGGTTATCTTTTGGGCATTCATAGTTCCAAATTGCTCTTCAGAATGATTAGATCAGTTCACAACTTGACCAACAGTGCATTAGTGTCCCAATTTTCTCACGTCCTTTCCAACGTTTATCATTTTCCTTTTTGACCATATTAGTCAATCTGATAGGTGTGAGGTGGTACCTCAGAGTCGTTTTAATTCGCATTTCTCTAATCAAAAGTGATTTAGAGCACTTCATCATTTACCTAAAGATAGCTTTGATTTCTTCATCTGAAAAATGCCTTTTTCATATCCTTTGACCATTTATCACATGACTTGTATTCTTATAAATTTGACTCCGTTCTCTATATATTTGAGAATGAGGCATTTTTAGAGACACGATGCAAAGATTGCTTCCCAGCTTTCTGCTTTCCTTCTAATTCTGGTTACATTGGATTTGTTTGTGCAAAAGCCTTTTAATTTAATATAACCAAAATTATTTATTTTATATTTTGTAATGCCCCCTATCTCTTGTTTGGTAATAAACCTGTAACTCACTTAACTTCTTTAAGAATTTGGATGCTATACTACTTTATGCATATATGTTTACTATTGATGTTACTTCATTATCTATGGTACTTTTTAGCAAAATGTAGTTTCCTTCCTTAACTCTTTTAATTAGGTCTATTTTTGCTTTTGCTTCATCTGAGATCAGGATTGCTATCCCTGCTTTTTTTTTTTTAACTTCAACTGAAGTGTAATACATTGTGCTCCATCTCCTTATCTTTTCTCTGTGTGTCTCTCTAATTCAAGTGTGTTTCTTGTAAAGAACACATTGTAAGATTCTGGTTTTTAATCCATTCTGCTATCCACTTCTGTTTTATGGGAGAGTTCATCCCATTCACATTCACAGCTATGATTATTAACTGTGTATTTCCCTCCATCACATTTTTCCTCCTGTTTGTCCTCTGTCTCCTTTCACCCTTCCTTCCCTTCTCAGCAGTGGTTTGTTGCTGTCTACTGTCTCCCTCAATCTGTCCTCCCTTCTGTTAATCCCTTCTCGTCTCCCCCGTTTCTTAATCTCCTCCCCTCCTACTTTCCTGTCAGGTAAGAGAGATTTCTATATTCAGCTGACTGTATATGTTATTCCCTCTTGGAGCCAATAATGAAGAGACAAAGTTTCAAGTGAGGCCCAGTGCTCACCCTCCCATCTCTGCCTCCACTATAATACATTTTTCTCACCCATTCATGCGAAATAACTTACCCCATTCTACTTCGCCCTTCCTTCTATACTCAGCATACTCCTCTTCCTCATCCTTTATTTTCTGATGTATTCCCTCAAAATCACCTTAAACCCATATATTCCTTCTAGCTGTACTATTAGTGGTACAATTTTAAGAATTGGAAGTATCATGTTCCCATATAGGGATGTAAACAGTTCAGTTTCATTGAATCTCATGTCTTTTTTTCCCTTTTGTCCATTTTAGGTTTCTCTTGGATCATGATATTGGATATTAAATTTTTCTTCATTTCTGATCTCCTTATGAAAGCTTGAACTATTTCACTGAATGACCAATTTTTTTCCTTGAAGTATTATACTTAATTTCCCCAGGTAGGTGGATCTTGGTTGTAGTCCTGGCTCCTTTGCCTTCCAGAATATCATGTTCCATGACTTCTGATCCTTTAATGTTGCAGCTTCTAAGTCCCGTATAATACTGATTATAGTTCCCTGATATTTGAATTGTTTCTTTCTAGCCACTTGCAGTATTTTTTCCTTGACCTGATAGTTCTGAAATTTAGTTATAATGTTCCTTGGAGTTTTTATTTTAGAATCTCTTTCCTGAGGTGATTGATGGATTCTTTCAATGCCTATTTTGCCCTCTGGTTCCAGAATATTAGTGCAGTTTCCTTGATAATTTCTTGAAAGACGATGTCCAGCTTGTCCCTTTGATTATGGAGTGCAGGTAGTCCAATGATTCTAATATTGTCTCTACTGGATCTATTTTCCAGTCAGTTATTTTTCCAATGAGGCATTTTACATTTTCTTCTATTTTTTCATTCTTTTGAAGATGGAGGAGTGAGAGCAACGACTCATCTAAGCTCTCGGACAAACTCCTCCAGGTACCTCTGAAAGGAGAAGCTGACCAAATTTTGGAGGTGCGGAATCAAGTGGGAGACAGACGGTGATGGATTTGGAGCTCAGGTTGGACTGGAAGGTCCACGGGAAGGATCTGTTCCACGGGGGTGAGCCCACAGCGCACAGCGCAGGGCGGCCAGTGCAGCAGAGCAGAAGAGACCCGAGAAACCTGACTGGTGGGCAGAACCAGAGGAGCAGCACCCAGGGCGGGAGACAAGCCAAACTGAGTCTGTGAGAGCCGCAGAATGCCAGATTATCAGCAGAGCAGCTCCTGAGACCTTAAGCCCGAAGATCAAACTTCGGTAAGTCACCTACTTGAACTTCCGGGAGCCAGGATGGCGGAGTGATCAGTAAATGCTCTCTCCTCCCCTCTTGATGACTGTGAAAGAACCATAAAATATCTCCCCAGAAAAATCCCAGATCAGTAGAAATAGAAGATGGAGACCAATAATTTCATAACACCTGAGATGAGGAAAATAGCTAAGGGGGATTCCTCCTACAGTGGCAGAGGCAAACCGGAAGGACAGAGGACCCAGGGCAGAGAAAACTCGCACTAGGACCCAGGCAAGCCTCAGCGCCAGGAGAGGAGCCCCAGGAGGGGTGGGAACATGCATTAGCATCTAGGTGTGCCTCAGCTGTCCAGGGGAATCAGAAAGACAATAGGGCAGCTGGAATCACTGGTCCCTGAGCCTGCCTTTGCCTCAGTTCAGCTGAGATCTCCTGTGACCTGACCACTCCTCCTCCACACTTAACAAGCTAAACCCAGGGCTGATCAGGGAAACACCAAACAAAAACCTGCTTTTAGCTTTTTCACACATCAGCTCAGCAAAAAGTTCTCTAGCTTCTGACTGAAAGAACCAGAAGCCACAACACTCAAATCAACATCATGAACAGGAAAAAGCAGAGGGCCGAAAGAACCATAGAATCTTTCTATGGGGATAAGGACCAAAACACAAACCCCAAAGAGGTCACAGCTAAGACTGTACTTCCATCTGAAACTTCAGAAGGGACTATGAACTACTCGCAAGTACAAGCAGCTCTCCTGGAATAGCTGAAGAAGGAAATAGAAGATAAACTGGCCAATGATTTTAAAATTATTAAGAAAGAATTCACTGATGAGAACATCTCCTTGAAAAGGAAAATTGAACAAATGGAAAAAGAAGTTCAAAAATTAACTGGAGAAAATAAATTCCTGAAAGGCCAAATGGAAAAGGAAGTACAAAAATTAACTAGAGAAAATAACTTCCTAAAAGGGCAAATGGAAAAGGAAGTACAAAAATTAACTGGAGAAAATAGCTTCTTAAAAGGAAAAATTGGGCAGATGGAAAAGGAGATACAAAAGTTAACGGAAGAAAACAATTTGATGAAGATTAGAATTGGGCAAGTAGAAACTAACGACTCAATGAGACAGCAAGAATCAGTCAAACAAAATCTAAAGAATGAAAAGATAGAAGAAAATGTAAAATATCTAATTGGAAAAACAACTGACCTGGAAAATAGATCAAGAAGAGAAAAACTTAAGAATTATTGGCCTGCCAGAAACCCAGGATGGAGAAAAGAGCCTGGACAATATCTTCCAGGAAATCATCAAGGAAAACTGCCCAGAAGTACTAGATTCAGAGGGCAAAATAGTCATCGAAAGAATCCACCGTTCCCCTCCTGAAAGGGATCCCAAATTCAAAACCCCAAGAAATATAGTTGCCAAATTCCAGAGCTATCAAGTGAAGGAGAAAATATTACAAGCAGCCAGAAAGAAACAATTTAAATATCAAGGAGATACAATCAGGATTACACAGGACCTTGCAGCTTCTACATTAAAAGATCGAAAGAATTGGAACCCAATATTCCGTAAGGCAAAGGAGTTGGGACTACAACCAAGGATCAACTACCCAGCAAAGTTCAGCATAACATTTCAGGCAAGGAGAAAGTCATTCAACGAAGTAAGGGATTTCCAGAGTTTCCTGACCAAAATGCCAGAACTTAATAGACAATTTGATCTTCAAATGCAGGTCTCAAGAGAATCATAAAAAGGTAAACAGTGGCGGGGGGGAACAACTTGCTACTCAATTAAGGCAAATTGTTTACCTCCCTATAAGGGAAGATGATATCTGTTTATCTTGAGAACTGTGCGTCTATTAAGAAATATAAAAGAGATAAGCATAGGGGGAACGGGTATAAAGTATTTTTTCATTCTTTTGAAGTTGTCTGATTAATTCTTGATGTCTGAGAGAGTCATTAGCTTCCACTTGCTCAATTCTAATTTTTAAGGAGTTGTTTTCCTCAGTAAGCTTTTGTACTTCCTTTTCCATTTGGCCAACTGTACTTTTTAAGGAGTTTTCTTCAGTGGATTTTTGTATCTCCTTTTCCACTGGCCAATTCTATTTTTTAAGCAATTGTTTTCTTTTCCAAGATATTGGCTCTTTTTTCATAATTCTCTGGCATCACTCATTTTTCCCCCAATTTTTCTTCTACCTTTCTTAGATGATTTTAAGCTCCTTTCTTGAACTCTTGCATGAGTTCTTTTTAGGTTTGAGACCATTTCCTGTTTTCCTTCATGGTTTTGCCCATTGTTGCTTCCTTCTGAGTTTGTGTCTTGATCTTCCTTGTAACTATAATAACTTTCTATTGCCAGACTCTTTTTTTGTTGGGTTGTTTTTTTTTTTTTTTTTTTGCTCATCTTTTTTGGTCTTTTCCCTTTCTTTTAAATTTGAGGTCTGCTCCCAGGGTGGAGAGGGCAGTCTCAGGCTTCTTGTGCCAAGTGCTGCAGGTCCTGGCTGTTTACCTGGTGCTGTACTGATTCTGCCCTAAGGGCTATTGGGGACCCTCATGTCTGCTGCTGTGCTGAGGGGGGAGGAAGTAGCTTCCACTGCTGGAGGCCATGGGGTCTACCTGAGCTAGAGCCCCAGCATCTGGCATGTGCTGAGGCTGGTGGGGTGTTTCTGTGTTTCTCTGAGACTATAGTAAAGCATGCGGAGATATGGCCCCAAACAGATGATTTTATATTTGATCCCAAAGGTAATATGGAACCACTGGAGTTTACTAAATAGGAGGTGACATGATGAGACTTGGATTTGTACATAGATAGCTCACATAAAGATTTTGTAGAGTGGGCATATAGGTTGGTAGTTGTGATTTTTTTTTTTTTTTGGTGTTAATAAGGTCAAAGTTTTTTTCTACACTTTTGGTATTTTCCTGTCCTTTGGCTACTTCACATATGGGCCCTCAGGACTTTCACTCTTGTGTCTTTCTCCAGCATGAATCTGGTTTCCATATATTTGGTCCAGTCCAGCTGCTTCCTCCTTCTTTACCATCACTTCTACCTCACTTATCAACATATTTGAGACTGTGATATTAGATGTCCAAGGGTAGGAATACCACTATCCTGGATGGTGAAAAGTTTGTCACCATAATCTTTACAATCTTCTCCATTTTCATCCTTAAATGCCCTTGGTATGACTTGGTTCAGTTACTCTCTTTCCAAGTTTTCCCTAAACTGGTTTTAGGTTCCACTGTCTCTCTCCTTCATAAAATGCTGCTGCTCATAGTAACCTACCAGTTTTCTTCACAAGAGTATACAAACAAGTTTACATTTTAAACAAGTGTTACATTTGGCTACATCTCTCTCCACTTGGTAACTAAGTCATTGTTTGCTTTCAGGGTTTTGTTAGTTTCCTTTTTGTAGCAACATATTTACAGCTGGTCAATGTCTATATAAAATGATGTGATCAGTGTTGATGTTGAGTCATTTCAGTCATATCCGACTCTCTGTGACCCCATGAGGTTTTCTTGGCAGATATACTGGAGTTGTTTGCCCTTTTCTTCTCCAGCCCATTTTACAGATGAAAAATTAAGGCAAACAGAGTTAAGTGACTTGTCCAGCGTCATCCAGCCAGTAAGGCCAGATCTGAATTCATCAAGATGAGTCTTCTGATTCCAAGCTCAGCACACCAGCTACTGCACCACCTAGTTGCCCATGCAGTGTTGATACCAATATTGAAGTCCATTCCCATTTCTGATTGCTGGTACTTGTTTAAATACTTCAAGACTGAGTTGTTTCAATTGTTGAGCATTTATTTTTCTAATTATCCTTTTTTTTCTAGGTTTTTACTAATTCTGATCTTTTGTCTGATAAGTCAGTGGTCTGATTTGTCAAAGACAGGTGATTTAGAGATAATGCTGCCTCAATAACAAATATTTTTCTCTCTGGGTAAAATGCAATCTTTTTTATATTTTTTAGTGTTATTTGATGCTTGCTATATATAGCACTTATAAATTCTTTTCTCAAAAGAAATTCACAACATATAAGCATTAGGATTATGTTTTTTGTTGTTTTTGTTAAGTCATTTCAATTGTGTCTGACTCTCTGTGAGTTTTACTGGGGGTTTTATTGGCAAAGACCCTGGAGTAGTTTGCTATTTTCTTCTCTGGCTCATTTTACAAATGAGGAAACTGAGGCAAAGAGTGCTAATTAACTTGCCAGTATCTGAGACCAGATGTGACCTCATGAAAATGAGTCTTCTTGACTCTACGCCTGGTACTTTATCCACTTATGAGTGACCTACAAGTCTTTGGTCTCTCTTTGATTTTCTCTGAACCATGTTTTCCCACGTATTTCTCACCATCCTCACCTAAGTTATATTACTATTCATTATATTCAAAAAAATTAGTAGTTGTAGCAGTTGCATCAAAACATCAAATATCTATGACTTCATTGTTGTACATACTCTCTCCCTACATACTAATGGTAACCTCTCCATTTCTTACCTCTTTCTAATTATAAATGGCCAAACACCTGGTGACCAGTCATCTGGTCATGACTCTCCCTTAACTTGGTCTGGTCCTTGAATGCCAGATCATTGCTAGATGCAAAATTATCATTCTATATGGACATATTCTTGGTCTAAGAACCAGGAATCACTCTCGAACCACCATAGACACAAGAAAAGGACTTTAATGGAGGACTCTTATAGTGTTAAGCAATAATAATAATAGAAAATAATTTAGGATTTAAAAATGGGATTATCCTGAGACAAGTTTTAAGTAGTTACTGATCATCTTATTCAAGATTCCCTTAAGAAATGAAGCTATCCTAATATAAGTTTGAAGTAGCTACTGACCATCTTATTTTGAATTTCAGATAGGAAAACAGTTTCTGAAGCAAGTATACTATGACGTATAAAGTTTTTTAGCCAAAATAAAGAAATATTTCTTTCCAATTTACTATCCCAATAAGTGAAAAATTATGACCCCAAATCCAGCCATAGAGTAAGCCACTAAGGAGGGGAAACTGTGTACCTGTCTTCTTCAGACTCAGTGCTAAGTTCCATTTGAGCAAATGCATCCATCCTTCTGTTGAGACGAGCTTTAAGAAAAGAATGAAATATGTAGGTCTCTAATACCTGAAATGCAAAATAAAATTTCAATTACAACTAAGCAAATTCAAGTGCACCAAGTTTCCTTCTCTATAATCCACAGTTCCTAGCACATAGGCACTTAATAAGCATTTGTTAATTAATGGAATATCACATCTATACAACAAAAAGTAGAGGTGACTACAGAGGATTTCAGATGATGAAAGTGAGAAGTTAAGAATTACAGAGGCAAAGGTGTGGAGGGGAAAAACTTCCCTGAAAGAGGATAATCAAATGAGGAGACTTCATCTGGGAGACAGACATTAATAGAAATCTCCTTCAATGCAGGACTGTCTTGACTACCAAGAGTTTTGGTCTGTCTCTCCTCTCCCATTACAGTCAACGGAGGGGACCCCACCTGAGAGACACCATCAGCAGAGGCCTTCTCTAGCCCATGACTAGCAAATGTCTTCCTCCTGTTGTTCTAATCCCTAAATCTACTAAGTGAAAAATCTCTTCCCCTTGCGACCTCTTTCTCCAAGTTCTTATTCGCATTTAGATGAGCACTACAACTCTATGGTTCAAATTCTCTTCTTCCATCTGGAAGCCCCACTCTGCAATTAACAAGCTCCATTTCACCCTCTATCTCTTCCTCTTACACTCACTTTCATCTTCCAGTACTAGCCATTCTCCAGTGATGCCTACTCCTCTCAGACACCACCACACAGGGCCAAGAGTTAGCGCCATGTTTGCTCTTCTGCTGTTCTCAATAAACTCTTTTTACTGAAGTGCACACAATCTGACTCTGATACCCCATTCAGATCTTTGCTGCTTTTATGCAGTGATTTCTAAGTCATTCACTCTCCCTCCTCAATGTGTTTGGTACCTAGCATAGCCTTCCCATTATCAAGGGTATCTTACACCCCTGACCTCTTCCTCCTGGTCCTGGACTATCTGATAACCAACCTGAAATGGCCAGGTAGTGGGGAGACCCTCTACTACCACTGGGGGGGATGCTCAATCTCCTTACTTTTCTCCTCCCCCTATACATCTCCTAGGCTATCCCAGAATACACCTGAGATGGCCTCATCCTCTTTCTGGTCTCTATGCCCCTGAGTCCCTCAGCATTGTCATCTTAACTATTTTAGTAACTTAAGAATGTCTGGGTCTTGTCATTTGCCCAACCACTTAAGGTTGAAGACTTTGGGGCCTTTCCATCTACCCTGGAGCTAAACTGATTTATAAACAATTTTTATGAGAACAGAGATTCTCTGCCTTTTCCTGTTTCCATATCCAGTGCTTAGCACTGTGTTTAGCCCAAAGTAAACACTTAATCTTTTTCTCCATTCATTCATTTCTTGTAGAAAATCCATATCCTAACACTTAAACTAATCCTTTGTACCAAAGTCATACAAAAGATTTTTCAAACCTCTGGACATCCCAGGTCATTAACATTCTCTATTCTCATGACCTCTATGATCATCCTACCTTAATCAACTACACGAGTGGACCTCACTTAGAATTCACGTCACCAAAACTTTTTCACCCTCTCAAAACCTGAACTCTGAAAAGTCCTTTCTCTAGTTACAACCTCTGGTCCTTCTACTTTTCCTAGGACTCATGCCTCCTAAGCCTGCTTTTGTTCCTTCCCTCAATCTCTATCTCCTAGCCCACTCTTTTTGTTCTAGTTTCACATTCTTTCCTTCACAATCTGGACCCTAGTTTAACAAGGCACTGTCTTCCATCCTCGAATTCCTCCATGCCTTTGTTTTCCCATTCTTCAAGGACTGATGAGCCTCCACCATACTCATCATCCACTTTTACTCCTAAGTCACTGAACCCTAAAAGGGAAGCCCACAAAATTACAGGAATTCGCTCCACTACAAATTCATGTTACTTAATAATATATGGCATTTATACAGCATGTTATAAACCACTTCATTTGAATTTCACAACAATCTTATTTTTTTCTTTTTTTTTATATCCTATTTATTTATTTATTTAATTTTTTACATTCATTTTCACAAATTTTTGGGTTCCCAGTTTTCTCCCCTTTTATCCCCTTCCCCCCACCCCAATACCCCAAGCAATCTAATTTTCCCTATCTCCAATCTGCCCTCTCTTCTGTCATCCCTCCCTTCTCTTGTCTCCATCTTCTCTTTTCTCCTGTAGGGCCAGATGACTTTCTACTCCTCATTAACTGTATGTCTTCTTTCCTAGTTACAACAACAATATTAAACAGTTGTTCCTAAAACTTTGAGTTCCATATTCTCCCCATCCCTCCCTCCCCACCCATTCCCTTTGGGACGGCAGGCAATTCAATTTAGGCCCTATCTGTGTAGTTTTGCAAATGACTTCCCTGATAATCATGTTGTGTAAGACTAACTGGATTACCATCCCTCCTAACCTGCCCCTCATTGTTTCTCTTCTGTCTCTTGATCCTGTCCCTCCCCAAGTGTTGACTTCAAATTGCTCCCTCCTCCCTTTGCCCTCCCCTCCATCATCCCCCCCTTGCAATATCTCCTTCTCCCCCACTTTCTTATACTGTAAGATAGGTTTTCATACCAAAATGAGTGTGCATTTCACTCCTTCGTTTAGTCAAATGTGATGAGGGTAAACTTCTTTTTTTTTTTTTTCTCAGCTCTCCTCTTTTTCCCTCCACTAAGAAAAACTCCTACCTGCCTCTTAAATGACATATGGTTACCCCCTTCCCTTTCCCTCTCTTTCCTCCCCCTACATTTCTCTCTCACCATTTACCTTAGTTTCTTTTAAGGTATGGTCCCATCCTATTCAGTTCAATCTGTGCTCTCTATCTCTGTATGTGTGTGCATGTGTGTATGTGTGTGCATGCATGTACATGTGTATGTGTGGTCCCACCAACTACCCAGATACTGAAAAGTTTTAAGAGTTAGAAATATTGTCTTTCCCTGTATGAATATAAACAGTTCACTTCTGGTAAGTCCCTTAAGACTTCTCTTTGCTGTTTCCTTTTTCATGCTTCTTCTCATACTTGTGTTTGAAAGTCAAATTTTCTTTTCAGCTCTGTTTTTTTCATTAAGAATGATTGAAAGTCCTCTGTTTCATTGAAAGACCATATTTTCCCTTGAAGTATTATACTCAGTTTAGCTGGGTAGGTGATTCTTGGTTTGAGCCCTAGTTCCTTTGCCTTCTGCAATATCCTATTCCACGCCCTTCGATCCCTTAATGTAGAAGCTGCTAGATCTTGGGTTATCCTGATTTTATTTCCACAGTACTGGAATTGTTTCTTTCTAGCTGCTTGCAAGATTTTTTCCTTGAGCTGGGAGTTCTGGAATTTGGCCACAATGTTCCTAGGAGTTTCTCTTTTTGGATCTCTTTCAGGTGGTGATCGATGGATTCTTTCAATACTTATTTTGCCCTCTGGTTGTAGAATGTCAGGGCAGTTTTCCTTGATAATTTCATGGAAGATGATGTCTAGGCTCTTTTTTTGATCATGAGTTTCAGGTAGTCCCATAATTTTTAAATTGTCTCTCCTGGATCTATTTTCCAGGTCCGTTGTTTTTCCCATGAGATATTTCACATTCTCTTCCATTTTTTCGTTCTTTTGGTTTTGTTTGGTGATTTCTTGGTTTCTCATAAAGTCATTAGACTCCATCTGTTCCATTCTAATTTTGAGAGAACTATTAAATTCAGTGAGCTTTTGAGCCTCTTTTTCCATTTGGCTCATTCTGCTTTTGAAAGCATTCTTCTCCTCATTGGCTTTTTGAACCTCCTTTGCCAATTGAGTGAGCCTATTTTTCAAGGTGTTAATTTCCTCAGCATTTTTTTGGGTCTCCTTTACCAAGGTATTGACCCGATTTTCATACTTTTCTTGTATCTCTCTCATTTCTCTTCCCAGTTTTTCCTCCACCTGTCTAACTTGCTTTTCAAAATCCTTTTTGAGCTGTTCTTGGGCCTTAGCCCACCCACCACCCCCCTGGGGTGTCTGGGGTACTGAGGCCCCGCCCTCCACGTCTTTCCCTGATGGCAAGGATACGTCCTCGTCATCAGATCCGAAGGTCGGGATCATTTGCATTTGTTGGAAAAAACTCTCTATAGTCTTATTTTTCTTCCCTTTTCTAGGCATTTTCCCAGCCAGTTACTTGACTTCTGCGATTCCTTTCCACCCCTGCCTGGATCCGCCCAGCTAGTGCTTGGCCTCTGAGATTTAAATGGGCTTTCCTCCTGCCGGCTGTCAATCAGTGAGCTTTAGTTCAGGTGCTGGGGTGGGGGCAGGGCCGCCTCCCAGACTCTGATCCCTTGGGGGCTTTATGCAGAGACTTTCAGGAATGGAGCGGGTGGGGGCGGGGTGGGGGGCCCGCCTTCCAATCTCAGTTCCCTTGGGGGTTTTGAGCAGAAGCCTTCAGTAATAGAGTGGGGTGGGGGCAGGGCCGTCTCCCAGGCTCAGCTCCGTCAGGTTTTATGCGGGAATCTTCCGTAATGAAGATCCTGCCTGCTGCTGGGGGATTCCTGAGTCCTGGGCCGCTGCCGCCTCAGTCGCCGCCCACACCTCTGCCTCCGCTGCTTCCCGCCCCCGTCTCTGCCACCGCAGCTTCCTCCCAAGGGGGCCTGAGTCACGGAGATGCCCTGCTTCCCCTCTCCTCCAGCCCGGCCTTCTTTCTCACTGACCTGTAGCTTCTATGGGCGGAGGGACTTTCCCGGCTGCCGGAGCTTCCGTCTCTGAAGCCTGCTCGGATCAGCTTCTCTGGAGCCGCGGCCAGGGCAGCGCTGGGGGTGGGGTCCACTTTCCGGGGCGCGCCGGACCCTGGGGACGGGTCTCCAGGGCTCCCTGGAACGGAAATCTCTTCCACTCTGCTTCTGCACACCTTGTATTGACCCAGAAGTTATGGGGGACTCTTTTTACATTAATTCTATGGGCTTTTGGTTTCAGAGCTCGTAAACGTGCATCCTTCTACTCCGCCATCTTGGCTCCGCCCCCTCACAACAATCTTATGAAGTAGGTAGGAAAGGTCTTACTATCCCTATTTTATGGATAAGGAAACTGATGCTCTAAGAGTGTGTGTCCATGGACACGGAGCTAACAGGCACTGGAAGCAGGATTCAAACCTAGGAATCTCCTGACCCTAAGCTCAATGTTCTTTCTACCACACTACATTGCTGCTGAATTCAACTAGACCCTCACTCTTGTATGGAAATCTTTTTACTCACCCAAACCTTATCCTCTTTCCTTAAATCTCCCCTCTACCTTTCTTTCCACTTTGCTGAGCTTTCTCATATTCCTTCCTCCACACCTCAGTCTTCTGCAGTGAGGTACTGGAGTTGTTCATACTAGCTTAAGAGAGCTGATTGTTAAATTTCAGGGTGAATATTTACACCTCAGAAACCAGCAAATGCTACAAATCAGGTCTTGACTTATCATTTCACTGATTGCTAGGTTTAAAAAATGATGGAGAAAATGTTAATAATGATGATTAAACATGAAAGGTGCTATTCACACACAGTTTCCCACAGAGCTGGATACTAAACATTTACCAGCACATACTACTAGCTCCATCCCAGCTCTCTGGGGAAGAAATGGGTTTTCTCTTGACCAAGGCTAACCCCAAGGCTCCCCTCGTCCTATCCCTTCCCTTTCATAAACTTAACCTCTCAACTTCATTCTCTTTCCATCTACTTCCTTGCTGTCTACAAACATGCTCATGTCTAATGATTAAATTTATTTTAAAAAAGAAAACATCTTCACTTTACCATCTACCTAAGCTATTTTCCTATGGTTCTTTCCCCTTTCAAATAGAAAATGAGCCTCCTACTGACTTAGAAAATCACAGATTAACATTATCTATAGTGTGCCGTATTTTTTGTTAACTATTGCTAATAAATGAGCAAACTAACAAATCCCTAACTGCACTTTAATCTGATTCAGGTGTCACTTAAGAGCTTTGCCAACAGAGTAGCCCATAGACCTTTACTTAGTCTGATGCCTCTGATGATAACCATCTCTTCTGAGAGCGTGTGGGAAAATGGGGAGAGTTGGCTTTGAATCCCGGAGAGTCTAAATTCTGGTTGTGACACCTAATTATGTGGTGCTGAACAAGTCACTTAACCTCTCAGCACTGCAGGAAACTCTAGAAAGCTCTAAGTTGCAGAGAAGATGCAGACCTTCATTGGGGGAGGGACTTTTCCTCATCCAGGAGTTCCCCTTTCAATAAACTCTCTATCTTAGTTCTCATCTTCTGTTAACCATTCCTTTTTGAAGGATTTTCCTGCTCTAATCAGCTCTAAACACTGCAGAAAATGAAATAAAAATTGCTAGATTGCTGTTATGATAACAAATACCCTCAAACGGAATTTTTAATTGGGTTTCCGTTATATTTGATGTAAAATTTCACATAAATTCTCCTACTCTGATGGATATCCATAGATAACTAATGGATCTTGAATTGCTAAGCTCACATGAACTTGATTTGCATTCATTCATTTATTCAATCAGTCAGTAAACATTTATGAAGTACCCAGTTTGTGCTAGGCAGTGTGCTAAGCACTGGGATGCAAAAAGAAGCAAAAGGTAGCCCCCACCTTCAAGGAGTTTACAATCCCATGGAGGAGAAAACATGGAAACAAATACATACAAAGCAAGCTAAATACAGGATAAATAGTAAAAATTAACTGAAGAGGTACTAGAGATAAGAGGGGTTGGGAAGATTTTCCTTAAAAAGTTGGGATTTTAAGTTGGGACTTAAAAGAAGTCAGGGAAATTGGGGGAAAGTCAAGGAAAGAGCATATTTGGCATGGGAGATAGAGAAAATGCCCAGATCCAAGAGATGGAATATCAATTGTTTGGGGAATAGTCAAGATTCCAGTGTCACTGGATTGAAGAGTACATGGTGGAGAATGAGGTGTAAGAAGGCTGGAAAGAAAGGAAACTGGGGTTCAAATCCCCACAGTGAAACTTACTAGCTGCTGTATGATAAACCTCAATTCCTCTGAGTTTCTTTCCCCATTTATATATTTGAGATAATGCCACCTTCCCTGATCTGTTGTGAGGTTCAAATAAGAAATCCTACACAAAACTCTATAAATGACAAAATATTATAGCAGTTTCAGCTACCATTATTTTTATTTCTTTTTTGATACTGCTAGCTAATGAGTAAAGTCTCTTCTGATCTATATACCCAAAGAGATCAAAGAAGAACAGGACCCACATTCACAATATTTATAGCAGTTATTTTTGTAGTGGAAAGGAAACAGAAACTAAAAGTGGTGACCACCCACTGGGGAATGGCTGAAGAAATAAAGGTATATGAATATAATGGAAGACTATTGTGCCATAAGAAATGAAGAAAGAAGATTTCAGGAAGTCATGTGAAGATCTGCATGACTTGATGCAGAGCAGCAGAAAGGACAATAATTTATTCTATAACATAAATATTGTAAAAATGAACAATTCTGAAAGACTTAAGAACTCTCATCAACTAAATGAACCATAATTCGAGAAGACTGATGAATGAGAATGCTGCCCACCTTATGACAAAGATGAAAAACTAATAAATAGAATGAGAAACACATTTTTGGACCTCACCAATGGGGTGAACTCTGTTTATATGAATTCTGTATTCCTTTATTTTCATGGGTGGGAGAGAGTTGGAGGGAGAAAAAAATAAATGCATGATCATTGGAAAAAATTATTTTAAAAATCTTTTTAAGTCTAATGCTTTAGTCTGTTTGCAACGGTATCAGAATAGGAGATTACACACATACACGCGCACGCAGACACACACACATACTGTGTTGGTGAGGCTAACTAATAAGGACATTAACATGTTTTCTTATGTATCTGTGGCATTCTGTTAAGCATATGATGGACCTGTTCCTTACTATTCAAGATGCTCATATCTAAAATGAGAGTACAGGTAGGTATTTATAAACTTAAAAGCTTTAACTTTATGAAAATAAAAACATGCTAAAGACATTGAATTTTGTTTTAAAGACGACTCAATCTAGTCATCTGTTGCGTTTTCTTGATCAAAAACTAATGTCATCCAAAGCATATGGGATCAATAGAAGAATTCTTGTAAGTAGGAAGATAAATTACAATATCTGATGTTTACAGAGCACTTCAAAGGTTTTCAAAGCACTTAATAAATATTATTTGTGCCTGACCATAACCCTTGGTATAGCCCATGTGACCTCAGCCTAGAATATTCCTGGCTCACTAGTCCCACTGGTGAGTTCTTCCTGAAGTTTCCAATTTATGGAGGGGCCCTAGGGTCGGCCTGCCTTCATTCCCTTCCTAGCTCTGTCCTGACTTCCTGAACTTCAAAACCCAAACTCATTTACATTATGCAAACCTAATAATGTATTTATCTTGTCTCATCAAAGTACTGGGTCCACTGTATAAATATTATATAAATATAAATATCCAATATTTATACAGTGGGTATTCCAAATATCTTATTACAGTTTTAAGTTTTAAATATGTTTAAAATTTTAATTAAGCGCCGCCTGCATGAAAACTTTTGGGATATCCTGTATATGATGGAATAAATAATACTTTTAAACTATAAAAATAAATAATTGTAATGTCTAAGAATATCAATAAAATTATTTTAATTAATCTATTTTACATGTAATATAAATATTTACAGATGCTACATAAATTTAAAAGTTTTTTTTACCTTTTTATAAAATGGTTGATCCCCTGGTGCTCTTGTTTTGAGAAATTCTTCACTATTGAACACTCTGTGTTCATAATTAAGATGGTTTTTTACTTCTCTAATAAAAGAAAGTACATTGTAAGTCATGAAACATTTTACTATATGAAACCTTTGTAGAGCAACAGAACAAATACTGAGAAAAATATGTATTTTCTAAGTATTTTCTTCAGAAAGTATAGCCCCATCTGTCAGTGACATGGTTTAGATGACACTGGGTACTTGCTGTTTTCTAGCTGTTTCATGCACACAACATGCTTTCTTATAAAAACAATAAGGTCATAAGCTCCTCCAGGATAAGGACTGCCTTTTCCTTTTCTTAGTCCCCACTCTCATTTCAGTTAACTCATAGAGTAGGAAATCAATGAGTACTTCTTTATTCAATACATTTTAAGAAGGCAGAATCAACTATCTTTTATGTTAATCTTATACATCATATGCAGAAGTGTCAAATTCTGGGTCTTCAAGCTGCAAGCCTCCCCCCAGTAACTCCCAAGCCAGATTGAAATGTAATGGGGAAATACTTAATAAAATACATAAAAATACAATAGGTAATGTTAATTTGTAGTTTTCTAAGTCAACATGAGGACAGGGATCAGTTTCTATTTGAGGCTGACATCACCAGAGTATACATCTAATCTGTAGTCTCTCTTAGACAGAGAAAAGATATATGGCATGATATATTTGTGAATTAAGGACAGGATCTAATTTAATATTAATAATAGCATTTATGTAGTGCCTTAAGGTCTACAAAGCATGAACATATGTTATCTTATTTGATCTCCATCACATACTAGGACTTTTGGTGATGTTCAGGGTTTTTGTGTTTTTTTCCAGGAGATTTCTCTGAGTTTTCCTTGCCACTGTGATATAACTGAAACAAAGTCCCATTTTTAGCAATCCCAACATTTTAAATGTTTTTCCTTTATTTTTAAAGATTATGATTACAAAGTTATGCTAGTTAAATATATTTCCTCATTTCACCATGGCTTTCTCAGCTCCCTGAAAATTAAGTTCTTCCTCACACACATATATTGTTATATTGAGAAAAGTTAGAGCAGTGTAGAATAGTGGGGAGTATAGTATAGTAGAGAGGGAGAGAGGGAAGAAGTCTAGAAATGGAGTAAGACCTGGATTCCAGTCCTGTATTGTCCACTCACTAAGTTTCCTCATCTGTAAAAGGGGGATAATACCTGTAACAAATTCCCTCACCAGAATTTTGTGATAAACAATTTATGATCTACAAAGTTCTATAAAATGTGAACTAAAGATCACTTATACATGAAGATACTCTAAAAAGTTTCTCATTTAATTTCTCTGTTTTTATATGGACTTAATTTATAAAATAAATACTATTTAAAAATTTTGCTCCTTCAGAGAACAAGCAAAAAAAATACATGAGAAATGGACTAAAACCTGAACTGTATGTACAATTGGGAGTCAGAAATAGCATGAACTGTCTAAGCTGAACAATCCATTTTTTTCATAATATGATTCATTATTTGGTTCAAAGAAATAAATAGTCAATCTACTAGCATCTGCTATGAATCTATTACATGCCAGACACTGCACTCAGTGATGGGGATCCGAACAACACATAGCAAGCAAAGATTAGCAAAAGTTACATGATGATAATCATTTTGAGTATTTTGAAATAAGAAACCTCTACAGTGGCTTCCAGAGAACTGACAGATGTCTCCTGGAATGGGATACAATGTGACAGCAGGAGCTATCAGCACAAAGTACATCAAAGAGCCTGTTTTTCTTTGCTAGAGGACTCTAGCAGATGAGAAAGCATTACAGAATGAGAAAGGGAAGTGGTGGAAAAGAAAAGGAAGAACAGAGAGTTGGAAAAATGAAAGGCCCTAAATTCTCTGGCAAAGATCAGTCTGATTGAAAAAAATATTTCCAATCAATACTTAGATTGCATCATTTTGTCAAGTATTTAGCATGCTTTTATTTAGCATGCTTTTCTTTATAGGATATAAACTGTACATCAGAAAGAACAGCTGCTGGATCTCTGTACTGGTCCAACAGTGACCCATGTATTGATAGGTCATATTAAAATAAATGTTGTTTTAGTATTTTACTCTACTAACTCTATTTTAATACTAGGTACCTAATGGAAACTCAGATTCTTGATGATGATAACCATCAAAGGAAAGAGACACAAGAAATATTTGCAACAACAATGAAGCCACTCCAGTTGTCTCAAATTTTCAGGGTTGGTTTACGTAATTTTTGCTTCTTTCTCTGATGACTATCAATTACTAATTAGGTCAATAATTGACTGTTAGTACCTTTGCCCTCCACTGTGGTTCTCCTCCAATGCTTCCCCCTGTACCAGAAAAGTGACCCTACAATAAATTCTTGAAGGCTGTGTCCATGAAGCCCAAGTTCCTACACCAAACTGGAAAAGCTTCCAAAGTATGGCTCCTGTAATGAACTGTGAGCTCCCATCTACTAAGACATGGAGGGTTTGTCTGCCCTAGTAAAGAGAATAACCACACTGATGAAATAAATCATGGCTTTTTTTAAGAATCCAAGAAGCATTCCATCAATGCACACAGTGAGAAAAGGATAAAATGCCACCTAATTTTGTTAACACTTAACATTCATACTCGAAAGATCTGGTGAAGAAGTATGAAATTCATAACTAATTATTCACAACTGATGGCTTTAATTTAACCATGGCCTCTCATTATCATGTAATTAATTGCATGGCTTTGGCAAAGAACACAGTTACAAGTGCATACCTGAAGATGTTAACAATTAGTTGTAAAGTAATTTGCTGCATTTCAGAATTCTGTTTTTGTTGCCATGCCCTTCGACGCGCTTGGACCTCACTTAAATCTGTGCTTGACACTAGATGGGAGAGTTCTAGATCATAGTGCAACTGAAGGCTTTCTACCCTAGAAAAAAAAGGAGATTTTCATGAAGATCGTTACATTTTTTAAAATAATATCTTATTTTTTCCCCAATTACAAGTAAAAACAATTTTTAAATTTGAAGCTTTTTTTTGTCTTGAATTTTAAATTCTATCCCTTCCTCCCTCCCCTCCCTAAAATGGTAAGCAATCTGATATAGCTTATACATGTGCAATCATGTAAAACATTTTCATATTGAGTCATTTTGCCAAAGAAAGAATGGAAGGAAGGAAGGGAAAAACAGTATGCTTCAGTCTGTATATAGATGCCATCAGTTCTTTCTTTGGAGATGGACAGCAGTTTTCATCATGAGTCCTATGGCATTGTCTTGGATCATCATATTGCTGAGAATAAGCAATTTGTAGTTGGAGAACATTACATTTTAATAATAATTAGCATTATGTGGCTTTCTCTGGGAGCAAACTGTTTACTTCTAGATGTTAATTAGCTATTTTTGGTATATATAAGAGTCATTCAAGGTCTTGATAGAGAGGGGAAACCACTAAAGGCATTCTTTACCTTTCAAAAATGAACAAATTTACTTTTGCAATGTGGATTCTTTATTACAGATTCTTCATTTACAAAATGAGGTTAGATTTAAGGAACCTTTAATGTTTCTTCCAGTTCTGAAATTCTATGATGGTGATTCAACAACTTAATTAAGTCAAAACAAAGAAATTTCCCCTGAAAAATTAATTTTTCAACCAAGTGAAATGCTCTTTTATTGACCAAAAAAGTTAGCTTTAAATACTGGCTATAATGATGTTACTGATGATGATGAGAAGGAGGAAGTACAGGTCTAATACATATTCTCAAAGCACATGAACAAAAAAGAGCTATAAGATGCTGTCCCTTTCACCTAAGCTACCTGTATCCCAGCCTACTTTTTATCTAGAGGAACCTATAGGATCAGGAACCATGAAAATCATTTCCCTGCCCAATCCTCTAACCTTCTTGCCAATTCTCTCATTCCCTTTCCCCGCCTGACTGGATGCTGACCTTCCATCTCCACAGCTGTGGGAAAAAGCCCAGAGTCCCTAGTCTAATCCAATTTATGCGCCCACTCCTCTAGATGGATATAATCCTCACACCACTTAGATGAGCAAGGAAGCACCAAATGCAATACTTACGGTGAGATGGAAGACCATTTGGCCCCACTATCTGCTCTACCACTGGGCCTTACTACCTCACAGCCTTCAATAAAGATGATAAAAGAGGACAGTGATAAATTTGGGGAGGTTATTAGAAACCAGACATAATAATCCATTGCTGGTGGAGCTGTGAATTGTCACAGCCATTCCTGAAAGCAATTTTGGAATTATACTCCAGAAGTCACTCAAGTGTGTATACCCCTGACTCAGTGATAGCACTACTAGACATATGCATGAAACAGATTTTTAAAAAGAGACAAAAGATTCATATATGCAAAAATATTTGTAGTAACTCTTTTTGTAGTAGCCTCAAACTGGAAACTAAAGATGCATCCACCTCTCTGGGAATGATTAAACAAATTAGGACATGATATAATGGAATATCATTGTCCCATAAGAAATGACAAAACAGACAGTTTCAGAGGAAACTGGGAAGATTCATATGAACTGATGCAGAGTGAAGTGAGCAGAAATAGTGTAACAATTTCTACAATAATAGCAAAATTATAAAGACAAGCAACTTTAAAATTCTGATCAGTACAACTGTAAACTGTGATGGTTCAAAGAGGAAGTATATCACTCACCTCCTCCCATTGAGGTAAAGGTCTTAAAATGCAGAATGAAACATAGATTTTTAGATGTGGACAATGGGGGAATTTGTTTGATATGCATACTTGTTAATGAGGGTTTTATTTGTCTTTCTAAAAGTTGCTCAATGGGGGAAAAAGAAATACATGCTTGTTAACTGGAAAAAATAATAAAATTAAATTTGGGAAAATGTAAAACATTCAGAAAGACATGATCAAGTGACCAGAATGATACAAGAGAAGTACTTGATGCTTCACAAACTAACAGATGGCAAATCACTGAACTACAAATACAAACCTCAAAATCTCCTTGAGAATTTAACACAAAAAAGTACAGTAACCAGTGCATTATCAAAGATAAAATTTTTCACCTATGATAGCTCAAGCATAATTATGATCCACAAACATCTAAGAACCACATTTCTTTTAGTGGAGCAAAAGATTTAATGATGAAAGGGAATTTTGCTGTTGTTTGGTTGTTTCAGTCAACTCAACCTTTCATGACCCCATCTGGGTTTTTCTTGGCAGAGATACTAGAATGATCTGGTATTTCCTTCTCTAACTCATTTTCCAGATAAGGAAATTGAGACAGATGGGGTTAAGTGATAGGCAGGTGTTTGAGGTCAGATTTAAAGTCAGGTCTTCCTCACTCCAGGCCCAGCAGGCTGTTCCCTGTGCCACCTAGCTGCCCTGAAAGGGACATCTATTCCAATCTTCATGTGACACATGAGGAAATAGCCTCATGGGACTTAAGAGACTTGCCATCTTGTCTGGGGAGGGAGGGAGGAAGGGAGAAAAATTTGGACTTCAAAATTTTACAAAAATGAATATTGAAAACTATCTTTACATGTAATCATGGAATCCTATTAAAAAATAGAAAAATAGAATAATGAAACAAGCTTAGACAAGGAAGAATTAAGAATAATTGAACTCAGTAACCCAGTCTTTAATAACCTGCCCCCACCAAACACAAATTATCTAGGAAAGAATTCCATATTTCTTTTTTAACAGTATTTTATTTTTCCAATTGCATATAAAGACAATTTTAAACATTCATTTTTTAAATTTTGAAGAACCACATTTTTTGAAAGATGTTTTGAACATCTTCAATGTTTTAAACTTATAATATTTAAATGAAGTGGAATGGAAATCTTTCAAAATATTGAGAGCCAATGGCAGTAATAAAAACCATGTGAGAAGAGAAAGTACTTTTCATTCATGTTGTTCTATCTGCTATTGAAATTGTACCTCAAAGGCTTTTAGTGAGTTACAGAAATTAGCCTTGAGGCCACTACTTTCATTCCATTACAAAAAAATCATTTTATCTAGCTATAGAATAGTTTCACCAAACACTAGACATAAAAGAATGTTAGATAGTGACATGTCCCCATACTATCAAAATGAAAGATTGGACAAATGAAGTTAATAATAATGATGACGATGATCCTCAGAAAAAAGGCAGTGTGGTGGTGTAAGTGTATAGAGTTGGACTGAGAGTCAAGAAAGTCTATTCCCAAGTTTTGCCTCTGAAACATAGAGACAATGTGACCCTGGACAAGATAATAAACCTTATAGTTTCACTGGGAATTCTTTTTTTTTAAATGAATTTATTTGTCTTCAATTTTTTGCAATCACTTCCATAAGTCTTAGATTTGTCCACCGCGAATTCTTAAGGTTATAAGCTGTGGAAAAATTGCCCATATGCATTGGCAAAAAGAATGTCCTCACAGAATTCCTTATACCAATGAAATCACAGGTCTGAACTAAACAATATTAACTAATCTTATTACATCATAATAGTATGCATACATAACCCCATCTTCTACAGGAAGCTTTTCCTAAGTCCTCTTCATTCTAGTCCCTTCTCTCTCTTAACTATTTCCTAGATATAGCTTGTTTGTATAGATTTGTTTGCCTCAGACTGTAAGCTTCTTGAGGGCTGGGAGTGCCTTTTGCTTCTTTTTGTATCCCCAGCACTAAGCACAGTTCCTGGCACACAGAAAGTGCTAAATAAATATTCACTGACTTGCTAACATGAAACATTACATTATGCAAAGAGTATATAACAGATCTGCCAAATGATATACAGGGAGCAATAGAAAATGGAAGGTACATATATTATAAAGGGCATAAGTGCATTTGGTTACTAGTCTCCTTTAAAATTACATAGAGCTTTATACTTTTTAAATAATTTTCATATCCACTATCTCCCTTTCTAAAAGAACACATAGGACAAGTAGGTCAAGGCTTACTTTTGCTTTTCAAAGATAAGCATAAAAAGATTCAAGATATACTTAACATCATACCATACGTCAGTAGTAGGTCCAGGAATAGAAAACAAGTCCCCCAACTTCTAGTTCAGTGAGACTTTCCATCACACTCCCTGGCTTCTGCAATATCACAGGCAGTCAATTGGTATCTCCCATTGGCAATTCTTTCCATATGATGAAGGTGCAATTTTGGGAGGCAAAAAACTGTCCACAGCTACCATCTTGGAATTTTGCAGCTGACAGGGAGCCATTTTGTATTATGCCTTTTCATTCACTGCTAATGTCAGATAATGTTCTTCAAACAGCTAGGATGCATTATGTATACTGTATAGTACATAGAGCATGTTTTCACCACCAATTCCCATAACTGATGGTGATGGGTATATACTTCATTTGGGCTTTCAGTGACTGCTTGCATTATTTAGCAGAACATCTGACAAGCTGGTCACAGAAAATAGAATTAGTCTTTGAATATTCTCCACACAGGGAACCTATGATGACATCATAGACTCTATCCTACTTACATCTGGTTAGTGTAGGTTAGGGCTGACAAAAGATTTCAAAGGCCCACAGATTAAAAAAAAAAATTCAGTCAGCAAGTTGATTCAGAAATGGTATTGGGTTTCAAAAAATTATAAAACTAAGAATAGAAAAGAGCCCCCAAATCAATATTTTTTAAAAAGTGATATTATAGAGAGTAATATTTAAACTCTAGTACATAGAGTTTAGAAAGTGAAACTTAATTCATAGTCAAACAGGAAAAGGGAACAGGAACTATACAACAAAGGGCCTTCCTAGAAATGTTAATAATACTAGAGCTAGATCTTTCCTAATAAACTCTCCTCCTCCTCTTGTGCCCTGTAAACATAAGCACCTACTACAAGGAAGACACACTTAGGAATTCATCCATTCAACCCATAGTAAGGAGCTACCCTGTATAAGGCACTGTCCTAGGGACCAAGATGAAAATGCCATCCCCTGCTGTCAAGAAACTCAGACTCTAATAGGAGATTTACAAAATATATCGGTGTAACACAAGCCTCAAAACAGAATGTAGGAGTTGGATGAGAAAGGCATAAACAAAGAAGTCCTTCCTTCTCGTTAGAGGAAGCAGTATTTCAGTTGGGTCTTCAATGACCAGTAGAATTTCCAATGAGGAAGATCTGAAGGTGGTGTGGAGGAAAGAAGGCGAGTTCTAGGCAGAGAAAATGACATAAGCAAAAACACAGGGCTTAGGACGCGTGCAGCAGGAGAGGAGCTGCTCTCTGGGGAGGGTCAGGAACACATAGGTAAATACTGGGAGGTTAGATTAGATGAGGGCCAGACTGGAGAGAGTGTCAAATGCAACAGGAGTCTTTACTTTTACTGTGAAAGCCATGGAAAGCCCTCCATGATCAAAATGACATTTGGGAAGATTACTGTGCCAACATGTCCAGGATGGATTGGAAGGGGAGCAGTTGAAGGACAGGACTCGAAGACTCAGGGTGTGAGATCTACAGTAGGGTGGCAGCAACAGGTGTTAACATAAAGCAGGTATAAAGAACCTTTGGGAAGGAACAAAGGCTCTGATAGCTGATAGGATGTCACAAGGGGGCTAGAGGGAGCAGGCAAACATGATTCCAAAGTTTGGACTCTATGAGTGAATAGGGAAATGGTGGCACCATTGAGGGAAACAGGGAAAGAATAAGGAAGAGCTACTTTTAGAGAGACATGAGAAGTTGAGTGCTAGCCATGTTGGATTTGAGTTAAGAGATGAGACAACCAGGTAGAATCAGCCAACTGAAGGTTGGGAACACAAGACTAGCTAAAGCTTTGAAGACAGGGTTAAACCATAGAGATGGAAAGATATTCATCTCTTCTGACCACTAAGAAACAATTTAGTGCTAACTACTATACCAAATACTTAGAACTTTAGACCAACCCCAGAATTATAGAAAACATTTTTTAAAGAATTTTTCACAAATTAAAAATAAAAACTAGTAATCCACAAATTCAGAAAACATGTCCCAAAGCATATGACTGCATAGCCTAAAAGTTAAAAAAATTTTTTTTAAATTTTCAAATATATAACATTACTACTTTTACCTTTGAATGAATGTCTGGGCAGCTTGTAAAGGAATGTCTGGAATATCAATATCATTGTTATCATCATCCAAGGATTTGGAATAGGTAATGTTTCCATTGTCAATATTTATTAGGATTAAGCCATCTGCTTCCTTTTAAATAAGTATCAAAATTAAAGGTTATCTTATAATGAAATATTTTCATAATAAATCTTGAAAATTCAAATACAATACATTTTGCTGTCAAGAATTCAACTGTATCAATGTACTTTGCTAAGATAAAATTTCAGTAATTTATAGGTTTTTGCATATATGACATTTTCTTCCATGAAAAGTTAAAAATATATCAGAAGCTGTTGAAAGCAATAATGAACACAACCCCTTCTTTCTTCTCCTCTGAATTAGGAGAAAAAAATTCCAATAAATGTTTGTGGAAGATTTTTTTTAACCTATTCAAATCCTATAATCTTATCCACCAAATCCAGCTAAGTGCATTTTTGACAACTTAAAATGCATTTAATTCTTTTTTTGTCAGTAGGACCTTTGCAACTTATGTCTAAACTAGGAGAAAATCCTTCTTCCCAGTACCCAAGTTCTCCTTTCATCTTAAAACACACAAGTACAATATAGGGGCGGAGTCCTAAAGCAGATGAAGATATGGAGCAAATAAATTTAATTTTAAGAAACTGTTTTTACGTTAAAAATTAGTGAGAATCATGGATAAATACAAGCCTATACTTGCTCACTTCTTATTTCTATACACCCTAAAAGTCAGTTTTATAAATATTAGAGAGATCCACAAACTAAATAGTTTGTAGTACACGGCTCCATACTCTCTTTAAACTAAAATGTTAAGAATCATTCTGGTTCAGGAGTCTTGAATAAGGAAGGCTATGCTTTCAAATGATATACATATTAGCTTTAAACCCCAGTTCTTATTCTGGCCTCACAGTTCTTGAAAGTAAAATAAAATATAAATCTGAAGGCTAAATAGAGGTGTCCTTTGTCTTATTGATGGAGGGTGGGGGAGAGAGAGAACTACACATAAATGTTTAGATATTGTAAATATCTCTAACATTCTGTTGGAATTCAACTTGGTTCCTTCCCCCGGCACAAGATTACTGGTGAATAAAATCAGAGAACTAAATTCAGAACTCCGTTAGTTAAAACATTTGTCTTCACTCGTGAAAGTTTCCAGAGTCATAATATGTGTAAGATCCTTCTACTAAAGGGATTTACTTAACTACAGCCAGCTGGAATTAACTGTCAGTAAAAAAGCCAAAACAGCCTTCCCTTTTGAAAATTCTGGAGACAGGGTGTTGCTCACTGAGGGCTAAAAATAGAAAAAACACATTAATACTATGATGGGGTTTTTTTCCCTTTGCTACTCAGACTAGATGACGTCTTTTAGTTTCTTCCATTAGTGTCTGAATAGCCTTTTCTTGATGCATATTTTCTTTCCTGGTGAATCATGCATTTCAGCATCAACACTTAACTACACCCAATTACCCTAATTACTCATATCCTTAAGTATGATTCACTAGACATATCTCCTGTGATCATGCTGGCTGGTAAAAAGCACTTAAAAATAACTTCATAACCATGCTACTGACCAATCCAAGTAGATTTTTAAAAATGTAATGACCCATATTTATATAGTGTTTTTAGGTGTAAAAAAAAAAAACTTTCCCTGCAAAAATGTGAAGTATGTAGAACAAAGATTATTGTCCCAATTTTACAAATGAGGAAACTGAGGCTCAAAGAGGTTAACTTTTTTTTTCCCCCTATGACTATACAAGTTATTAAGTGCAGAATTAGAATTCCAACTCAGGTCTCTCAACTCCATGTCAAATGCTCTGATGTCAGACTGCCCCTCTAATTTACCTTTTCTCCTATTTGGTGTAATGTGTTCTCTAACTGAATCCCATAACCTACTATGGAGCCTGCCCACAGTGAGATATAAAAACATAACCTATCTTGTAACACATACTAGATTATGCTACAGAACTTTCATTTTTAAACAATTCTTTACCAGGAAATTAATAACTTGAGTAAAATTTACTTGGAATGTTATATATTGAAGTGAATATAAATAGATTTAAAATGTATGTAACCTCACGCTACTGGCTATCAAATAAAAGCAAAAAAAAATAGGTTTTGATTTCTAGAGGCATAATTGATTTAAATTACTACATGGCCTCATAACTATGTCTGATTATATTACAATCAGTTTCTATAACACAAAGGGTACAATTTTTGTCTAAAAATTAATGTTTAAAATTAATAACATGTCTAGAATTAATTGTTTTCAAGATATGCTTAAATTAACCTTGCTAACTGATGATCTACACTCACAGCACTTATCTTCTAAAGAGTTTAGCATCCTTTCACATGTTATCATTAATTCATGAGTCCTAACAATATTGTTCTTAGTAGTTAAAAGATATAGTCAGACATTCTATATCTCACCTTGCTAACTTCTTCAAAGTGATCAAGATGACATCCCATAAGGAAAGATGTAGGCGCCATTACAAAGTCCAGCATCTGACCAGAAAGAATGGGTACAAAGGTGTGCTGCCACTGAATAGGGTGAAGATACAGCATAAAGCACTCAGCAATGAGTGTGAGGAGAGCCCAGTCCGAAGAGAAAAACACCATCCGCTGTTCAGTTAAAATGCAGGACATGATCTAGGGGGAGAAAAATAGTATTGAGAATCTACTCATTCACTGATGAAGTTTCAGATGGAGATTTCTGACTCTGGCTATTTCCACTGGCTGTTCCCCATACATGGAATGCTCTCCCCCTCTCACACCCCAGCTTCCTTTAAATCACACTAAAATACTACCTTCTACAAGAAGCGTTTCCCAATCTCCCTTAATATTTGTGCCTTCCTGCTATTGATTATCTCCAATTATTTATACATAATTATTTTTGTGGTGTTCCCCTATTAGAGTACGAGTTCTTTGAGAACATAGACTGTTTTTTGCCTTAAACCCCCAGGACTTTGCACAGCATTTGGCATGGAAGGAGCTTAATGTGTGCTTGCTGATCTGATTTTATGTAAATATAGAGCATTTAACATAAAGAGAACCCTGTAAATATTAGTCAAATAAGTACAGGCTATATCCTAATACTTTGTGATAAGGATTGCATTGAAGCACCCCTATATACATATTACATTTTAAACAAAAGAAGTCTAGAAATGTAAGATGTTGAATTAATCACAAAGACAGGGAATAGCCTGTTTACTATGGGCAAGCAAGATACAAGGTTTTCATAGAATTATACAATCTTAAGAGGTGGGAAGGACTTCAGACATTATTTAATCCAATCTGTACCTAAAAAAAATACTCTCTACAACTGTGGTTTTCAAAGTTTTTAGTCTCAGGAGTTCCTTGAAATCTTAAAAATTATGCTGTGTATACAATATTAGAAGTTAACCATATTAGACTACAACTTTACTAGAAATTAGCCAATATTTATTAAAATATCTTAGTATTATTATGAAAAATAGCTTTGACTTCAGAGGTCTGAAAGAAGTCTCAGGGATGCACTTTGAGAAATATGGCAATAGACCATCCTCAACAAGTATTCAACAGCCTTTACTAGATTTGGAATAATAGCTAACTTTGAGCTTTGCAAAGTGCTTTACAAATATCATCTCATTTGACATTCACAATAACCCTGAAAGGTAGATGGTAGGGATAATAATTCCTGCTTTACAAATGAGGAAACTGCGGCAGACAGAGAGGGGTTAAGTGACTTGTCTAGGGACATACCACTAATAAGTGTCTGAGTCAGGACTTGAACTTAGGTCTTCCTGTTCCCTGGTGCAGGACTCCATCCGTTGTGCCACTTAGCTGCCTGTATATAATCCTAGCCCCTGAGGCAGTCTATTTCCCTTCTAGGTAATTCTAATTATTTGGAATTATTTCCACACATCCAAACATAACCTACCTCCCTGCAACTTCCTCTCATTACTTTAAATTTTGCCCCTGAACTTCATGCAAAACTCATCTAATCCTTCCATACAAAGGACTTTCAAATAACTTGAAGATAACAGTCTCTTCTTCAGACTATATATCTCCAGTTATTTCACCCAGGTTTTTACGGTCTGGTTCAGTCTGATCAGGGATACTCTCTTGATCTGCCTGAGTTCCACTGTCACTTTTTAGATGACAGACAAGAGCAAAAGCTCCCAAGTCATGGTTCTAGTTGGAGGCAGCCATGTTTCCTTCTATTCCCCCAACACTCAAAAATACAGCTACTATCCTTCCTCCATCCCTCCCAGTCATAGCATGAAAGCTCACTGGCAAGCACATGAGCAAGGATATTTCTATCTATAAATGCATTTTTAAGACACTTAGATGGCTGCTAAAAAGAAGTTTAAGTGGTTTTAAAATGAAGTGTTAATACAAATATAAATATCTGGGTTTGGTTCTGGTTTCCATTGAGTGTTACTCTGACATACCATATAGCTGACATCAAAACTCTGTGTGAATTGTGCTATAAGAAATGGCAAACAGGCAGACTTGGCAGAAAAACCTGGAAAGACTTTTATGAACTGATGCTGAGTGAAATGAGCAGAACCAGGAGAACATTGTACACAGTAACAGCCACAAGGCTGTTTCTCATGTGAAATCTGTGCAAGGACTGTTTCTGACAGACTTAGCCCCTCACAGCAATGCAAGGACCTAAAACATTGCCAAAGACTCTTGAGTCAAAATGTCATCCACATCCAGAGAAAACAATGGAATCGGAACGCAGAATGAAACAGACTATTTTCTCTTGTGTTGTTTTGTTTTGGTTTTTCTCACGGTTTTTCCCATTCATTTTAAATCATTTATGCAACATGACTAATGTGAAAATGTGTGTAATAAGAATGTATATGTATATATAATTACATGCCATCTCGGGGAGGGACAGGGGAGAGAGGGGGAGAAAATTTAAAACTTGTGGAAGTGATTGTTGAAAACTGAAAACAATTAAATTTTTAAAAAAAACTATGTCAAAGTATCAAACTACCTTAAGGTTCCAATTAGGAATGCTTCTAGCTCTAAAATGCTATGAGCTTAATTAATAATTAAGTGTTACTATTATCAGCTCTAACCACCTTTTGAATCACTCCATTCTAAAATACCCTGTTATTTGTAAATAAGGTATAAACTGAACATTTGTTTTATGCAGGGCTTACAAGACTCTTCTTCTGGAAATTCTTAATTGTGATAATTCTGGGATCATGGGATTTAAAGTTGGGGCCTCAGAATTTCATCCAGTCCAAATGCCTACTTTATAGATGAGGAAACTGAAGCTCAGAGAGGTTAAATAATACAATACAGCAATTTTGATGCTGCATTAAACTAGCGGGAATGGGATTTGACTGGAATTAAAAGATGCTCACCTGTAATACCTTCTCAGGTTTGAAACACAGTAAGGGAAGGTGAAGGTCCAGGTCTATAATGGGGCTGTCAGGATCCGCCCGTGAAGGAAATACTACCTGTAGTGGCTTCATGTTAAATACCTGAGAAAACCAACATTAAGGTTTTAACACTGACTTGGCATGATAAGCATGACAGTTTAAAAAATAATAAATCAAGAAAATCTAAAACAACAAAATCTTACTAATCTACTAGAAGGGGAGCGGGGAGAGTCTGTATTAGAAGATATTTCTAAAAAAACACACACAATGCTACTTATATTATGTTCATGTTATAACGTCCATTAAAATGTTATCTCCTTGAGAAAAAAGAATTTTTTTTTGGTATTCCTAGCACTTAGCACAGTGCCTGGCACAACGTAAGCATTCAATAGATGATGGTCTGTCAATTGGATGACTCAAGCACATGCATTAATTCAAACTAGGCTAACTAATGTGTTGCCAAATAGAAGTCTTTGAAAATCTACTCTAATAGGTAACAATGATTTATAACTGCCATATCAATTGGTGGCATGCAAAACAATTCTCCTAAAGCACTTAAAAATTGTTTTGCCTCTTAAGAAGGTTGAGTATGCTCTGTAAATATTTACATTTTATTCATTTGCTTAGCAAATCCTTTTTTGCATAGTGAGAGCAAAAGTAAACTTCAGATTAGGTGATTGTCCAAATCATTACAAAATTAGTGGAGTCCAAATTTATCAAATTACTGTTCCTAAAATATTTCAGTTATAATTTGGTATTTAACATTTCTTGAAAACACACTCAACAAAAAATGTTCTAAGAATGAAAAATGTTCTAAAAGTGATGTGCTATAGAAGTATTTATAAATGTCAAAAAATGTCAAAAAGCTAATTGTTAATTCATCTGAGAGGGATGAGAGGTAAGTTGCCTGATGAAGTCCAATTTCACATGAGAAAACTTTAACTAGGAACAGTTGAATTCAGTTATGGCACAACAGGAAGAACTATACAAAGGAGGGTTTCCCAATAACTCCGTATTCAGAATGTTTTTGTTTTTATCAAGTATTCGCTATTAGGAAAATAAAAAATTCTAAAGATGAAACAAAGTAAAATACAACCAAGCTTTAGCCTATCCAAGTTTAATCACAAAGGCTGTATGGAAAACTATACTTATAGGTGAGAAGAACAGTTTCTCACATTAAAAAATAATAAGATACACAATGGGAGATAGTGGTTAACTTCTTCCCCAGTTCTTCTTTTATAGCCTTTGGTACACATGCGTTCTCAATTTAAATCTCACTATGTTAATAGGCACAATGTACGGTACTCTGGCAGTTACATTTATTAGGAATGTGAAATGAACTTAAGATAGGCACAAAATTCCTTTTTTGGAAGTTATGTTTTGATCTTGGTTGAATATTGTTTAGGAAAAAATCAACCAACAAGAAACACAGAGGGATTTTATACTCTGCTCTTTTCAGTCAACTGAGTAACCAGTTTAATGTGATGGGAAAAAAGGACAGAGAATGCTACAGAAAATTATTACAAGTGCATTGGCTTCCTTCTCATATTATCATCAAGGTTGTCCTTAATGTATGTGTAGATCATTTCCATAATGATTTTATAAGTTGTCTGCTATTGTTGTGTAGGATTGGTCTGTCCCTCTCATTTATACATTATATTGGGGACAAATCTGGGGATTGATACTGACTATATCAATCTCCAAAACATACCAGGGTCTCTTCATTGAGATACATTACTTTTCATTCACTCAAGTAAGTATTCAGCACTTACCACATGTCAGGCATTATGCTAAGTACTGAGACTACCAAAAAAAAAACACTTCAAGGAGCATCAATTCTAATGGGAGAGATAACATGTACATGACTAGGTCCATATAGGATAAATAAAGGTGGAAAAAAATAGATTCATGCTGAAGAGATAGGTACAATAATCTATAAAGGAAAAATTAGACAAATAGTGTTTATTTTCAAGTTTCTCACATAGAGTTGGATGCCCAGTTCATTAGAGTGTGTCTGTATGTGTGTGTATGTATATGTGTATGTATGTATATATGTGTGTATTTATATATGTGTGTGTGCATATTATATATATATATATATATATGTACAGGACACTACAGATGGGCAGTGAATGGGGCTCAGCGGAGTTAAAAGCAAGCTAGGTTGCATTTGGGAAACTGTGCAGAGTTTCCAATGACTCTAAGCTGGTCCTAGGTCCAAAAACCTATCTTTTTTAATGCAAATGTTCTGAAGGTGCTATCCAGCTGTTAATGTTAATCTCTACAGAATTGAAAAAGTCATGAGTAATACAAGGAGAAATGAAATGATATATGGTAGGCATATTTCCAAGGATTATTTACATACAAGATGCAGCCTGGAGATGTTGAGTAGGAAATGCCAGACGGAAAAATTATATAGGTCAGTCATGTGCCAAAAGTAAAGGAGATGAATGTCCAGGGTGTTGTCTTGGTAATGTAAAAAAAACACCCAAAACAAAACAACTTGGAGGAAGGGCTCAAGAACATTGGGTAGATAAATCCTCTGTGGAGGACCTAAGTCATATATAACATGAGAAAGCACTGCATGGATGAGTTGTCATCAGTACGAATGGAGGAAATAAATAATAGTGAATAGATAGAACTTTTATAGCACTTCAGGCTTGCCAAAGTGCTTTACATATGTGAACTCACTGGATCAGTGAAATCACAAATCTAATGAGATACTAAAGACATAATCCATGTTTCAAATGACTACATGAAATTTTGCTCACCAATGGAGAGCGCCTGTGGCTAGAACCAAAGCGTCTACGAAAACATTTCCTCACTAAGTTGCTGGGGTTCTACATCCAATTATGCTACTGATAAAAGCCTGTGACCTTGAGCAAATCACTTAACTTCTCTGAAATTATCCATTTTTCTGAAATGAAAGAATTTTGAAACTGGACAGAGACCTCAGAGATCATCCAGTTCAACGCTTCATTTTACAGATGAAAAACACTGTGACCCCAAGAGATAAAGTCAAAAGTCCTGACTTTCTCAAATCAAAGATAGAGGCCTCTTGACACATCTCACAACACATGGCTCACTGTTGAACCACAAGCAGAATCTGAATCTCCAAGCTCCCAAATCAAGGTTGTTACTGCTTCACAGTTATGATCAACTATCATTAGACCAAGTATACAGAGGTATACATGTCGAGATTATATATATATATATATATATATGTCGATATATGTCGAGACTTTTGGAAGAGAGAATGCCAGATCAATCAACTTTTATGGCACCTATTTAGGAATTCATTAACAGACTTTTCTTTCCTACACAATTTTAACCTCTTGATATCGGTTCGAGTAATGCTAAAACACGTCCTCATTCCTGAGAGGCGATGTACAGTACTGAAAAGAGAAGCTGGTTCGCATTCTGATTCAGTTTCTAGTTGTGTGAACAGGAAAACGCAGCGTGTCTCAAAAGTGCTAGTGCAGTTTAAACTTCAGTCATCCCATGCTATTATTAATAAACTTTAATAGCATAAAACAGCATTAAGACTTTTGAGACACCAGGTATGAATCTCTTCATCTATGAGTATAAGTCTCACATGGAACACATTGCAAGGTTGCTATAAGAAAATAGCTTAGTAACTTAGAGGAAAAAAATAAGGGATTATGGATTTGGAAGAGACTTTGAGAGACTATGTAGTCTAGGAAATCTTAACCTAGGTTCTGTGAACTTTTTTTAAAAAATATTTTGCTAACTGTATTTCAATGCAATTGCTTTCCTTTGTAATCCTATGCATTTTATTCATTCAAAAACATCATTCTAAGAAGACCTCCATAGATTTCACCAAACTGTCACAAAAAACATTTGGAATCTTTTGATCTAGACTAATCTCATCATTTTACAGGTCAAGAAACTAAGGCCCAGAAAGTTTAATTGATTGGCACAAGCTCACCTAGCTAAAAGGCTGCCTAGGAGCCTGAGCTCAAGCATCCAATGTTCTTCCAATACACACACTGTATGTTCTCTATCTGTTAATAACCATTAATTTGTCATCAGTACAGCATGTGTCACATTTCCAACAATTTTTCATGTGGATTTCATTTTCAGAAATAGTACACCAAGCAAAGTTTAGGTAAGTCCTTATATGTGTTACTTTAGCTGAACATATCTAGTTTGTGAAGTGCAAGGTTGGCCTGCGGTAGGTGAGTTTATATGGAAAGTATCATAAAATGATTGTTAATTCCTTATCTAATTACCAGATGGAGCGGTCCAGGTGGAGGACTGGGGATTAAAGACAATTTTGCAGCAAAATCTTTTATTCGCTCGTCAACGTCAAAATCCTTACAAAGCTTCAATTGTGCCAATAAACTGAAAGAAAATAAGTCATTTCTGTTAATTTAGTGAGGAGAAAAAAATAAAATCAAACAGTTCTGGTTAATCTCAGTTATATACCATAGCCTAAATTTTAATTTAATGACATCATCTGAAAAAGTTAAATGCGCTATCCTGACAGCATGTCTTAGAAGAAAATTACCAAGAAATTTTACTTCAAGGTTTTAACCATCTCTATGCACAAAAAGCTAAAATTTACTACTAACAAGGAATACAATTTTAAAATTATTGTAGCCTAAGAAGAAAGCTTTTCAAAAAGTAACTAAAATAAGACATTATAATTTAATAATACATGGTGATGAACGGTGACAGTCATTCCAGACTTTTTTCAGATGACTCCTCTTCATACACTCAACCTTCCAGCCAAACCAGTCTACTTGTTGCTCCCCCAAATCTGAATTTCTATCTGTCACCTCTGTGTCTGTTTTGCTGGCCTAAAAGAAACTCCCCCAAATCATTCCTGCCTTTTTTAAATCTGTGCATTTCTTCAAGGCCCAATGCAGGTGCTTCCTCTTATAGGAAGCTTTGCTTGATCCTCCAAGTGCAAATTACACTTACCAGTCTGTGTAAATGTTGTTCTCCCCTTTCCCCCCAAAGAAGGTAAGCTCACTGAGGAAACAGATGATTTTTTTCATTTTATGTCTCCAAAAGAGAAGATAGTGCTTTCCACACAGTAGGTACTTAACAAGCATTCAATTATAGAAGCATATAATTAATGAAGAGTTTTAATTATCACAAAGTTTTTCATAAAGACTAAATCTGTCTTTCTGCAATTTCCACCTGCTGTTCCTACAAACCTGCATATTTTTCCCCCAGTTTCAAAAATCTCTCATCTACATATCTGGAATCTCTATTGCCTCTCTGCTCTTGATTTTAACCCTTCACAATCCAGCTTCTGACCTCAGTATTCAACAAAAACTGCTCTCTCCAAAGTCACCAACGATCTCTCAATTATCAGTCTAACAGCCTTTTCTTGACTCACCTCCTTCTTGACTTCTCTGCATCTCCTGATGCTGTTGATCACCTTTTCCTTTCCCCTTGACTTTATTTTGATTTGTCTTTCCCTTCTCTAGTTTTTCAGGACATTGCTCTCTTCTGGTTCTCCTCCTACCTTTCTGACTGCTCTTTCCTAGTCTCTTGGGGGAGATTCATCCAGATCATGCCCACTCACCTGAGACATCTCCCTCAAGATTCTTCCTGGGCCCTCTTTTCTTTTCCCTTTCTGCTACCTCACTTAGTGATCTCATCAGTACTCATGGGTTCAATCACCATCTCTATGCACATGATTTCTAGGTCTACATGTCTAGCCCTAATCTCTCTGCTGAGCTCCAGTTTGGGATTTACCCACTCTCCTTTGGATATCATGGACTGAATGTCCCGTTGACATCTCAAACTCAACATGCCACAAGAGAACTCATTATGTTTCTTCCCAAGACTTCCCCTTTTCCAAACTTCCTTATCAGCATCAAGGGTACCACTATCCTCTCAGTTACTCAGGCTCAGCATAATCCTCCATTCATCACTCTTGTTCACTTGACACAC
This sequence comes from Bettongia penicillata ogilbyi, assembly GCA_023548195.1. Taxonomy (NCBI): domain Eukaryota; kingdom Metazoa; phylum Chordata; class Mammalia; order Diprotodontia; family Potoroidae; genus Bettongia; species Bettongia penicillata. The sequence continues at coordinate 10,252,043 of JAJHZJ010000426.1, read as the reverse complement.
CCAATCAGTTGCTAAATCTTATTGCTTCTATCTACACAACATAATCCCATATACAACCTCTTTTTTCCCCATCACACAGTAACCAGGCCCTCATCACCTATCACCTCAACTAATGCTACAGCCTTCTTGATTGATCTTCCTACCTTAAGTCTTTCTTCATTCTAATCCATTCTCAACTCAGTTGCTAAGGTGATTTTCCCAAAGAGCAGGTCTGACCATGTCATCTCACCACCCAATAAACTCCAGTGGTTCCCCAGGACCAACAGGAAAAGATATAAAGTCATCTTTCTGGCATTTAAAACTCTGCATAACCTGTACCCTTCTTTCCAGTCTTACCTCCATGCTCTCTATAATTCAGTCATACTTGCTGTTCAATACATAGGTCATCCCATCTTCAAGCTCCATGTCTTTGCACTGGCTGTCCCATTGCTTAGAATGCTCTTTCCCATCACTCCCACCTCTTAGTTTCACTTGCCTTCCTTCAAGACTTAGTTCAAATCCCACCTTCTAGAGGAGGTCTTTCCTGATTCCATGTACTAGTGTTTTACCCTCTGAAATGACCTGCCATCTTGTGTGTTATAGGTTACTTACAGGCTGTCTCCCCCATTAGAATACAAGCTCCTTGAGGGCAGGCACCAGTTTTGCTTTTTTTTAATCCCCAGGGCTTGGCACAGTATCTGAAAGTCCTTAATAAATATTTTTGATTGACTAAAAGAATCAAATAGAAGAAGTATGATCCCTTTTTTCACATATCACCATACTTAAAGCAGCTAAGTCTTCTCCAGGCTAAAAATCCCTAGGCCCTTCAAATGGTCCTCAGAAGTCATGACCCAAAAGGTATTCTTCATCCTGGTTACTCTTTTCTGGTCATTCTCCATTCATTTTATCAAATTTTCTTTTTCAGATGTGGTGCTCAGAATGGAACACAAAATTCCAGATGTGGTCTGATCAGGGTGTAGAGTGTATCACCTTCTTGGTTCTAGATACCATACCTCTCAATATATCTTACAACCATAACCACATCATGGCTGCCATATCACACTTATGACTCACTTATGACACACTTGAGGTTTGCAAAGATCTGGTCTAGCCACATCTTCTTCATCTTGTATTTATGAAATTGATTTTTTGAACCCAAATGCAAAGTTTTATAAGGACCCCTTTTAAATTTCATGTTTTTAGTTTTAGCCCAATAATGTAGCCCATCCAAGATTTTTTTGAAACCTGAATGACATCCAGAATTAGCTACATTTAGAGGTTGGGAACTGGGCCAACGGATAGAGTGCTGACTTGAATTCAAGGAGATCTTATGTCAAAACCAGACTCAGACACTTGGTAACTGGGTGATCCTGGGCAAGTTACTTAGCCTCTGTCCACCTCAGTTTCCTCTACTGTAAAATGGGCATAATAATGGCACCGACATCTCAGGGATGTTGTGAGGATCCAATGAGATAATATTTGTAAAGTGCTTTCCAAACTTAAAAGTGCTTTATTAATGGTCCCTATTATTATTACTTTCTAGCTTCATATCATTGGCAGATTTGATAAGTAACAATAGGGTAGCATTTAATGTGATGTGTCCCTGCTAAAGTCTGGACACAGTGCTCTGTTTATGCTCTGTATATATTTTATACTATCCAATCTTCTTCTGCTACTGAACAGTCGCTGTCCAAAGTGATGAACAAAAAGGCTGGCCTCTCTTGTGATTATGTTCTTCAACATACATGAGTAAAGGAAAATGTACTTCAATTTCATACATCTTACATTTCATAACAGGGTTCTACCCACTCCCAACTAAGCCCAATGAACTTTGTATGCATATTCAACTTGTAAAGAATTACCTTGATAATGAGATCAAACTGGTCCTAATTCAGGAATGTATTATTTTTCTCACTACAGACACAGGTTAGTGTTTGCTTTTTAGAATGAATAAATTTGCTCATTGGTTTTCTCACTATGAACATTCATCTACACTCATTTAGTCATTAGTTAATAATATTGGAAATTTTTGTAATGGAAATATAGAGGAATCATAATTTCATTCAGTTTCATACATAGAAAAGGTAATGAGTCTCCTTCATATGTAGCTAAAACGTCAGCCTCATTTCTCTATTACTTGTCTACATACTGTCAATAAAACTGTTCTTGTGATATGCATTTTGTTTCCTGCACTGCTTATTATGTTGTTTTTTAAAATGAAATATAAATGGACAATGTATAAATTATTTGTACTGAAATAAAAACTTCAAAATGTGGACAGAAAAAATGTAAATAAAAGTCAACAGAAGTAAGTTCTTTGATTTAACAGAGTATCAGACAATCTTTCCAAATATTTGTCAATTATTTTGACACTTTACAAACTTTGACTACAAAAAAAAATAAGCCATAGTTCTTACCAGGAAAGACAATCTCTGAGGGCATTATAATATGGATATCTAGATATAAGACAAATTGCAAACGGCACAAAGCAGCTAACGGCATGTGTGCTCTGCCCAGGCAATTCGAAGTGTGTTTTGCCATTGTAGAAACAGTGTTCATCCTGAAAGTAAAGTCAGACAATTACTATCTTGACTTTTTTAGGCACTAGACCTCTCTCTCTCTCCCTCAATAATAAGTTTTAGGTAACTGGTGACAAACCAAGGAAGGTGAGATAGTACAAGTCAGGAGTACCAGATATCCTGGCACAGGGAAAAGAACACTAGATTTGGAGTCAGAGGAAAGCTGGGTAAGAATCTAGGCTCTCCTGCTTTCTGTGTGACCTAAAGCAATGGCCTCAGTTTCCCTACCAGAAATCAATCAGCAAAAATTTCTTAAGCACTATTAGCTGCTGGGGAGACAAGGATACAAAGAAACAGCGCCTCCTCCTCCTAACCCCCCACATATATGTATGTATATGTGTATTTACATTCTATTAGAAGACATAACACATGTATATGTGTGTAGAGATATGCATTGTACACATTCATGTTTGTATAGACATACAAAAATATGTACACATGTGTACTGTGCACATTCATACATGTGTATATTCTATATGCATATAAACATAAAAATACACAAGCATGTGCACATTTATGTGTCTGCATATTTACATTCATAAACACACAAGAATGTATACATTAACACAGGTATGTATAATTATACATGCATGTATGAGTATACACATGTGTACATTATATACACTCTATGTGTATATAAAATACATAAACATTTATGTATACCTGCATATTTATATGTGCATATAAATATACATGTAAATTCATATGTATTAATATGTGCCTTATACTATACATACATAGAAATATGTACAAGCACGCAAGTGCAAGTCTATATTAATAGGTCTTTACTTCTATGTGCATATTAATTATATACATGCATGTATGTGTATGTTCATACATAGCTGCATATGTAGATGCACATACAGATGTATATAGTCATATATCAATACATTTATACATTTGTGCATAATAGTGCCTAAATACACATGCATATTTTTGCATATAGATACACATCTATATTTACATCTAAAAGTCAAAATAAATACCTAAGTAAAAGTTAATTTGGAGGAAGCTACATGGAACTAGGGATGGAAAGGTCAGCAAAGGGTTCATAGAGAAGGCGATGCTTAAGTGGAACTTTGAAGGAAATCTGGGATTCTAAGAGGGGGAGGTGAGGATGGGTCACACAAGAACCAGTCTGTGCAAAAGGATGGAGATGGGGAGACAGAGCGTTGTCTGTGTGAAGCAGGAAGGCGAGTGTTGCTGGACTGTGAGAGTATGACAGGAGTCAATGTATAACAAGGTTAATAAGAAATGGGCCTGGTTTACTTAGGGTTTTCAAAACTAGCAGTGGGGAGCCCAATTAGGAAACTAGCACAAAAGTCCAGGCAAGAGGTTGTGAAGGCTTCAATAAGTGTGATGGCCATGTGAGCTGAGAGAAGGAAATCAATGAAAGAAAAATTGGAGAGGTAGAAATAAAAAGACTTGGAAAGAGATGCTGAAATTGCAAGCCAAGAACAAGGCACTTTGTGAGCCTCAGTTTTTATCTTTAAAATGGGAGTAATACTTGTAATGTTTCCTTTACAACAAAGGTTCTTAACCATTTTTGTGTCATGGACAGCTTTGACAGTCTAATTAAACCTACAGACCCCATCTAAGGATAATGTTTTTAAATAATTGAAGGAAATGCCAAATTTCCTTTAGAGGCTAATGAAAATAAATGTTACTTTTTTCCATCTAAATTTCTGGACCTCCAAAAACCTATCCATGGACTGGAGCGGGGTTGGGAGGGGTAGGGGGGAGGAGGGGACCATAGATTAGAACCCTTTGCCTTACAGGGTTGTTGTAAAGATCGAGATAATGCATGTAAAGTACTTTGTAAATCTTAAGGTACTCTATCAATATAAACAGACATGCCTTGGTTGAGGTGACACATTTAAGACTCACTTTAAATATCACCAACAAGTCAAGCTAGGAAAAAAACACCCAGGATCCTGAACTCTCATTTAATTGCTACATTAAGCTATGAGATTACCTTCTCTAAAGTAGAGCATAACAAATCTTTCGGTAGTTATGTTTCCCTTTTGAAAATGCTTTAAAATAATAAAATTACCCAAATCTACCAAAATATCAACAGAAAATGTAAAACACAAATAACCTACCTGAATAGGTCTGTAGTATTGTGCAACCACACCATACGTTCTGTTCCCACATACATCAGTAAGGACCAGAAAATGTACCCGATCTTCCTTGTTTTCCGGAGCAACACAGAGTCCTCCTATAAAAAGAAAGTAGGGGTAGGAGGGTAGGGAGGAAATTCTCATTAGTTACCTACACAGGACAAATTCTTAAAGGAATAGCACCTGTAGTTAGTATAGCACAGGAGTGCTAAAGTCCTGTCCAAGCCTTCATTTATAGAGGGCCAAAACTGGACTTCCAGTTCACTCTTTTTTTTCCATCTGCAGATGACATTAAGCTAGCAAGTAATAGTAATAGGGAGCATTTATAAAGCACTTCTAAGATCGTAAAGGGCTTTACAAATATCTCATTGGATCCTCACAACTATTTTGGTGTATTGTATATTGTCTCCCTCATTGGACTGTGAGCATTTTGAGAGCAGAGACTGTTTTTGGCCTTTCTTTATACCATGTACTTAGCATTACACCTGTGCTAAGTCCTGGGGATACAAAGAAAGGCAAACTGCTCCGCACGAAGTAGGAGTTTAATGGTAGTTGACTATTTCTGCTCTCACATTAAGTAAATACTTTGTTTCAGAGTGCTAGTATGTAATTTTGTAGATCTAGGAAGCACACCAGTGGGGGCTCAGGAGCTACAGTGCTAAGTGTTAAGAATGTATCCTCTCTCTCCCAGCTAAAGGGTTACCTCCAGAACCCCAAGAGAGTTTGATTCCTGGCCATGAGGTGACAAGAGCCATAAGGCAGTAACAATAATAACTATGATAACTACAATAGCTACATTGTAGCATTTTAAGTTTTGCAAAGCATTTTAAGACCTTCTGGTGAGAAGGAAGACTGGAGTGAGCAAGCCAATTCAAATAGGAGGTGGCCACATCCACTCTGGGGCTGCATAAGCATAACAGTAAAGTCTTACTGACAAAATGCTTTTTCCAGGATACAAAAGGAGTGAGGAAGGTGGTGTTCTGCATTAACTTCATGTCTACCCAACCCATAGTCATGATCATAGCCAGCAGGGATCTGACTTCAACCTCTCTGTATAAGATCAGTGTAAAAAAGGGAAGAGGTAGGTAGTTATAATGTTAACAAAACAAGTTTAACCCTTGGTTCCCTTCCCTTAAGCACTTCAACCTTTATTGTTATCAGTGACAAACCGATGCTTGGAATATCATGTTCTTTCCATGGGAATCAGTGTATCTGCAGGACAGCTCTGCACAGAACTTCTACAGGTACACCTTTGTCTTCATTTGTCCTAGCATCATGAAGAGCAATCGGAGGTGGGCAGTGGGCAGCATAGGTAAATGTGGCCAATTCAAATTCTACAAGGTGACCAGAATTTTGGGGGAGGTGATTACTTTTTAAAACCATCTGCTAAACCTTCTTGAGAAATGTTTAAATTAATCTCAAAGTTTTAATAGCACTTATCAAAGCAAGGGAATTTAGATTTGTTGTTTGGTTGTTTCAGTTGTATCCGACTCTTTATGACCCCTTTTGGGGTTTTCTTGGCAGAAATGCTTACAGTGGCTTCCATTTTCTTCTCTACCTCATTTTACAGATGAGGAAACTGAGGCAAACAGGATTAAGTGACTTGCTCAGGGTCACACAGCTAATAAGTGTCTGAGGTCAAATCTGAATTTAGATTCTCCTGAGTACAGGTTCAGTGCTCTATCCAGAGCACTACCTAGCTGCCCCAAATGTAGATTATATTACCACAAAGAATGACACATATGAAGAACATATAAAATATGTAAAATGTTTAGAAAATAATGTAAAATAAAAAGGCACAACTAAGGGAATTATATACACATTAATTCCTTTATACTAAAACATTTGGTAAAATGTATAAGGGAACATAGAGCCACAAAGCTGTAATAATAATTGCAATTATTACAATAAAATATTACAATGGCCACCACTGCATAGCATTTTAAGGTTTGCAAAGCACTATATATGCCATCTTTTTTGATCCTCACAACGACCCTGGGAAGCAGGTACTATCCCTATTTTACAGAAGAGGAACCAGAGGCTGAGATTTATTAAATGATATCCTCAGGGTAACAAGGCTCACATGCATCTGGAGCAGTATTTGAACTCAAGTCTTCTTCGTTCCAATTCCAACACTTTATCTACTGTGCCACACAGCTAGCTTCTTCTGTTCTAAAGAAGTCAGTGCACTTCCAGTTCTCATAATCTGATAAAGTCACATAACAAACCTAAGTATTCACCTGGTTTGGCTTCCTGACATGTTCCTCTTGACATGTGCAACAGTTCCAGCACAAGTTGGTGTTATGAAAACTGTGAGCCTACATAAACGCAGGCTGATTTCTTGCAATAAATTATTTTATATGAGTAAAAATGTACATTTTAAAATAAAAAACCAACCTCCTATACTTGAAATTTTTTAAGTGAGAAAGTATGATATAGGATTGTGATGGAATACTACTGTGCTATAAGACATGATAAGCTTAATGATCTTAGAAAAACATGGAAACCTACACGAAATAATGAAGAATGAAATGACCAGAACCAAGAAAACATCATATACAGTAACAGCAATAAGAATGACTTTGAGCAAATAAGTCATTTTGACTATTGTAAACACTCAAATTAACAATAAAGGACATATGAAAAAAGATACTATGTGCATCCAGAGAAAGAAATGAAAAGCAGAAGTGTGGATAGAATAATTTTACATATATATATATATATATATATTTGTGAATAATGGTAATAATGGAAAGGGAAGAAAAAGGAAATTTACATGACAATTTTATTATATATTTAAAAGGAATAGCAAATTGTACATAACAGAGTTGCAGTTGCATGTGCAAATACATTTTTTATTAAACTATGTTATGGAAAATCTTGTTATAGTCCATAAATTAAAAATAAAGAGACCATACCTGGAAAGCATAACTGTGGCAAAGCACTCAGATCAACACCATTTGGAATACTAACATCTTCCACATCAGGTACTTTCTGATCTCCATAGGGGCTCTTCCAATTCTCAGTTCTGAGTTTGTCTCGTTTTTTTCTGAAAGATCGTCTTCTTGTTTTATTCAAATTAGTACAACTGGCACTAGCTGCTGAACTGTCCTCTTTACTGATGAATGGAGGCACAAAAACGGAAAGAACCTCAGGCTCAAGAGGAAGAAGTTTTTTCATTCCTTTCTTCTGGGGTACCTAAAACAAAAGCAAAAAAAAAAAAGGAATAAAAATATGATTTGTTTTTTGCATGGCACTTTACTACTTAGCCTACGGCTTTCAAAATTCACAGAATCATAAATAACTTTGGAGGTCATTCAGTCCAACTCCTTTATAATTTACAGATGAGGATGAACATTCATCCCTGGTAATCATGGTCCTATATCTCTCTTCCCTTTAGTGGCTAAATGCTTTTAGAAGACCATCTGTAATAGACAAGGATAATCGTCTATCCCTGAAAGCTGTGGTCCTATATCTCTCCTCCTCCTTGGAGTGAAATGCCATTAGAAGACTATCTGTGCTACCACTTCCTCTTCTCTCACTCTTTTCCCACAATCAGGCTTCCAAACTCATTATTCAGCCAAAACTGCTCTCTCTGAAGTTTGGCTGATCCAAATTCATCATCCTTCCTGAACTCTGCAGTATCTGAAATTTGAAACTATTGACCATCCTCTTCTTCTGGGTGCTCTCTCCTCTCTGGATCTGTGTAACTGTCTTCTTTGCTGAACTGTCTCTCCTTTGAACCCTTTACTGGATCTTCATCCAGGTCAGTTCGATTAGCTGTGTGGGTGTGCCCCAAGACTGTGCTGGCCTATATATTATTTTGATAGGTGATCTCAACAGTTCCCATGTGTTCAATTATCATTTCTATGCAGCTAATTCCTAGATCTCTCCAGCCCTAGTTTTTCTTCTAAGCTACAAACACATCATCACCAAAGTTCCTTTTAGAAATCTCCAACTGGATGTTGCATATACATCTGAAACTCAACATATTCACAACAGAACTCATTTTGTTCCCCCTAAAGGCTAACTTCTTTTGAACTTCCTATCTGCCTGCCTCACTTCCTGGAGTCATCTTTCTCATTTACCTCATGTATCTCTTGCCAAATCTTATTGTTTCTACCTGAACAATTTATCCTATAAATGTCCTTCTCTCTACTGACACAACTCTAGTTCAGACCTTACCTACCCCATTACCTCTCATTTGGACTATCGCAATAACTTTTAAACTGGTCTTCCTACCTTAAGCTCTCCCCACTTCTATCCATCTTTGCCTCAGTTGCTCAAATGATTTCCTAAAATATAGATTTGACTGTATCATTCCTACCATTTCAGTGAGCCCAAGTAATTTCCTACTACCTCTAGGAACAAATACATTTTACAAATTCAATGATGTATACCTTTTACCAGCCATTATTATTGGTGAAGTGATGTAATTTTGTTTCAAAAAAATACTTCTGTAGGCTTTATAGTCGTTCATCTTGTGTTCCATCTTCCTTGTCCTTTTTGACAAGGTACTACTACTCTTTCCATAGCTGTCTTAAGTGCTAGTTTCATTCATATTAGATGTATTGATGTTCAAGGAACAACTAGATGACAGAGAATAGAATGCTGAACCTGGAGTCAGAGACTCATCTTCCTGAGTTCAAATCTGGCTTCAGACACTTACTAGCTGTGGGACCCTGTAAGACTTTCTGTAGGCAAGTCACTTAATCCTCTTTGCCTCAGTGTCTTCATCTGTAAAATGAGATGGAGAAGGAAATGGAAAACCACTTCAATATCTTTGCCAAGAAAATCCCAAATGGGGTCATGAAGAGCTGGATACAACTGAAATTACTGAACAACAAAACTTCTGTTAGTATGCTTTCCAAATTGATCTGAAAGCATAATAAAGTAGGATAATATAGTGTTAATATAGTATAAGATTTTATATATATATATGTATATATATAGATATTAATTGCTTTAATTTGTTCTTCCCATGCAGCTTTGGTTTCAGGACCACTAACTTTTCTGGTATCTTTAGGCTCAGTGTCTTGCCTAGAGGAGATAAAGACATTTATTAGCTACTGCCTTAATTTACTGTTTCAATGAGACATCTAGATTCAAGAATAAAATTTTTAGTCTCTATCTTTCCGTGGCATGCATGAAGAATTTTACAGTTAACTGTTTCAAAAGTCATTTTGATATCACTGGAAGAAGATTCTATAAGCTATTTAATGTGGTTTTTTTTGGTGGAGTCATATAGTTTGATGGCATTCATGCATATTAAATGATGAATAAGGTGGTTTGGTTTGACTCCCTCTTAAATTTGAAGCTACCCCTAGAGTTCTATTTAGGAGAAACGATGATGGACTTGAAGCAAGGCAGAACCATACCTTGCTTAAATCATTAACTCGAAAGATGCCATGTCTGAATGTTGGTAGCATGTTTTAAACAGAAAATAATTTTCCATGTGACCAACAACTGTAACATTCTCACTATATTTTGGCCCGTTCTGCGTATCTGCAGAACATGAACAAACCATAAGTGTTAAGTTAAAACAAAGGTTTTTACAATAATCAACAAAAGCAGTTAAATGTTCTTGAATTTTCTGATAACTTGTTCAATAATGACTATATGGCTAATAAATTGTTCTATACACACTTGGGAACTTTTTGTTGTAGTTAAGTCTGTTTCGCCCTTCGTGACTCCATGGTAAATACAGTCCATGGAGTTTTCTTAGTAAAGATAATAGAGTGATTTGCCATTTCCTTCTCCAATGGATTAAGGCAAACAGAAGTCAAGTGACTTGCCCAGGATCACACAGCTAGTAAGTATCTGAAGCTATATCTAAACTCAGGTCTTTCTAACTCCAGGTTCAGGGCTCTATCCACTCACCCAGCTAGCTGCCTCCTAGTCAAACAGAGGTTATGTGAATTGCCTAGGTCACACAGCCAGTAAACCTCAGGCTGGATTTAAATTGAGATCTTCCTGACTCAGTGCTCTATCCACTGAGTCATCTAGATGCCCTGAGACCTTTCTTTTGGTAAACCTTTTTTGTTCCTCAGTCAATATGCTATTTTCTTCTAAATGTTTGTAGGTTTTAAGTTTTGTAAATGATATGTTTTGTATAAAATACATAAACATGTAACTGGCCTGTATTTGGAGAAGTCATTGGTGTTCTCATCTGTTGGTAGTAGATTTGCAATCCTTCTGTTAAAGGAGGAATCAGATTGGTGTCTGAGAGGAAGCTGGTAAAGTTCTTTACTAGAAATTCACCCTGTGAATCATTTTGAGTTTAGAGATCCTACCCAGTCCTATCACTTCCCAGTTTTTCATAGAAGCCTGAGTTTGAGTCACTTTTCTAGACATAAATATTCTATCATTCATGAAAGTAATGGTGCATAGACTCCCTATTTCATGTCTGATATAGCTTGCATTTTCATTGCATTAGACTGCTTGTAAACACACAGATCACCAGAAATTTTCCATATCAACTTTCTTCAAGGGTTTGCTTTGTGTTAATTGCCTTGCAATTCAAGCCTCTGTAGTAAAGATTTTGAATGATGCAAAACTTTTTTTTCTTCTTCATACTACTTTAATCTTTTGAGTTTAAAACTTTTCTTACTTATATCTTTTTTTATGTCAACAAAATTTCTCCCAATATCCTTCTCCCTCCTTCATTCCACAGAATCATCTCATATAATATTTTTAAAGGAAAAAAAGAGGTTGAAGAGAAAAAATGGGCATAACTGATCAATACATGGAAATAGCCTAAAAATATATTTATTATTCCACACCCATGGACCTCCTACCTCTGCAAAGGAGGATGGCGGGTCTCATATTGATTCTTTGGGGCCATGTTTTTTCTCTGTAATTTTGCAACATTCATTCTTGATTGTGTTTGCTGCTAGTCAGTTACTGCTCATATCGCTTCTTGGCTCCAATTACTTCATTCTGCATCACTTCATGTAAATCTTTCCATGATTCTCTGTCCTTATTATATTTGCTGTTTCTTATAGTACATTTCATTACAGTTATGCTTCACAATTGTTTAGTCATTCCCCAACGGATCGACATATTTTTTCTTTTGACTTTTATAGACCATTACTGATTAAGTAATTCTAGAATTGCAAATGTGTTTTTATTTTACAAATTCCTTTTTGTTTTAATTGAGAGACGTGACATTCAATTTTTCTATTGTGTGTGTGAGTTCGATGTTGATATTATTTTCTGATGCTTGCTTCTGGTTTTTGGTAGCTTTCTCAAGATGATTTTTCCATGGTGGTGTGTGATGCTTCTCCTTAAGAGTATTCCTTGATAATTCTACCTTTCTTCCTATTGTCATTACTGTGGCAATGGACATGGAACATACTGCTGTATAAAGGTCCTGAAATGCTTTTACACTTTGTCAAATATTATGGGAGAATGCATTCATTCATTGATAAAGATTATAGCAAATCTCAACCTTTTTAATTACTCTATTTTAGTACTGTGCTCATTCAAAAGGGCCTTTCAAAATTCCTGCCTGACGATGATCATCTCCTCTTCAAAATAATTTGAGATGTCAGTATTATATTGTCATTTGTTCCATTATTAGGCATCGTTTATGGAATTTGCATTAAGAAGATTATCAGTGACCTCATCTGTTCCTCCTTCAGATTTTAGTGGATCCCCAATCTTACCTCATCTAATCTGGGTTTAGGGTTGAAATGATTTCTTGCGTTCACCAGGCACTGGCAAGAAATACATTCCTGTGTGTCTTGGAGCTGAAAGGAGAATGAAGAAGTCTTTGTCCATAATTAGTAGGATCTGTTTCTAATTTTGTTATGCTCTAGGACTAGAGAATAATGAAAGCCTTCAAGGACTGAGTGCATTTAATACCTATTTGGGCTTTGCTTTTATAGTGGTCTGCATCATTTGCACTGAAGAATTTCTGGCAGGAGAGGGATAGTTATTTCTGATTTATTCTGGTATGTCTTGACTTTCTGTGATACTAGAACAAGGAGAAGCAACATTTTTTCTGCTATCTTCTACGTCAAGATGATCATCAAGACCCTACCAGGTAGGATTAGCAGGGCAAGCCTGTATTGTCCCACTGATTTCTTTGATGGGAACAGTTGTAGCACTCTGTCTGTGGTGATAATCAATAAGTAATGCTGTCAAAAGCTCAATTCTCAGCATTTGGGGTTTCTGAGTATAAAGTGTTTCATAGCAGGCCTTCAGAGTTATCATAGTAGTCTCAGGGTACATGAAGTCCAAGTTGGCTGAAATGCCCCGGCTTTGTCACTCTGGCCTTGCTGTCCTGCCAAGGCATGGAAAATGGGTTGGACTTTGAAGGAGTTATTAAATCACAATAACTATTATTATCATCTCATTCTTTTAATCTTTTGCAATGCATTTCAGAGAGAAAACGTCCTGGGCTAGGTCTCCATCTTGCTGTCTATTGTTGCTATTATATGCACTGGAGGCTATGTTGGTTGTAGAGTCACCCAAGGAGGAAAAAGGGAGTGCACAAAGAGAGAAGGTAAAGAAGAAACTTGAAATACTGAGGTTGTGTAAGTCTAAGCCTGAGAGAGGTTAGGTGACTTGGAGAAGATCACATACTTCTAGGCATGGAGTCACAAGGACCTGAGTTCAAATCTGGCCTCAGACACTTACTAGTTATGTGACCCCGGGTTATCTGGCTGCCTGGAGAAGTTCATCAGTATTGCACACCAGTTTCATGAGGGTATGCTTGCACAGGTTCTGGATGATGGGCAATGCTCATGTACTTTTCCAGTCAGCAGTGGAGTGAAGCACAGTGTTGTACTTGTTGTTAGCATGATGTTTTCAGTGATGCTGTCAGATACCTTCAACAAGGACCAAAACGGCATCAAGAGCAGCTACTGCACAGACAGTAAATTATTTATTTTGACAAGCTACAAGCCATAACTAAAGTATAGTGAGAGCTGGTGTGTGATTTTTTGTTCACACATGATTGTTCAATCAATGGAGCTTCAGAGGCTGAGATTCAACGAAGTGTGAATGGATTCTCTGCTGCCTATACTAATTTTGACCTAACAAATAACACCAAGAAAAATACAGATTTTCTACCAGCCAGTATCACACCACCCATACATGGAACCATGTGGAGAAATAATGAATGCTGGGGATAAGTTCTGCTACCTTGGGAGTATACTTTCCAGAGGTAATATACTAGCCAGAACTAGCTCAGTGTTTGGGAGGTTCTGAAGCAAAGTATGGCAGAGAAGAGGTATCAGACTGCCTAACAGACTGAAGGTCTACAGAGCCGTTGTGCTGACTTCATTGTTGCATGCCTGTGAACCCTGGAGAGTGTACCAGTACCATGCTAGGAAACTGAATTGCTTCCATTTTAATTGTCTTAAAAGAGTCTGAAGATCGTCTGGAAATAAGGTTCCAGACGCTTAGGTCCTTTCTCATGCTGAACTGCCAAGCATTCAAGCTCAACTACAGACAGCACAACTCTGATGGACCGGTTCTGCTGTTTGAATGTCAAACATACATTTGCCTAAAAGACTGTATGATGGAGAACTCATACAAGGCAAGCACTCACACAAAGATCAGAAGAGGCAATACAAGGACACTCTCAAGGTCTCTCTGAAGAACTTTACATGGGAGACACTGGCACAGGACCACCCAACATCCCACATCAAAGAAGGTGCTCCGTTCTATGAGTGAAGCAGAATTGAAATAGCTCAAAAAAAAAAAATAAAAACACGAGATGCGCAAATTTAGAGTTCTCTTCACTCCAAATATTCATGTGGACTATTTGTGCCCAGTCTGTGGTAGAGCTTTCTAAGCTCCTCTTGGTCTGATCAGCCACACTGCACCTTGACTCCAACATAGTGATGTAATTTTGGTCCTTCTCAAGAATGAAGGACAGCAACCAACCAGCTGTGTGACCCTAGACAAGACACTTAACCTTATTTGCCTCAGCTTTCTCATCTGTAAAATGAGCTAGAGAAGAAAATGGCAAACTAGTCTAGTCTCTTTGCCAAGAAAACCCCAAATCGGGTAATTAACTGATTAAACAACCACCACCAAGATAAAACCTCAGCTTTTCTCCCTCTGCTAACCTCCTTCACAGTTCCTGATTCATGGCTTAATACTAAGCACTAAAGGAGCACTAATACAAAGCACTCAGTTGACAGAGTGACTAATTTTATGAGATTTTTCAATGAGGGTACATGGTATGAAAAACCTTTTAGCACAGGGAAAGAGCATGGGGCACGAAATTAAGAACAGATATCAATGACAACTGTTGTAGTGCAGACAACAGGCCATGAAGAAGACTTACGGAAGCCAAAACATTTTGAGAGGCCTGATGATGGATGTTAAAATGAGAATGAGATGGCTAACCCAGAAATTTGTTATGCTTGACTAAACATTTCCTTAATAAGTTTTGTGCTTCTCAGGGGCAGCTATGTGGTGTGATGGATAGAGCACGGAACTTGGGGGGTCAGAAAAACTTGAGTTCAAATCTAACCTCGGACTCTTACTATCTGTGTGACCCTGGACAAATCATTTCACCCTGTTTGCCTCTGCTTCCTCAACTATCAAATGAGCTGAAGAAGGAAATGACAAACCACTCCAGTATCTTTGCCAAGAAAATCCCAAATGAGCTCATGAAGAGTTGGACACAACTGAAAATGACTGCAGAATAACAGCAAATTTGTTTATCTTGCTTTCTCAGTGGCAGGAAAAGGGAATATGGGAAGGAGAGAATTCAGAACTGAAAATAAAACAGTTAAAAATGAGAAAGACAAAGTTACCTGTGAAAGAAGGTAAGTGGGTTAAATACATGAAGCAGTTAATATTTCTAAGAATTTTAGCATTACAAAAGCAGTGCCTAGTAAGCAATTCTAAGCAAATGAATTCACACAATAATCACTTTATACCTTAGTGGCTCAAACTAGTGGCTCTTGTCATTAGGGTTATTTTTATGTGGTACTCTTTAGATTTGGCCAAGAAATCTTTTCTACTTCTAAAAGAAGTATTTAAACAGGTCAAAGTTCATACCTTCACCTCCAGAAAGAAATAATCAACTAGAGGAAGTCATTCTTTTTTTTTCATCACTAAGAAAGGTCATCAATACATCATTCTTGGAAGCAATCCATCTTAACCATTGACTGAAACTTAACACTATTCATCAGCATTCATCAGAAAGCCTGATCTAATTTCTCACAATTTTAACTATACATTTCTACATGGATTTTTACATCACAAAAGAATCTCTCAACATTAATTGAAATGTAAAATATAAATATAAAGGGGGTGAGCTTTTTACAATGGATAGGGAGAAATAACAACCTTGGAAAGAGGAACAACTCTAAAAGACTTCAGAACTCTGATCAATGCAGTGATCAATCAGGATCCCAGAGGACCAGGTCCAGAGTGATGAGCAAGGACAGAATGTCTCCAAGTCTGGCAGTGGTATGGAGTACATGAAAGCCAGCAGTATGAGATAAGGCTGGTTCTGCTTTGGACACATGGTAGTTGTGTGACCCTGGCAAAATCCTTTATGTCTCAAAGCTCCAGAGAAGCAGTTCTCCCAGGGACTCCTGGAGTTCCCCAAAATCACTTCAAGCAGCCCTTCAGGTCAAAATTATTTTCATAATAATACTAAGATGTTATTTTCCTATTAAAATATTCTTTCCTTTTTCAACTTACAAACCTATGTGAAGTCAATTTTCTTCATAAACTTCAATCAAAACAATATGCTGCAATAAACTGAATACAGAAGCAGATATGAAAATCCAGTTCAATTTTATTAAGACAGACATTAAAGAGGTTTGCAAAAATGTTTTTAAAATGCTATTTTTCTCACTAACTTCTCTGTTTTGGAAAATATATTTTTTCATAAAATATGTTATTTATGTTATAAATCATGAAGTTGATTTAGTGCAATTTTAATTAATACACATTTTTTAAAAAATATCAGTTTTAATGTCTAATATAATAAATGTCAGCAGATATAACCAGAAGTACGATGGAGTCAGATTGTACTGACTCTCAAGAGCCAATTTTAGGGCAAGCATTTACAGCTCAGAAATCAACAAACTACAAATCAGGATTGGATTTCTTGTTTTCTTGATTGTCTAGACTTCAGAAAGTGATAAAGAAAATGCTAATAATGCAGATTAGACTTTGGGTTTTGGGAGATTAAGTGACTTGTCCAGGTCATAGCAGATTAAACTTAAAAGAATGTTCTGAAATATATTTTAATGATTCCACATGTATAACTGATATCATATTGTTTGCCTTCTCAATGAGTGAGAGATAGGCTGGAGGGAGGGAGAGAATGTAGAACTCGAAATTCTTAAAAATTAATGTTAAAAATTGATTTTTTTAAAAGACCAAAAAGAAGATATGTCCTAAGTACCTTTTCCTCCCCAGAAAGTAGTGGTTAAACAGTTACTAGCACTCCTGGACATACTTCACATGAACAAAAGCTCTTTGGAATCCTCAATAATTTTTATGAGTATCAAAGGATTCTCAATAATTTTTAAGAGTATAAAGGAGTCCTAAGACCAAAAAGTTTGATAACCACATGACTCTCTAAGACTGTAAGTTGCAGAAAAAGTGTGGTAGAATTAGTTCCACCCCCATATTTCTCAATATGAATGAAATCACTGGTTTCATCTCTATTTTTCCCTGCCCCAAACCCGCCTCCAAAAACATACACTTAAGACTTAAGCCAAGCTAAGGAATTTAGATCTTAAGAAGCTACAGCAAGAAGTCAGAAAAATAAATAGCATCAGTTCAAGATTTCTTCCTGCTACTTACTATGTGACTTTGGACAAAAGCACTACATCTTTCTCAGCCTCAGTTTACTCAATGGTAATATGGGAATGGGAAGACAATACTATGACAATGCTTTATGATGGTAGGGTGGGAGCCCTAAATTCTCAAAGGTTATACCAGCAAAGCATGAATTCTAGAAGTTCTTATCAAGTCAGAAAGGTTTCAAGTCCAGGTGACGTGACATAAGTCTGTGTTCCAAGGCCCAGCCTGAATTCAGAAAGGATTGCCACTTGGTTGGCTGAAAAGTCATGAATTCTTCAACAAAGGCTATTCACTTATGTAGTAAAGGAGTCATAATTTGCCCAGTGGAGACAATACTCACTTCAACAAAACCAATTACAATAAAAAAAAATCAAATACAAAATCAAGCATAACACTTGCATCACCTAACTCACAGAGGAATATGATTAGTAAATCATGAAGGTTTACAAACATGTAAACACAAATGTGTATAATGTGAATTATATAAATATATATTATATAATATTATACTATATTATATATATTACATAATGATATATTTATTATATAAATTGTAAAACAAATGGGAACTGTTGAAAACTCTGGAGCAGCGAAGTGACAAGATCAGCTCTGTGCATTAAGAAATGCCTTGCATGCTGTACGAACTCTATAAATATTCACTTAATTTATCTGTAGAATTAAAGATTTATGTAATCACAATTCAAGGGTTGGAAGGAACCTCGAAAGCCAGCAATTCCAACCAATATATGAAAAAAATCCTCTCTAAAACAACTACAACCATCGGGTTGGTTGGTCATTCAGCATTTGCTTGAAAATCTATTCACTGTGAAGAGTTCTAATTATAGAGAAAAGAATAATCAAGCTGAAGTGGGATTTGAGTTCAAATTTTGGTTCTGCTATTTACTACCTACGTGATCTTAGGCAAGTCACCTAATTTCTGCTTGTCTCAATTTATTTCTTCATTTAGAAAGTGAAGGAAGTCTCTTCTAACTTGAATTTTCTGCTCCTATGACCCCTATTATTGGGAAGTTTTTCTGTAAATCAAGCTTAAATCTACTCCTCTCTAACTTTTACCCATTGTTCCTAGTTCTTACTGGTGCCAAATAAAATAAATCTAATATTTCTTCCATAAGACTGTCTCTCATCTTACTTTCAGAAAGACTTGGAAAGATTTACATGAACTGATGGCAAAGTGAAGTCAGCAGAACCAAGAGAACATTGTACACAGTAATAGCAATATTGTACGATGATCAACAGTGAACAACTTAGCTAATTGCAGCAACACAATGATCCAAGACAATTCCAAAGGACTCATGATGAAAAATGCTATCCACCTCCAGAAAAAGAGTCTGAACGTAGATTGAAGCATATCATTTTTCATTTTTTTGTTTTTTAACCCTGTTTTCTTTCACATGACTAATGAAAATGTTTTCTTTCTTACTGCAGCCCATCCTCAAATTACCTCCATATAGTAAGCACTGTTCACTCATACTGAGTTTGTAATCCACTAACCACTTTTGTTTAACCATGCTTTCCCCTCTTATGTATGTGTAGCTGACTTTCATAAGTGTGCCATCTTTGTCTTCATCCAAGTCACCAATAAAAGGGCCAAGGACAGCCCTGGGACATTACACTAAAAATTTTCCTCCAAGCTAACAATGACATTAATTATTATTTGGGGTAAATCATTCAACCAGTTCTGAACCTACCTAACTGTATCATGATTTAGACTACATCTTTCCATTTTGACCCCAAGGATAGTATAAGACAACAATTTGTAGAATGGATAAGAGAGGTAAGGAGACCTATAGAGCTAATGAAATTATACAGAAGAGAGATGATATGGGCTTGGACTAGGGAGGTTAGAATGGAACAGAAGGAAAAAATTATAAGAAAAATACTGCAAAGGCAGAACAGACAAGCCAAGGTTGTCATATTTCAAGCACATATGAGTGGGAGACAGATAACAACATGAGTGGTTTGGAGGGAAATAAGAGGTCAGAATGTCTAATATGATTATTCACCTCTGATTAAATATCTCCAGCATCAGGAAGCTCAGTCCTTTAAAAGGCAGCCTCTTCCACAGTTGAACAGCTCTCATGATAGAAAATTCTTCCTTGTATGACTCATGGCCAGTGCTTCAAGCTCTGGATTTACAAAGACAAAGTTCAGTCTTGGAGGTACTCACCTCCCCTTCAAAATTATATCTCTTTGGTTTGCTTTGCCCCTATCTATAGTTTCCTCTGAGAAATCTCAGTGGATACCTTGAATAGTGCTGTTGAATATAGGTCTCCACAGTTGTGGGCACAAAACAATCTCTATGGCCCATGCAAACACATTCAGGGTAACGATGCACATCAGGCACAGGACAGCTTTTATATTACCTCAAAGAAAATGTACACAATATCTAAATGTCTGGTAAGAGCCAATAACTCATCAATCCAATTTTTCTACTTCTTCACTGAGTCCTAGTTTCCCCTAGGGATCTCTATAGTTCTCCAGACTTAGTATCACCTTGTGATTTAGATTATCTTGGTGAGAGAAAAGACTTCAGAGTTGCCAAAAAGGCATCCAATAAATCAACAAACATTTATTAAACCAATACAGTGCACCAGGCACTGTGCCAAACACTGGGGATACAAAAGAAGCAAAGATGGTCCCTGCCCTCAAGAAGCTTACAATCTAATGTCATTCCAGTGAGGCCCTTTGTCACTCTAGGAATCTACACAGGCCTCTAGTGTTATGGTGCTATCAAAGGCTAAGATTCCAGGACATTAAAATTGTTTAGGTGGGTTGTTACAGAGAGAACCTTCTTCCTATTGCCACTGTGTTGTCTCAATAATTCACAGTAATAAATAGTATAAGGTAAAGTACTGGTTCCCTCCTGCATCACTGTCTTGTGGTGGAAGGGCCTGAGTAACTCAATGACACTAGGAGCTACACCATGCAGGGTTACCCAAAATGGACAGGTCATAGTGAAGGATTCTGACAAAAAGTGATCCACTGGAAAAGAAAATGGAAAACTATTTCAGTAACTTTGCCAAGAAAACCCCACGGACAGTATAAAAATGATAAAAAGAAAAGACGTTGGAAGGTGAACCCCACAGGTTGGAAAGTGTCCAACAAACTACTGGGGAAGAGTGGAGAACAGCCACAAGGAGCTCTAGTACTGGTGAAGTATCTGGACCAAAGCAGAAAGGGAGTTCAGCTGCAGATTGTCTGATCATGAAAAGAAAGACCAGTGCTATAAATATCAATATTGCATAAGAACTTGAGCTATAAATCAAGGTAAGCTGGATGCAGTAAAGCAGGAAAAACTGATATCTTGGGTGTCAGTGAATTTAAATGCACAGGAATGGGCAAATTTAATTCAGGCTTGCATATTCTGTGGGCAAGAATCCTGTAAAAGAAATGGCCCTCATAGTCCTAAGGATGAGAAAAGCAGTACTGGTGTATCATCTCAAAAATGACAGAATGATACTTGTTTAAATTGTTTCACATCACAGTAATACAAGCCTATGCTCCAACCACTGATGTTGAATAGGCCAAAAGTGATCAGTTGTATAAAGACCTACAACATATTCTAGAAATAATACCAAAAAAAAGATGTCATATTCATCATCAGACCCTAGAATACCTAACATAGGAAATCAAAAAATAATTGGAATAACAGTCAAGTTTGGCTTTGGAGTACAAAATGAAGCAGGGCAGAGACTAATAGTTTTGTCCAGACAATACACTGGTTATAGCAAACACTCTTTTTCAACAGCCCAAAGGGCTACTCTACGTATGGATATCACCAGATGATCAATATCGAAACGATATTGATTATATACTCTGCAGTCAAAGGTGGAGACATTCAATAGTCAGTTAAAAAAAAGATCTGGAACTGACTGTGGCCCAGATCATGAGCTTCTTATTGCAAAATTTAGACTTAAAATAAAGTAGGGAAAATCATTAGACTATATATAGTTTTGACCCAAATAATATTCCTTATGAATATGAAGTAGAGGTGATGAATAGATTTAATGGATAAGATCTGGTAGATAAAGTGTCTGAAGAACTAGGGACAGAGGTTTGCAATATTGTACAGGAGGCAGTAAAAAAAAAACACATTCCAAAGGAAAGCAAGAAAGCAAAATGGCTGTCATGGGAGGCTTTACAAATAGCTAAGGAAAGAAGGATAGTGAAAGGGAAAGATACACCCAACGATATGCAGAAT
This sequence comes from Bettongia penicillata ogilbyi, assembly GCA_023548195.1. Lineage (NCBI taxonomy): Eukaryota > Metazoa > Chordata > Mammalia > Diprotodontia > Potoroidae > Bettongia > Bettongia penicillata. The sequence goes on along the minus strand of JAJHZJ010000426.1, from coordinate 10,230,351 downwards.
TTCAGAGAACAAGGATAGATAAGTAGGCTTTCTTAAATGAGTAATGCAAAGAAATTTTAAAAAACCAATAAAACTGGAAAGAAGAGCTCTCTTTTAGGAAATGAGAAATATCAAGGGAACATTTCATGAAAAAATGGACATGATAAAAGATAAAAATGGTAAGGACTTAACAGAAGTGATTAAGAAGTGGCACGAATACACAGGACTATACAAGAAAGATCTTAACATCATTGATAACCATGATGGTGTGGTTATTGATCAAGAGCCAGATATCCTGGAGAATGAAATCAAGAGACCCTTAGAAAGCATTGCTAACAACAAGGCTAGCAGAGGTGATGGAATTCCATCCCAGCTCTTCATAATCCTAAAAGATGATACTGTTAAAGCACTGTACTCATTGTGCCAACAAATTTGGAAAATTCAACAGTGGCTACTGGATTGGGAAAAGATCAGTTTATGTCCCAATCTTAAGGAATGGCAATGCCAAGGAATGTTCAAATTACATAACAATTTAGCTCATTTCACTGGCCCTCAAGGTTATACTTCAGATTTAGCAAGCTAGACTTCAGCGATATGTGAACCCAGAATTACTGAAGAGCAGGCTGATTTTCAAAGAGGCAAAGGAACTAGGGACCAAGTTGCCAACATTCACTGGAGAAAGCAAGGGAGTTCCAGGAAAAAAACATCTGCTTCATTTACTATACTAAAGTCTTTGCTTGCGTGGATGACAAAGATATGGGAGTACCAGATCATCTCACTTCTCTCCTGAAGAACCATATGCAGGTCAAGAAGCAAAAGTTTGAACCAAACATGGAACAACATGGAACATGTTTTAAGATTGGAAAAGGAATTTGACAAGACTGTATATTGTCACCTTATTTATTTAACTTACATGTAGAATAAATCAGCAAAATGCCAGGCTGGACAAATCAAAAGCCAGAATTAAGGTTGCTGGAAGAAATGCAGATGATACCATTGTGATGGCAGAAAATGAAGAATTAAGAACCCTCTTTATGAGAGTGAAAGAGAAGAGTGTAAAAGCTGGCCTGAAGTTCAATGTTAAAAAACTAAGATGGTGGCAACTGGTGTCATCATTCTCTGACAAATATAGGGAGAAGAAATGGAAGCAATGTCAGATTTTATATTCTTGAGCTTAAATATAACTGCAGATGGTGATTGCAGCCATAAAATTGAAAGGCATTTGCTCCTTTGAAGAAAAGCTATGGCAAATCTGGACAGCATACTAAAAAGCAGAGACATCGTCTTTCCTACAAATGTCAATATAGTCAAAGCTAAGGTTTTTCCAGTAGCAATGTATGACTGTGAGAGTTGGACAATAAGGAAAGCTGAGCAATGCAGAACTGATGCTTTCAAATCATAGTGCTAGAGAAGACTCTTGAGAGTGCTTTTACATTATGGTGCTAAGAAGACTCTAGAGTACCTTGGACAGCAAGAAGATCAAATCTATTAATACATAAAGAAATTAATTCAGACTACTAATTGAAAGGTCAAATATTAGAGCTGAGGCTTAAGTATTCAGGCCACAAAATAAGAAGACAGGACTCAATGGAGTTCTAACATGTCTCTATTTCAAAAGGTAATAATTTGTTGCCTTGGTATGTAATAATGAGACTACTGACCAAACAGACATATTCAATTGATTTACTGAGTATTCATTAAGTGAAGTATATGCCACAAGTTGTAGGGCAGCTGGGTGGCACAGTGGATAGAATGGAGAGCCTGGAATCATGAAGACTCATCTTCCAGAGTTCAAATTTGGCTTAAGACACCAACTAACCTGGGCAAATCACTTAACCGTGTTTGTCTCACTTTCTTTATCTATAAAATGAGCTGGTGGAGGAAGTGGTAAACCACTCCAGTATCTTTGCCAAGAAAACCCCAAATGGGGTCAGGAAGAACAACAAACATGCCTCGTTATTTTTCAAGTAACGGTTATGGCTTTGCTTCCATAATTCATCCTGACCCTTGTTAACTAGAAATCATGACTTCATGAGACACCCTGGACCTAGGATCTAAAATCCTGGACTGTTTTCCCACTTCCATCACTCATTAGTCATATGACCTTATGAGAGTATTTTTTGTTGTTCAGTCATTTCAACTGTCCCCAACTCTTTGTGACTTCATTTGGAATTTTCTTGGCAAAGATTGAAATAATTTGCCATTTCCTTCTCTAGCTCATTTTATAGATGAGGAAACAGAAGCAAGCAGGGTGAAGGGACTTGCCCAAGGTCACACTGCTAGTGTCTGAGGCCAGATTTGAACTCAGGAAGAGGAGTCTTCCTGACTCCATGCCTGGCACTCTATCCACTGCACCACCTAGGTACTAAATAAACACATGTATGTGTAAAATACAGACACACACACATATATATGAAAAATCTCTATAATAATAATTATAAAGTAAAAAAATAGCCAGCATTTTTATAGCTCTTCAAAGGTTTACCAAATGTTTTACAAAATTATTTCATTTGATCCTTACCTGCAAGGTAGGTGCTATTATTATTGTCATGTCCATTTTACAAATGTGGAAACAGAGGTCCAGAAAAGTTAAATGGCATGCCCAAGGTCATAGAGTCAATAAGTGTTTAAGACTGAACTTAAAACTCTGGCCTTCACATCTCCAGGCTCAGGGCTCTATTCACTTAGCCACCTACCTGCCTCTAAATAGACACACCTAAAATAACATAGAAAGGATGTACCAGAATTGGTAAGCTATTTCAGTCTTGTGGGTTTCAGTTCTCCACTAACATCAAGTTGTAAGGCTTGCCAACGATGTTGCAGAGAATTATGATAAAGCCACCAAAACAAATGGAAATGATTTATCCACCCTGATTAATAATGCTATAAAAATCAAAACCAAATGAACAATGGTATTTATGGGGGCTTTAAAAGCAAGCGGTTGTCCATCCACTGCCCTTTCTCCTACTGCTTGGCTCTTCTGCTCCCTTTCCCCCTTATCAATGTAGAAAAAAGAATAAAAGGGGCTTTTCTACTTATGCTGGCAGCCCTTTCCATCAAATGAGAAGGGTTCTGCAGTCGGTTTCAGTTTGTTAATTACACCATTTACAAACATTTCAAATGGATTCATCCTGCTCTCTGTAAATGATGCCGCAATCCAAGGCAACTAAGAAGACAAGTCACAACCACACAAAAAGCAAAAACTTTATTACCAGTAAGAAGTACAGTAATTGAAAGCAGGTCATTTCCTATTTCAAAACACAAAGACATGGGAAAGATGTCATTTTGGCATGTTTGAGGAAATGAGACAGCACAAAGCTGGGGTGGTGGGGGGAGAAGAGAAGGGCAGGGGAAGTATTTCTATTCTGGGAAAAATGAAAAAAATGGGATAGTTTCTTAATAGAAGACAGCTTTTTCACTAGGATATAATTAGGAATAAACAAATTGAGACACTAAGATGAAATCACTCATTTCAAATACATTAATTTCTATTAGAAACACAACATAGTATGATGGAGATTGTGCTGTACTTGGAGTCAGGAGGTCTAAGTTGGAAGCCCAGCCCTGATTTGTATTATAACACTGTGATCTCAGTGGCCTGCATACATAACACAGGGACAATAATATTTGCTGTACTCAATTTATTAAGTTTTTGGGAAGGAGAGAATAAGCATTTATCAATAACCTACTAAGTGCTAAACATCTTATAGGTATTCTCTCATTTGATCCTTATAACAACCTTGAGAGGTAGGTGTTATAATTATCCCCATTTTACAGTTGAAGCAACTGAGGCAGAAAGGTGTCTTCTTTGCACCAGATCACATTGTTAGTAAGTATCTGAGGCTAGACTTGAACTTTTAACTTCTTGACTCTATCTTCTATGACTCTACCAACTTTGCTTTCCAGTTGTAAAATGCCAAAAAAAAAAATGGAAGTTATTTTCCTATAAATATTAAACCACAAGCACTTTGATAGCAGGGACTGTCTTTTGCCTTTCTTTGTATCCCCAGGGATTAGCACAGTGCTGGGGACACAGAAGGCACTTAATAAATGCTCATTGACTGACGTTAGTCTTCATTTTCAATTGATAGCCCCTTTAAAAAATTACAACAATTTACGAATGATTAAGTTAAACCATAAATTAAATGACAAGCATAAATGACTCAGTAGCAAAGTTAGGACTGAACATAATTAATATATCAAAAATATTGCTAGCATTCCCATGCCACTCACTCACTAAGGAAAAATGACAATATAATACCCAACTTTGTGTCTAACACCAGCAAGAAGAGAAAAATGGAGAAGTTCAACTAGATATCAAAATTATTAAGAACTCTTAGAATTAACAGATAAAGGGTAGGAAAGGAAGGCAGCATGGAATTAGAGAAATCCACAACAGAATGGGCATATCTGAACTTCTATATCTTCCACAGAGATAGTGACAGACATTCTCTTGGCAGTAATGAGGCAAGGTGGAATCAGAGAAAAGGGGGTTGCCCCAAGGGAGAAAACCAGCTCACTTTAGCCCCCAACACACTGGACTCTAGGATTAGACGTCTTGGATCTTACATCTGACTCTACAAAAGTAACTCTCAGACACAGACCTGGAAAAGCACTTCATTGAGAAAGGCCAAGGTCACCACTGCATGGAGGTCCACTGCCAATTCTCTTCATTTCTGTCTTGCCACTGGACTTTAATGACTCCAGAGGAGAGAGTGAGGCTGGTGACTTTGCACCGCTCTTCCTCACTTAAATTCAGTTCACTCTTGAGTCCAGACATCACCCTTGTGATGTCATTGGTTCTCCTCAACAACAAATTACAAAATTAATTATCTATGGGACAATATATTGATATTTTCTGGGATAGGAATTCCTCACAGATGATAATCTCTGAGCATTAAGCAATTTCCCAAAGCCCAGTAGGGTATAGCTAGATTCCTATTAGAGTGAACATTGAATTCCCTGGAGCAGCTGCATGTATGTGAACTTACACTATTCCAAATAAATATATATACTATATAATGCAATATATTATGTATTAATATATAATAATAATAACTAACATTTATGCAGTGTCTCAGTGGATAGAGTGCTGACCCTGGAGTCAGGAGGACCTGAGTTCACATTCAGCTTCAGATACTTACTAGCTGTGTGACCCTGGGCAAGTTGCTTAACCTTGGTTTGTCTCAGTTTCCTCATCTGTAAAATGAGTCGGAGAAGGAAATGGGAAACCAATCTAGGATCTTTACCAAGAAAACCCCAAATACAGTCACAGAGAGTAGGACATGGCTAATTGACTCAGCAACAATGTATAAAGTTTATGAGTTCTACAAATCTTATCTCACAATATCCTCACAAAGAACCCTGAAAGGAGGTATTATAATGATTCCCGTTTAATAGACAAGGAAACTGAGGCAAATAGAGGTTAAGTGACTTGTCCACAGTCACACAGCTACTAAGTATCTGAGGTCAGATGTCAATTAAGGTCTTCCAGATCTCAGGTTCAATGCTCTAGTCACTGTATCATCTAGTGGTAAAATGTACATTATGTGAAATATGGTAATTGATTCCAGCCCAATGGAAATATGCAATCTAAATTTAAACAATACAACTGCTTCCAAGAATTCCCTGTTGTTTGCTCTGATAGGGACCTAGCTAGAATCACTGAGTTCAAATGCTGGCTCTGCCCTACACTACCTCAGTAACCTTAGGAAAAAACCTCCATGAGCCTCAGCTTCCTCACCAATAAGATAAACTTGGGCATGAACTAGATGACCTCTTAGAACCACTTAAAAATCAACCGATCAACTTTGGACAGCTAAGAAAAAAAAAAAAAAAAAACTTTAGGCAGCTAGGTGGCACAGTGGATAAAGCAGTGGGCCTGGAATCAGGAAGACTCATCTCCCAGAGTTCAAATCCAGCAGACACTTACCAGCTGTGTGATGCTAGGCAAGTCACTTAATTCGCTTTGTCTCAGTTTCCTCATATGTAAAATGAGCAGCAGAAAGAAATGACAAACCCACTCCAGTATCTTTGCCAAGAAAACCCCAAATGAGGTTTTATAAAGAGTTTGACTGAACAACAACAGATTAACCATTTAAACAAGATGCTGCACTGAGTACCACCAGTACAAAAGGACTAGAAGTATTCAATCTGACTTAACTGAGCTTACAGTTTAATTGTGATGACAGATGTCATCAGATGCAATAATAATGACGATACCAATGAATTTTCTATAGTGCTCTGAAGTTTGCAAAGTGCTTTATAAAGTCATCTCAGGTAATCCTCACAACAGTCCTTTAGGTAACTACAGGAATTATGCCTATTTTGCAGATGATGTAATTTGAGGTTTAGGAGAGGTTTAGTATGACACACTTGGAACTGTGAGAGATAGGATTTGAACCCAGGATTTCTGGAATCTAAATCTTATTCTTTTTCTACTACAAGACCTCAATACAAAGCAATAAAGAATAACGAACAGATATCACAGGAATATTTCCAGGAAAAAAAGATGTAAATGAATTTAGAAGTAGCAGGGCCAAATGCCAGTGATTGCTATCCTAGGTGTAGGGGTAGGGTGGGGATGGGAGTTAGACCAGTGATTTCAACAGTGTAGGGACCTTCCAATGAAGAGTTTCCTCTTCCCCAATGCAGATGACTCCTGACTAGGAGCATGGAGGAGTTAAGTGATTTGCCTTGGGTCACACAACCACCGTATGCTAAAGTTGAGATCTGAACTCAGAGGTTCCTGCCTTTCAGTGGCCTGCCCTCTGACTGCCCCCCACAACCCCCAGGGAATGTTATATTGTAGGCATCATTGCTGCAGTTGAGGAGCCATGCTGACAAAATGGTGCAGGTAATTCCAATTGTTATGGAGTGAGGTGCTGTCCATGGAGAACAGTAAAGTACAAAACTGAGGGGATACAACCATTTGTTCATAGAATCCCAGAAAGTTAGGGCTGGGAGGGACTTTGGTGATTATCTCGTCCAGTGACCTCATTTTGCAGATAAGGATGCCCAAGGCCTCCCTCAGTGGTCAAGTGTCTTGCCAAGGTTACACAAGTAGCTAGTGTCAGGGCCAGGAAGAGAGCACAAGTCTCCAGGCTCGTCTTCTAGGGCTCTTTCCCTTTTACTAGTATCTCTCATTATTGTGGGGAATGGAGTCCCAGAATGTAAAGTCTGGAAAGGCAATCCACCAAATCTAATCCAGTCATCTGACAGATGAGGAAACTGTTCAGTGGACACAGGACTATCTGTCCCTATTTCTTCTTTTCTCATAGGCCAGCAACCTCAGAATTCATTTCCACCTGAGCAGCAAGCTTCCTTCCTCCCCACCCCTTCCATCATTCACTCGTGCTCCTTAAGTGTTTCCTCATCTCTACTAAAGATCGTGCCCTCAGTGATCCTTTCTTGTTCCATAACTGTCCAGCTAGAAGAGGCTAAGGCCTGACCTCGGGGTACAATTACTAAGGTAGATTTGTAGTCCATGGAGTGTCTCTGAGAATGATCACGAGTTAAAGACCCAAGAGGGGTTTAAATTCAATCTATATCTATTAATCGAATGCAGCTTATTTAGCAGCAGCATCACATATTGAATAGAAAGCTGGCCTCGTGATTAGGAAGGCCTGTCACACCTATAGGAAGTATGACAAAGCCACCAATCCCCTACGGGCCCCAGGCACCTCTCAGAAACAAAACTAAATTTAAAAAAAAAATAGCTGCGAAGGTGTAGTGCCAAAGGAAGTTCCACACCCCAAGCTCTCCTACCCTAATGAAATCAATATACACACACAGGACAAAAACCCGTTAAAGGAGCAATACATGAAAAGTGGGGCAATCGTGAATATCTCCAAGCGGGGAGAACAGGAAAGGATGGGGAGGCATCTGTGGAAGACGAGAGGCACCGGGCACCGCGAGGGCTCCAGGGCGGAGGAGACTCCACGGCATGAATGTCAGAAGGAGCGGGCTCTCTTGGATCCCCGGCACACCGGCGGGGGCCAGGTCAGTGGGTGACCCGAGGGAAAATGCACAACTCCTGGGACCGGGGAGGCGCCTGGGGGCACGGGGAGGGAGGGCCGCAGAGACGGGCATCCGGAAAACCCGGGCCAGCGGCCGGAGGAGAGCTCTGACCACCACCACCAAGGAGGAAAAGGAGCGGAGAGAGGAAAGTGTGGCCGAGAGTCCAGACCGAGGCGGTTAAGAGGGGAGTCGCTGGGCGATCTCGGGGCAGTCCCCCAGACAGCTGCGCAGCGCGCCCCTCGCGGCCCCCCTCCCCTTCATCCCAGGCGGGTCCCCGCTCACCTGCTCCACGTCGCGCAGGCTCTCCCGGGGGACTCCCAGCAGCGCGCACAGCTCCAGCAGCCCCGGGGGCAGCAACAGGTGGGGCGGCACCGAGCCCGGCTCCGCCATGGCTCCAGGGGGCTGGCGGCCCGGGAGAGGGGGCAGGGGCAGCTCCGGCCACCGCGACCCAGGCGAGCCCGCGCCCGCGCCCAGCTGGACCGAGATGCGCGAGCTCGAGGAAGGGGGCGGGGACGGGGGAGGAGACGGAGAGGCGCGCCTGCGCCTCGGCCTCCACCAGACCCGAGCTCTGTCCCGAGCGAAGACGGGGAAGAGTGGGGCGGCCGTGTGCTTGTGTGCAAGTGTGCATGTGTGCACCGGCCTTCCCTGGCTCCATCAACAACCCTTACCTGAGGACCAAGGGTCTGAGCCGCGAGAGACCGCAGAGGCAGTCTTAGCCCAGCCACCTTCATTTACAGATGGAGAAACTGACGCCCAGACTCCACTGTCCTCTGACATCAGAGCTCTGCACTTTCCCCAGTGCCAAAGTTTCCTTCCCCTCCTCAGGTTAAGTGTGTGTCGGGGACCGAGTGCGAAAGCAAGGTGTAACTAGAGAAGGCTTTAGACTCTGGAAACGGTCGTAGAGTGGAGTAGCTTGCTCAAGGTCACACAGCAAGTCAGTGGTAAGAGGGAGACAGGAATTCAGGTCTTCTGACCCATTCATGGGTCTTCTTGTCATACCAGGCTAAGGAAGAGTCCAGACTGAGGTGAAGAGGAAATGGGACATAGAGTCAACTCAACCGCAACAAGTTTTATAACCACGTTGATAGTGATATTTATAGATGACATTTGGATAAGCCTTATCTAATAAGGCATTATGTTATAACCAGTAGCCCAGAACCTCCCTACTGGTTTACCAAAACTGAATTCAGTCTTGAATTCAATTTTTTCTTATCCTGCCCTTTGGCTCATGTCTCCGAAGGGTTTAAAATTTCCACTGCAGAAATTAGCTAGTGTCTAGGTCTTCACCAGAAAAGAAAAGTGCCTTCAGTTCCCTTGCAAGCATACAGGCTAACAAGATACTAAATACAGGACAGACTTTATTTTATCTCAGTGAGATTCTTGCCAAAGCCTGTCCCATTCTGGTGAGCTTCCACCACACCCAGGGATTTGTACAGTCTCCCAGATTGAGTTCAACCCACTCTACCACACCTGCCTCAAGTATCAAGCCTCAAGGATCAACTCAAGGATATCAGAGAGTTAAGCTACCTAACCCCTCAAATGAGCTTGGTCTCCCCCAGAAACCTATATACTCCTCCAGATTTATAGTACTATCTTGGGATGGAGGTCCTTAGCAATAGGAAAATGCTCAGGATCACTAAAAAGTTGACCCCTTTTCTCTAGATCTGTACAGTCCACATAATGGTACTAGTAAGACATGAGATTTGGGCTTGCTCCCTCCACATTTGACGATTAATAGTGGAAGGCTCCATTATTGCTGTGAGTAGAAGTTGTAGAGGGACAGATTTAGGTTTATGGAAACCATCTTAACAATCAAAGCTATCCCAGAGCAGAATGGGCTGCCTAGGGAAGTAGTGGATTCTCCCTCACTAGAAGCCTTCAAGGAAAGACTGAAGATCACTTGTTGGGAACGTTGGAGAGGAGATTCCTATCAGGTATGCAGTGGGCCAGATATTCTCAGAGGTCCTATTCAACTCTGAGATCTTAGAACTGTTTTGAGTTGCAATAAGTCATATCCCCCATAGATTGGAAGCAGCACAGTCCAGTGGAAGGAGTGCCAGCTCTAGCTGGAGTCAGAGCACTCAGGTCTGAATTTTGGTCCCTTATCAGTTGCTTCATGTTACCCTGAGAAAGTCATTTAATGTCTCTCTGAGTCTTAATTTCCTTATCTACAAAATGAGAAGCTTAGACTACACCAGAGATGTCAAACTCAGCACATAGGCTAAGTGCAACCTGGATCAGATTAAAATGCAATTTCAAAATGTTTACCAAAATAAATAAAAAATACAATACATCATAGATAATGTTAATTTGTGATTTTCTAAGTCAATTTGTCTTGAAGAAATTATTTCTGTTTAAGTTTAACACCACTGAATTAGATGACCTATAGGGTCCCTTCCAGGTTCAAATCTAAGATTATTTCAAAAAAAAAAAAGACCTAAAACCAAATCTTTTTACAACAGGCTCCAATGTTTAACACAGTACCTAGCACATAGCAGGCACTTAATGAATTCTTTTTTAACTGACCTACTGACCATGTTCATTGTTCCATTCGATATACTGAGTATCCCCAAAGTCTTAGTGTAGTTTTAAGCTATTAAAATTTAAAATCTTTTTTACATTATTAAAGCTTAAAACTTTTGGGACAAATGTAAGTTGATACATCCTAGGAGATAGCATGATCAGCTATGGGTGTCAGGCAAGGAGAAAGAGAAACAGAGGGGGCATCTGAACTGACCTTTGAAGGAAGATAAATATTTTGACAAGTGGAAATGAGGAAGGAGACTTGGAGGCCCAAGTTGGAATGTTTAGTTTGGAGAACAGTTAGTCATCTGATTTGCCTGGAGTGAAGGGGAGTAATATGAAAGAAGCTTGGAAGGGTAATTTGGAGACATATTAAAAAGGACTTAAAATGGTAGGATGGTGATTGCTGAAGGTTGGGGTGACTGTAGCAATTTCTTAAAATAAGCCAGCAGTGAAGTTTGCCACATCAATTGACTCTTCCTTTCACAAAAGATTTCCTTTTTGACAGTATTCTACTGACAATAGAACTTCTTTTAAAATTGGAGTCAATCTGCTCAAATCCTGCTGCTAATTTATCAACTAAGTTAATGTAATAAGCTCCAATAATGTTGTGTCTCAGGGAACAGGTAAAGCTGAGGAAAAATGGGAAACGGCGAGTCAATAAAACAGTCAGAATACACACAATATTTATCAATTAAGTTCATGGTTTTATGGTTCTTGTTGCCTCAAAACAGTTGTAAGAGTAACATTAAAGATCTCTGATCGCAATTCCCCATAACAGATATGGTAATAATGAAAAAGTTTGAAACATTGGGAAAATTATTAAAACATGACGCAGAGATACAACGTGAGCATGTGCTGTTGGAAAAATGGCACCAATAGATGTGCTCACGATGAGTTGCCACAAACCTTCAATTTGTTTTTTAAAAAAGCAACATCTGCAAAAACAATAGAACACTGATAACCATTGAAAGATGATTTTCCGTAAAATGTGGCAGTCAGAAGCCTGATTATAAAGGGGGTGGGGGCAGGGAGAGAAAGAGAGAAATAAGTGGGAGGAAAGGAAAAGGAGAGTATGACCAGAGATGACTTTTTTTATGAGTTTGTCTGTGAAAGGAAAAAGAGATATAGGAACATGCCCTTAAGGAATGATAGTCAGATGAAGGCTATTTAGCAATGAGAGAGATGTGGTATGTTTGTAAGTAGTGATGAGAAGCCAGTAGATAATAAGAGAGGAAATGAGCATTTGGGAGAGGCTGGGAGCAAGCGCAGAGTTGGAGAGCTTGGCCTGAGCTACAATTTTTTCTTCCTTCTCAGAGAATGGAAGAAAAGAGAAGAGCTAGAGGATGATGTAGCAAGGTTTTAAGGTGGTCAATAATAAGTTGTAATAAATAACCTTGATTTTCTCAGTAAAGTAGTAGAGGAAAGGTGATGGCATAAGAAGATGGAAAAGAGAAAATAAAGTTTGAAACAATTGCTCTGCTAAGTGTGATAGCCAATCAAGGAAGAATTAAGGTTTGTTATGCAGCTGGAAGAATGCAGTTGAGATTAGCTTGCATGAATTTGTAATGGATTCTATCCATTTGTTGATGTGAGAGTAGGCCCACTGAGCTATCAAATTAATCTTCCTAGACCATTGGTCTGAATAAGTCTTGTCTTACTCAATAAACTCCAGTGGCTCCCTATCATCTTCGGGATCAAAGATCCTTTTATTTTTCAAATTTGTTTTGGGTGGGGAGGCAATCAGGATTAAGTGACTTGCCCAGGATCAACAGCTAGTGGCAAGTGTCTGAGGCCACATTTGAACACAGGTCCTTCTGACTCCAGTGTTGGCTCTCTGTTCACTGAGCCACATAGCTGCCCTAATAGAATCTTTTGTTTGACTTTTAAAAATCTTTGTAACCTGCCCCCCTCCTAATGTCTGTCTTCTTATCCCTTACCCCCTTGGACTCTTCTATCCAGTGACACTGGTCTCATTGCAGTTTCTCATATAAGACATTCCATCTCCCAATATTTTTACTGACTGTTCCCCATAGCAACAGTTCATGTTTATAAATGATCTTAAAACTCTATATGGTATAGTAGATGGATCACTGTACTTGGACTCAGGTAAACTTGGGTTCCAATCCCACCCCAGACACTTACTGTATGATCCTGGGAGTAATTTCACTGTGAAACTAAACCTATGACTGTATGATCTGTAATGCTTTGAATTCTCTGCTGTGATTTTTACAATTCTGATATCATCAATGCAGAAATTGGAAGGGGGTGACAGAAATAAAGTCCAGTTTTCATTTTTTTTATTTGTTTCATAGGTTTCCATGGCCAAAGAATTCATCATCTTTGGGTGGTCAGCCTCTGGGGATGAACTACTTGCTTAGCCTGGTTCCTAGATAATAAATCCAATCTGTGGTAGGAAAGTACCTCTACTAAATTTAAAATGAGAAGAGACAGAATCATTCTGGGTTCAGCTATGTGCCTTGTTTCAGTCATGTGGTCACAGTGCCAGAAAGTTTTCAAAAGCTGGTCAATTAAAACCACTAGGGACTTTTACACTGAGTACAGTTTGAACTCTAATGACTTTTTAAGGTTCATCCCTGGTTGTTTGGTTTTTTTTTTTTGAAAGTTAATATTTTAGTTTTTAAAACAGTTTTAAACTAAATTTTGTTTCTTAACCAACAAAGATCTACCTTCTCTCTCTCTCCCACCATACCTTGTCCCAACATTGAAAAAGAAAGGAAAAAAGAAACCTGTGTGTTTGTATCTAAGTGTATATATATATACAGACACACATATGTATATGTATATAGACACACACACATATATATATACAGACACACATATGTGCATGTATATAGACACACACACACACACACACATATATATATATATTCAAACAAAACAAATTCTTGACTTAATTCTGTCCAAAAAATTATGTCTCAATCTGTACTCTGAGGCCATCACTTCTCTATCAGGTGAGTAAGGCTGTTTCGGTGTGAGTCCCCTGAAATCATGATTGGTCACTGCCATGATAAGAGATCCTAAATCTTTCAAAGTTGTTTTCCTTTAAAATGATTGTGTTATTGTATAATTTGTTCTAGGGCAACTAGGTGGAGAAGTGGATAGAGTGGGGGGCCTGAAGTCAGGAAGACTCATCTTCCTGAGTTCAAATCCAGCCTCAGACCAGCTGTATCACCCTGGGAAAGTCACTTAACCCTGTTTGTCTCAGTTCCTCTTCTGTAAAATGACCTGGAGAAGAAAATGGCAAATCATTCTAGTATTTTTGACAAGAAAACCCCAAATGGAGTCACAGAGAGTCAGGCACAACTGAAATAACCAAACAACAATGACAACAGTGAATTGTCCCGTTCCCTTCCCTTTCCATCAGTTTATACAAGTTTTCCCAGGTTTCTTTGAAATAGTCCCTGTCAATGGTACACCTAATTGATTGGCACCCTCTCTATTTCCAGTTCAGCTACAAGGGTTGCTAAGAACTCCTTTAAGTATTTTTGTACATATAGGCCATTTCTTTCTTTCTCTGATTTCTTTGGAATAAAAGGCCTCTAGCAGTGGTATTTCTGGGTCAAAAGGTATGCAGAGTTTAGTGCCTTTGGGAGCATGGTTTTATTATTCTCTACTCCATAAATACATCCTTGAGGTGTGTGTTTGCTTAAGGTATTCGCCACTGCCATGGAAGATATCTTTCACAAGGTTCAAATAGAATAGTGATCATCCTTATAGATGGTGAGACTTTATAGCTGCCTCTCTTTGAGTGTGATATTGTATTGTATTATATTAAGCCAAAGAATATCACAGAGCCTCACCAATGAGCTCCAAGATACCTCAGAAGACCTGGGCCTAAAAATCCATTTAAAAAAAAAAAAAAGAAAATCACCTAAGCTTACAACATTAATTCCTCAGCTACCATTGCATTCAAAAATTCACCATTCAATTTAAACCAACAAACATTCTTTGAGTGCCTGTTATATATAAGGTGCAGAGTCTAGGCACTGTGTATTTAAAGATAGGAATAAAATAGTCCTTGTCTTTGAGGAGTTAGCCTTCAATTGGTAAGGAGGAGCCAGGTAGGAATAAAAATATGTATACCAACACCTAAAATCAAAAGACAGAACTGCATTGTGCACCAAGAAAATATTCTTATGTGAAGAAATCTAGAAACCCAACATGGGGAAGCATATTGCAGAGAATATGGGCTTAAGTGAACAGAAGGAGAAATAAGCAGTATTATAAATGGAAGTACTCTTAAAGGCAACCTAGAAAGAAATGGATTCAGATGAGGAATACAGAAAACCACACAAATCCAAGAAATACAGAGTATCATCAGTATGACAATTTGTAGGCAAGGTGAAGCTTTGCATCCAAGGGATTGCTTGGGATCACTAAAAGAACTGTGCAGTAAATCACATTCACAATGGAGAGATGCATGGAGGGTGTGAGTTAGCTATAGTTTATACCAAGAGATGATTTGCATTCAAGAAGTGGCTTATGGGGATATCATTAAAGAAAAGTATAGTGAGAGAAGGGGGTAGGACCAGTCATGGGGTGAGAGTGAGAAATAATGGATGCACAGCTTAAGTATCCTGTTGGTGTCCTGGAAGAGGGAAAGTATCTTAGAAGAATGCTTTCTAGAATGTTAGGTAAATGCTTTCTGGAGAAGAGTATGAATTTCCTTTGCTTAGGACCAGGAGGTATGAAGGGAGAATGTAGGTAGGCAGTATTTGAATTGACAAAATTTCATGATCCTCCAAATTGTAAGCTCCTTGAAGCAGGGATCATGTTTTATTTATCTTGTGATGTAGTGGATAGAGTGCCAGGCTTGGAGCCAGGAAAACTCATCTTCTTGTGTTCAAATCTAGCTGTGTGACCCCGGGCAAGTCACTTAATTTGTTTGCCTCAGTTTCTTCTTCTGTAAAATGTTATGGAGGAGAAAATGGCAAATCCCTCCATTATCTTTTCCAAGAAAACCCCAAAATAGGGTCACAAAAAGTCAGACATGACTGAAACAACTGAAAAACAACAAAAACACCTACTATAGGGAAGGTATATATGGTATGGTATATAGAATACTGGACTAGAGGTCAGAAAGACCTGTGCTCAAATCCTATCTCTGATACTTATTAGCCACGAGACCTTAGGCAAATTATTTTTCTGTACCTCATTTTCCTCATCTGGGAAATGGATATAATATCTGGGGTACCTACTTTACAAGGTAGTTCTGAATATCATATGAAACACTTTGTATAAAATGCTTTACAGTCTGGTAGTGTCAAATTCAAATAGAAACTCAAGTAGAAACAGATCCCTATGGGCAGCATACTGACTTAGGAAACCAGAAATTAACACTATCTGTATAGAATTGTATTTTTATTTATTGCAAGATATTCCCCAACGTATTTTAATCTAGTTCAAACAATTTATGAGTTTTGCTGACCTCATCATCTATACTAGCGAGTTTGACACCTCTGGTTTACACTATGGAAATATGCTTTATAACACTTTCTACTATGTAAATGTCACATTTTAAAATATTTGATGAATGAGAGAAAACTTCCTCTTCAGAAGCAAAATAAACTAATACGTGCTTCTCAACAGTGAATTGACCAAAACACAGGCCACTTGATGAAGAGAAACAATGATCTAAATATTTCTGAATAACAAATTTAATCACTGAGGCAGTTGGCATAACACTTGAAAACAAATAAATTAAAATGAATTAGAAAAACATGGTAAAAACATATATCAAGAATGAAACTAAAATGTTTGCTGAAGGGTTGCAACTTGAATAAATAAGAAACAGAAAAGGAAAAAAGAGCCTGGAATAAATAAACAACCTTCCTTGAAATTACAGGGCAAAACCTCTTCAAATAATTTAAAGCTACATGAAATTCCATCATTCCACAAAGGCTGTAAAATCACCGTGCTTTAACTATGATTCTTTCAGGGCCTGACATAGTTGGGGTTTTTTTCAAAGTCTGTGGTTTTATTGATGTAAGATATTCCCATTACCAATGCATATGGACCACTGTTCTGCATTTCATAGTCTTGAAAAGTGACTTGGGAACATTGGGGAGATTAAGTCATTTCCCAGGGTCACACAGTCCAAGTGTGACATTTGAACTCAAGACTTCCTAATTCCAAGGCCAACTCTCTATCCATTATATTCACTGTTTCTCATAAACTTTAGCACCCATCAAATAGTGTATTATGGTTCCGATTAAATTATCTAATTAAAGCTTTTAGTGGATAAAAAATGACAACTATCCAAACTATGCAGCTGTGTGGTTATCTCATGGAATCATTACAGCAGCATATACATCTGGCTTAGATGGACAGATGGATAATGAACTGGAATCCACAAGAAGAAAGGGAGCAGAATGGATTACATTTGGAAAATTGAGCAGTGCTTTCAGTGATTCCAAGATGGCCTCCATGTTATATTCAATAATTATGATAAAGGTATTAACATCAGAAGTAGTGATTTTTTCCCCCTGTGAACTCTCAAGAAGTAGGTAAAAATTGGGGAAAAATCTATTGTACCCCCCAAAAGTTTCTATGATATATGAAACAGTATTAAAAATATCCCATATTGGAAAAATTAAATATGTGGAAAAAATAAAGAATCTAAGCAAGAAAAAGGAAGGAAGAGTGTAAGAGCCCTAAACTATTTTATTATAAATACTCATAATCTTGAAATTTCTGAAAGTCATCCAGAAGCAACAATTCAATTATAATGAAAGTTAAATTATATGCAGTTACAAAGTCTAAATAAATTAGCCCAACTAGAGAGACTGAAATACTCTAATCTTGAAATTTAAGGAGCTTGGCAAAATGTACTTTATGTAAAAAAAAAAAAATCCAGAAACCTCTCTCCTGAGCTCTGGCCCTACATTTCCAATATACTGTTTTATTTCCACTTGGATATTCCTATCACTATCTCAAATAATAACTAAAAATATTTTTATTATAGTCCTCCGTAAACCAGATCTTTTTCCTGATTTCCCTAACCTATCTGTGAAATTGTAAATAATCTTAAGGGTGAGGGTTCAAAAAAAATCTATTCAGTTGAGTTCAAGGGCACCAACATTTTCCAAGTCACTTCTACTTAGAGTTATAGTTGATTCCATCCATGGTTAATCCACAATTCTTGATTCTTTGAAGATGGGATCCAAGAATTAGATTCTTTCTATCCCCCTCAACACCTAGTGTAGGGATTTGCTAATATTAAGTACTCAATAAATATTTACTAGTTTGCTGATGATCCTGTGGAGGATTGTTGTAAGAATAGAATGAGATAATATTTCTAAAGCACCTTGCAAGTCTTAAAGCAATATATAAATACTAGCTATTATGGTTATTATTATTTCCTGCTGGATTTAACTTTGCTTTGTCCTAACAAGATGTCACATTTCTCCAGTTTTCATGATGTACAAAAAAACCAAATATACATTCTCTTATTGAGCATTGCCTGAATTTCTCAAAATTATTTTTCTGGCTTTTGCTGGATACTTATTATTTCCTTATTGACCCAGATCAATGAAACTAATCAGATTAATGCAGCCCAAATGCCTCCATCTTGTCCTAACAATTATATTTTATGGAGTTCTGGGATCATCACATTGATTAGCCTCCTTTGCCTTATATTCATTTCAGATTTTCCAAACAGCACATCAAAATAGACTTATAATAATTAGTGGACAGAAAATCTTTTCAAGGTGTATAAAAACCTCAGTCATGGATACTCAGGGCATTTATCCACATGGAAGGATGGGGAATTCAATGGCAAAATTCAGCTTTCTTGATTTCTTCTTATAAATAAAAACTTTTGGAAAGTTTGGTGAATAAATTAGTAAGTGGAAGTCTATCTCAACGTCTTAAGTAGGGTAATATGGATATAACTAGATTACTATGAGAACCTAATGGAAAGGATTCAACTGTCTCTAACTTCACCTCATCCCTCATTGTTAACAAGACTGGAATAACATTCCATAATTCCTGGTTTGCAATGAGAAAAAAGATATGCAGCATCTCCCTATGTAGCTGAATAATAAATAAAAAGCTCCTTAGGAAGCTGAAAGTGACAAAAGTACCAGAGGTATAATTTCCTTAATGAAGAGATGCTGGGTTGGCAAAGAGACAAAAAAATAGACCATCAGAGTCAGACACTAGAGGACCACAAACATGACAAGGAGGCCAGAACCTCAGCGGGATCGTAAAATCATAGAACTGCCAAGTTAAATGATGCCTCAGAGATAATCTAGTGCAACCCCTGCCTATGTTTATAACATGAGATCATCAAGCCTCTATTCCAAGATTTCCAGTGATGGGGCATTCAGTTATATTTTCTACTATCAATTTTTAGGAAGTTCTTTTCATATTGCCTTGAAATCTCTCTTCCTTTAATTTCTACCTTATTTTGCTAGTTCTAAGCCTTTCATGTCTTAGACCCTGTTCCCAATGGTCCATATAAACCAACAATCCAATTATTTGGAGGATAATGGAAATAGTAAGTAGAGGTCTGTGGGTTTGGGTATTTAGTGAATCTGTGTTCTCATCAGAGCTTCAGGATAAAAGAATGAATTAACAGCAAAGCATTTTGTGTGCTAACAACATAGCTTTAAAAAAGAGTAAAACACATTTTTGCATTTTTATGAAATTTCATACAAATATTTCAAACTGTAACAGAAGCATATAGTTATAAAAAAAATCAGACTGTGCACTTGGCATCTTAAGTACTTTTAGCCTCCTGTGCCTGGACTACTAGGCATTTCCATATTTTTTTTGTATTTACTGGATGTATGAACTTGGGCAAGTCACTTAACCTTGTTTGCCTCGATTTCCTCATGTGTAAAAATGAATGAGAGAAGGAAATGGCAAACCATGTATCTTTGGTCAAAAAAACCCCGAATGGGGTTACAGAGAGTTGGACGTGACGGAAACGACTCCACAACAAAGACATTTTTTCAAGTTTGTTCTCATCCTTATTCTCTCTTTTTCTTATTACATAACTTCCCCTTAGCCTTTCCCTTTTTTTCCCTTTGGGTAACTTCCTCCCTTCTTTGTAGGTACTTTTTAGGATCTAGATTCTAACCTTAGAGGGACTGGTTTAGCAGATAATTAAAATAATTTCCTCTCTGGCTCATCCTTAACTTTGTTAATCCTAGGATGAACCAAGACTGGGGAGATGGGACCAGAGGGTCTGGGGTCCTTTGGCAAAAATAAACCAACAGAGGATTTTCAGAGAATGAATGAGACCCCTCTCCAAGATGGAAGCAGGGTCTTATTAACCTGTTATCAAAAAACTCAAGGGAGAGGAGGAAACAAGCTCTTAGACATTAAAGTTGGACACTATGCTTTCAACAGGCCTTGACTGTTTTGATATCAAGGTCAGTAAGATCATAGTCCTAGAGCTCAAAGTGTCTTCTCGTTGGCTATCTGGTCCAACCTCCTATTTTTATAGTTGAGGAAACTGAGACCTGGGAAGCTAAGCTAAATGATTTGCCCAAGGTCACAAAGTAGCAAACATCAGAGTCAAGATTTTAACCTAGGTCCTCTGATTCCAAAGTCTGTGTCCTTTACAATGTATCACACTACTTCCCAATAAGAGGTACTCTAGGTAATGTAATTGAATTTTACAATTGACCTCATCTCGAAGGTCACTAGATTCTAAATGTAGTTATATAATTGAATTGCTACAAAACCCTAGGTAAAACACTTTAATTTCTCTGGCTGAGATTTTCACAGTTGAGAACCCATAAATGTATCTCCCAGATGTTTGAAATTTTCATATTTCTTGATTCTGAAAACATAGGTAGGAGTGGGAGAGGTTCTTTGGATCAGAATCTTAGTTGTACTAATAGAAGACCTGCTAAAAAAATTTTCAGATGAGTGAAAATGTTAATGGTCCAATGATTTTTTTATCCATTCTGCCCCATAATTAATCTGCCAACTTATTCCAAACAATCTAATCAAACTAATCCCTACTTATATAACTACTCTTTTCATAATAACATAGTATATTACTAAAACCAAATTACCTGCCTACCTGTTCCTACTTCCTCCTCACTCATGCAATTGGCATAGTACCTATCCAGCGTCCTAGAATCATGGCGAAGGGGGCATTGCCTTCTTTCTCTCACTGCAAGATGACCTAGCATGCCTTTCTAGAAATGGCTCCAGATCCTTGAAAGGTGGTACTGATCTTTGTAGGCTAGTCTGCTTAGCGTGGTCTCAGGAACTCTCTCTTCATCATCACCTTCTTTCTGGGACATGTTTATTCATTTTCTGAATGTTTATTGTGGGAGAAACAAGTGTAAACGAGACTTGATTCCTATCTTCATGGAGTTTACAATCCATGGCAGGTAGATAAGGTTCTATGTCAAGTCCGAAATATCTTTCGTAGGAGCATCTCTGCATTAATCAATTCAATATTCCTGAATATTCACTATACCAACCAACACTCTCCCCAGCACTGGTTAAACTATTGTTCATGTGATGCACCTCCACTTAACTCCCCAAGCCCTCTCTCTCCATTTTGACTTAGTTGCTATAAAATATTGTTTGTTGTTTAAGTTGTGTCTGTCTCTCTGTGATTCCACTTGAGGTTTTCTTGAAAGAGACACTGGAGTGGTTTGCTGTATCTTCCTTCAGCTCATTTTACAGATGCGGAACTGAAGTCAACAGGGTTAGGTGATTTGTCCAGGGTCACACAGCAAGTCAGTGTCTGAGGCCAAATTTGAACTCAAGAAAATGAGTCTTCCTGATTCCAGGCTCAGTACCTAGCTGCTCTACTGTGCTACCATAGAATAGAGGTTTTTAACCTGTGGTCTGTGAATTTTTTTTTAAAATGAAAAAGTAGTATTTATTTGCAAAATAAAATACAATTTAATTTTACATCTTTTTAAAAATGACATGAAATGTTGGATACAACTATTGTTTACATAAACATAAAACTAAGCATCAGAAAAAAATTATGTGTTACAGATAGATACATTTTAGAAATTGGAGTCAATTGGCTGCTATCTTGTGATACCTGATGCTGTTTGGAAATTCTCAAGGAATGTCTGTTGAGAGTAATGCCAAAGGCAGAGGAAAATTTTAACATGAGATGAACATAATATTCATGACTTTTGATTTGTCAATTCCATGTTGTACAATAGTGTCAGAATCATTCAAAGTCCTTGGAATTGGTATCCAGGAAGGAAGTGCACAAAGGAAGTTTATATACCAGAAACGCTTCATTTAAACTTCATGTAACTGTATGAATTTGATTTAAAACAATTAACTCTCCTCTTTCACAAATTCAGTGCCATTTGTAATATAATTTTTTTCTTATCCTGTGTGAATTTATTTTAAAAAATATTTTGATAACTATATTTCAATATATGTGGTTCTTTGTAATCCTCTATGTTTTGGGTTATGCAATTAATAACAGTCTTCTGAGAAATGATTCACAGGCATCACTAAACTGCCAAGAGGGTCCATGACAAAAAATTGTTAAGAACCCCTAAAAGTTAGCCACTGGAACATCAAGGGCCTCATTGATTGTCTTATCTTTCAGTACCATCATTGTGTTATTTTTTTGAAGATGCTTTTTTTTTCTTTATTGTCTGAGTTCTTTTGAGTCATCAGCACAGGAAGTTCACTGTGTGGAAACTCCCTCCAGTGATGCAGATTAACAATTCTGCAACTTCTAAGTCTTTTTTTTCTTCAGGATCCAGGGGAGGTAATCAAGGTTAAGTGACTTGCCCAGGGTCACACAGCTAGTAAGTGTCTGAGGCCTGATTTGAACTGAGGTCCTCCTGACTCCACTTAGTTCTCCTGGACCTTCTAGACTTTTTTTTTTTAATTTATGAAATAAAACAAATATTTCCATAGCATAGTATAATTGAAAAGATGATTACACATGAAACTTCAAATCCATAATTTAAAACGTGATATTCCCTTAAAATATACAACAAAGTTTTCATGTAAATTTCTTTTTTTCCTTCGCTCCTCCCTTCCCATCCTAGAGATGGCTAACATTAGGCACAAATTGGTGTGTGTGTGTGTGTGTGTGTGTGTATGGATAGATGGATATACCATATTCTTGAGCCCACATGTGCCCTTCTAGATCCTTACGTGTGGCCTTTTGACTAGAAAGCCACGTGTGGCCTCAAGGACGCAGGTTCCTCACCCCTGGTATACACATATGTGTGTGTGTATAAAGTTATTCTTTACATATTTCTACATAGCATTTCTTTCTCTGGACACAGATAGCATCTTCCTTCACTTGTCCTTTATGAACTTCAAGCCTTAGAGAGTTGCCTGGTAGAAGGTAGGTTTTGAAACCAGGCCTTCCTGACTCTAAGCCTGGCCCTTTCTCTCTATGATACCTCTTACATTTATAAGGAGGGGGAAGGGGAAAAGGAACAAGCATTTCTAAGTGCCTACTATGTGCCTGTGCCAGTAAGCACTTTGCCACCTCATTGGAGTTCTTATCTCGTTTTGATTTGATTTCATCAGATTACAATTTCTCATTTGTTTTCATACATTACCCACTTCCCCTCATTTTAAGACTTTACTTGGAAATAACACTTTTGCCTGTGCACAAAGTTAAGTGCTGGATGCATCATTTTCCCTCCCAAATTTGCTCTTAGTAGTTACTTCTCCACCCCCTCCCCCTTCACTCTGTGGCACTAGTCCAGACTGGTTAAATATTTCTCACGTCTTTCTTCCTCTTTGATCATCTAGAAGGCCTATGTGCATCGGTACCTACTCAAACAGATAAACCACAGTTTCCTGGCTTTCTTCATATAGACGAGAATGAAAATAGAGTAAGCTACCACGTGTTTGTAAGGTTCTGTGCAAAGTACTACGTCCATTTTATCTACCACCTCACCCTCATTTGTATATAGTACAGAGTATCCATATTTCCTACTAACTCTAAAGTAAAGGAGATCTGCAGTTCTTTCTAAAACCTTTCCTGTCTTTTTCCCATCTTTTTCTTCTATCAAGAGTCTGTGGTTCTGAAAGCAATCTCTTTTGTGGGGGAGCAGGAAGGGAGGCAATTTACCAGTGTCTTCCCCACATTTCTTGCTCCTCTTCCAACCTGAACTCCATCTTGTGACAGAAAACAATGACTATAAAAACATCCCCTACAGATACCCTTTGTGACAATGTAGACAGCATGCTGTCCCGGGAATTCTCTGTCTGCCATTTTTTATTTCTCAAAAGTTTCTTAGCCAAGGTTTTATTTCTTCTCAAGACTGACAAAACTAGTTAATGGGCTCTACCATTTTTTCCCCTGGAGCAGACTGTGTAGTATAGAAGATAAAGGGTCTGGCCTTGGAATCAGAAAAGGCCTAGGATCAAATCCTTCCACTGACAACTTGTAGACTTGTGACTGTGGGGAAATCACTGGCCTGAATTTCAGTTTCCTAATCTGTAAAGTGGAGATAATAATAGCTGTAATACCTCTCTCCTAGTCTTGTTAGGAGATTCAAATGAGGCAATGTATGCAAAGCATTTAGCAAATTTTACAGTGCTATACCAATGTCAGTCCAGTAACCAAGAAACAACATGGGGCAATGGATAGACAGCTGTGCTGGGAGTCAGAAAGACCTGAGTTTGAATCTTGTCTAGCTGTATGGCCATGGGCATTTACCCTCCTTGAGCTTCAGTTTACTTATTCATAAAATGGAAAGAATAATGATAGCTGACATTTATGTAATATTTTAAGGGTTTAGAGAACAGTTGGTAACACAAACACACACACACACATCGTTGAGTTGTTTTGTTTCTTTTGTGACCCCATTTGAGGTTTTCTTAGCAAAGTTACTAGAATGGTTTGCCATTTTCTTTTCCAATTCATTTTACAGATGAGGAAACTTAGGCAAATGGGATTAAGTTAGTGTTTGAGATTTGAACTCAGAAAGAGGAATCTTTCTGATTCCAGCACCAATGCTCCATCCACTGCACCACCCAACCACTTCTAGTCTGAGAATATATTCTCCTAAATGTAGTATGAGCTTAGAGCATCCTTTAATTTGGAACACCAGCTCTCCCCAGCTTATACCTCCTTCATGGATAAAAAAGATAGTGTGGTTTTGGGGAAAAGATACTGGATCTAGGCTGAAATCCCCAGCTCTGCTATTTACTACGTGTGAGACCTTGGGTGAGTCACTTCTTAGACCTCAGTTTCCTCATCTGTTAAAATACACAGGGGTTGGTCTAGACAACATTTAGGGTCCCTTGAATCTGTGATCCTAGGATTGTAAATGACAGAATCATAGAATTTAAGAGTTCAAAGGAACTTCCATGACCATGTGGTCCAAACCATATCCTAGAGGAATCCCACTATAACACATCTGACAAGTGCTCATCTAAGTCCTCCTGTCCTGAGGGGAACCCAGTACCTCTTGAGATAGCCCATTTGTCTTTTAGATAATTCTAATTGTTAAGAAGCATTTGAAACTATAATAATTTGAACCATTATAATCATTTATTATATAATATTGTTGTATAATAAAATATCCATTTATTATATAATATTGATATATAATTTATTAGGGAATATTGTTATATAATGATATAATTATTGTTGTTATCATCAGAACTGACAGAAATGACAGAAGACAAATTTGTTTGTTGCTCTAAAAATATCTTTTTAACCCTTGACCAGTTTAGTATGCATTCTGTGTGTACTGAGGGTCTTCAGGAAGAGACAGGCATGGTGTTATATATTGATATGTTATGTTGATAGATGATATGTTGATAGTTTTGTCAAGGCTTTCATAAAACCTAACAGGCAAATTCTAAGTCTTGGGCAACTCTATGAGAACTCCTTAAAGTTTGAAGTAATCAGTGTGCAATTTTCTTGTTGTCATTTTGAACCCATTAAAACGTTTGAACATTAACTCCCAGGTCAGCTTATGATTCTGCTATTATGGTCAGAATGAACATCTGCTTTTTCCAGAACAAAATTACTTGGTTTAAAAATAAACTTTGCTCGAAGTACTCTTTTTCAGGGTCACAAATTTCTAAAATGTAGGAATGGTGCCCAACCATGCCCTAGGAGAAGCTATCCTCCAAGAAAGTTGGAACTTGGAATAAGAAAGATCCGAGTTTCACTCCCATCTCTGACACTTACTGGCTTGCAGCCCTGAATGCGTCACAAGCTTTTTGACTCTTAGTTTCCTCATCTGTAAAATGAGGATAATTTCATACCAACCTCTTAGTGGTGAGCCTCAAATGGGATAATAGATGTAAAGCAACCTACAGCTTATTATTATTCATAATTGCCTTATCTTGAACAAGAAATGAAATGCCCTGGGCAAAGAAAATTGTGAATAAAATTTCCAATTAAATCCTATGATTCATTCTTTCTTCTTGTTGAATGAACATGCCTGACTCTTTATGACCCCATTTTGGGGTTTTCTTGGCAAAGATACTAGAGTGGTTTGCCATTTCCTTCTCTATTTATTTTACAAATGAAGTAATTGAGGTAAACTGGGTTAAGTGATTTGCCCAGGGTCACACAGTCTAGTAAGCATCTGAGGCCAGTTTTGAACTCATGAAGATGAGTCTTCCTGATCCAAGCCCAGTACTGTATTTACTGTGCCACCTATCTGTCCCCCTTTCTACCTACTGTTTAAAGGAATAGCTAGAGGCTTCTAGGTTGCAATGGATAGTGTACTGGGACCTGGAGTAAGGAAAGCCTGAGTTCAAATTTGGCTTCAGACACTTACTAGGGGGCAAATCACTTAACCTAAATTTGTCTAGGTTTCTTTATCGGTAAAGCAAGAGTAATAATAGCCTCTATCTTGAAGGCTTGTTGTGTGGATTAAATTGTAAAGTGCTTAGCACATATATACATGCTGTCTATTAGTGGTAGTAGGTAAACACATAATCCAGCATTGAAACTGAAGAGTGACTATTAGAGGTATAGAAAATCAGAACTGGAAGGGACCTTAGAGAGAATCTATTCTATATCCTTTAATGAGGAGACTGAGGCAGAGAAATGAAAGGCTATGCCCAATATTACCCAGTTAGTTAGTGGCAGAGATAGGATTAGAATTAAGGCCAAGGAACTCATAGGTCAATACTCTTTCCACTGCATGGTTTTGCCTCTCAAGGGAGGTCTTCTGTGGATTTCTGTGGAGGTCTTCAATTTAGGATATCTCTCCTAAGCACAAAATAAAGGGGGAGATAAGATGTGCCAATAATCCCATTTAATGTAATAAAAATATCAATCCTTCTAAACTTCTAAGGGTTGAATAAACTGACCCACCCTTCATGTATTAGATCCCCATTTCACAGGTTAAAAAAAACCCCAAGATATGGAGAGAATAAATTCATTGATTCTAGCTTGCTATATAAAGGCAAGTAATCTAATCGAAAACCCATCGAGATTTTTTAAAGTGAAAAATGAAAACAAATTTAATGTAGAAGATGACGCATCCAAATAACCATGATATAATACAGAGTGTGTTATAAAGTGAGGAGTCAAGATAAAATGCTTTGAAAAAAATATGAGAATGATTTCAGTTGGGTTAGTGGATGAGTTTTATGGAGGAAGTAGCACCTTAGTTGACCCTTGAAGGAAGAGATATAATAGAACCTCAGTTTACATATGCTTCACAGGACAAGGAAAAATTTTTTGCAAAATTTGTTTTGCAGGATGAACAAAAATTCATGATATGAACATCAAAATTTTGTTGAAAAACATCACCCAAATAAGGTTGTAGTAATTAGAGTCACTAATATTTTTAATGATAATGCAACATCACATTTCTGTGACATTTTGAAAAAACTTCAAAAACAAGTGTCATTAGATTCCTAGTCAGAAGCAAATGTAAAGAAAAAAAAAGGGAGTCAAAACATGAAAGTGATTCTAAAAAAACAAAAGTTAAGTGAAGACAATAGTGTTAGTCTTACTTTTAGTGAAAGTAACATAAGACACAACACTCCCAACTTTGAAATGTCGATGTTCTCATAGGATATTCTCCTTCCAAACAATAATCCTTCCTCCTCCTCCTCTCTTCCTCCCTCTCATCTCCCTCACACCAGCCACAACTCTTCTCAAAGATAAAGTACAGATTAATTTATTTTATTTTTGGTTTATATTGTGTTCTAATCATTGCTATTGTATTTCAGCTGCATCAGGGACAAAATAGCTTACTTAAAATTATAAATAATAATTTAAAATGAATATTTTTGGTGATGTGGTAAAGATCATCCAACTTTACATTATTTTCTATGGGAAAATCCACCTTGCAATACGAACAAATCTCATGACGAACAGAATCTTGGAATAGATTAAATTTGTAAACCGAGATTTTTCTGTATTTCATTAGACCAAGATACTGAGGTGCGATCCAAAGAAGTCCATTTTAGACATGGGGGATGAGGAGAACAAAGGCATGGGGAAGGCAAGAGGGCAAGAGACATACATCAGAAAAATCTACAATCCTCAGTAGAGTGACTCCATAGACTCCAACAGAATTCAGGGTCTTGCTTTATCTACTAGACTTCTTCTACCATTATCTTTTAACTCTTTTTGTTGTCATGGATTCCTTTGGCAACCTAATGAAACCTGTTGGTCCTTTTGCCAAATAAGGACTTGAAAGGAAGTAGCCAATATGGCATTGTGGCCAGAGCCTGACTTTGAGTCAGGATGACCTGAGTTTGAATATGGCCTCAAATACTTCTTAACTGTGTGACTCTGAACATGTCCCATAACTTCTTTCTGCCTCAGTTTCCTCATCTGTAAAATGAGGATAATAACATCTACGAACATTTAAATAAGTCACACAACTAGGATAGTATCTAAGGTGAGATGTGAACTCAGGACTTCCTGCCTAGGGGCAGATCCTTCTGACAAGAATCCATCTACTTCTGGCAATGGTCTACCCCCATCATATTATCAAGTTGATTATGGGATGTGGGGACACTCTCCAGATGGCACCTGCTATAACAGTTTGGGTTTAGTAGGGTTTAGTCAGACTATTCTCATCACTGTACATGTAGATGTAGGTTGTTGGGAGGGTAAAGTGAGATGATTATTTGCAAGGCAATCTGCAAAGCTTAAAGTGCTATTTAAATGATACTATTTGCATCTATGCACAGAATATAATTACGAAAGAAATACAATATGTTGAAATATCATCATCCAAATAATAAAAAAGAAAGTTCATGACTCCAGGGTAAATGCTTCTGCTTTACAAGTTTTTACAAAAGAAAGGAATAAGGCATGGTTTAGGATTGTTGAGAGAAATCACCAGGAAGTCAAACAATGTAATTTACTCTTGGAAAGACTGATTTATGAAATGTATGTAGGACAATTAATCTGGGCAACCAACCTAATGTTTTAGGATGTTGGTGTCACAGTTATTAGAAACTGAGTTTGATTTCATTTGAGTTTCACAGAGCTACAAAGGACTTAATCTAAAAACTGAAGAATTCCAGCTGAGCAATTCCAATTGGATTGGATTCTACAGTAACAACATTGAAAGCAAGGAAATACCTGCTGTTTTTGGTTGGAGTGGAAAAATCAAAGGATTTCAGAAATGAGAATGACAAAAACAATGTCAAGACTTGTTTAGACACTGGGGCAAGGAGTCTGTCTTCACGAAAGTGGACAGAAGAGTGAATACAATTCTGTCTCGAAAATGAAGAGATATTGATCTCATTTCAGGGTCATCTCATACGATTGAGGATGCTCCCCAAACATTCTTCTCATTCTTATTTCAAGGGAGAGAACTTTGGAGACATCCAGGTGCCCCTCATCAGTTCCTCAGAGCTATCAGGATATTATTAAAAGCTTAGAATGTGACTTTGGTGTGACTTTACAAAACCTGTAAGGTCTCAGGAAACCTGATAAAGGTTATTCTAAATCAGGGGTTCTTAAACTAGGGAAAATGAAACTCCAAGTGGTCTGTCAACTTGGATGGAAAAATAATTACATCTTGATTTTTCACTAACCTCTAATTGAAATGATTATTAATTATGAAATAATTATTATGAATTAAATATTATTATGAAATAATTATTAACAATAATGATGGCTAATACATAGCATTTTAAGGTCTGCGAAGCACTTTTCACAAATGTTATCTCATTTGATCTGAAATTCAGAATTTCTTCCAACTACAAATTTTTTTTTTATAAATTATTTGAGAAGAGGTCCACAAAGTATCACCATTCTGATTTTTAAAAAAAAGGTTAAGGATTTTTTAAAAATCTACTCTAACGATAGGATGTTAGGGAGACTATAGCAACTGACTGTTACCTTTCAGAATACAGAAGAGTTTCTCCCCACCCCCAAGTTCCAGTTCTGGGAGAGTTTCAGGATATTTAGATTATCACCTCTCCCTTCCTTTAACCTTTAAGTTCCTCCCCACACACTGGGTTCAAGGAACAGTCACTAGAGGATCCCTCTTCCTCTTCCTGGATAATTTCCAGATAAACACCTCTTGAATTCTTAGTCCAGGATTTTAAAGGTGAAGAAACTGAGCCCTAGAGGATAGAAAGACAGCTAACAGAGAAGCAAGATTAGAATCTGGAGTGGCCAGTGATCTTCTCAATACTAGGACATCTGTTAAGATTTAGGCACACAGAGAAAAGGAAGAGGGCATCTCAGAGGCTTGCTTGACCAGAGAGAGGAAAAAGGTAGGAATGGGGATTTTATCTTTTCCATGTACAATGACAAGAATAGTCTGATTAAAGCAGAGGGCATATCTTGAGGAACAGGGATGTCTAGACCCCTAAGGACAGCACTCCCGTATAGTGTGTCTTTAGTCTACCAAGGGGCAGATCCTTTTGACAAGAATCCATCTACTTCTGGTAATGGTCCACCCCCACCATATTATCAAGTTGATTATGGGATGTAGGGACACTCTCCAGATGGCACCTGCTATAACAGTTTGGGTTTAGCCTAACATACTAGTAGTATGTCTAGAGTAGTTTATAAAGGTTTGGCATCAGCTTGGCAGTGCAGTGGATAGAGTGTTGGCCTGGGAAGCAGGAAGTCCTGAGTTCACATCTGACTTTAGATACTATCCTAGTTGTGTGACTTTGAGTATTTAACCTCTCTCAGTCTTGGTTTCCTTATCTGTGAAATGGGGGTGATAATAGTACCTACCTCCCAAGTCTATGAGGATCAAATGCAAAAATACAAAGTGCTTTCCAAACTTTATGGTGCTACAAAACTGCTAATTATTATTATAGCACTTTCTTTAGCACCAACCACCCTGTGAGGGAGGAAGTGAAATTGAGGTTAAGTGATTTGCCTAAGGTCTCGCAACTAGTAAATCTTCTGAGGTTCTTTCCTTATTTAGAGACTTTTTCTTATGTACTGACCATAGTCCATCCCTCTTCAGAGTGGGAAGGGACCTCAATTTACAGAGGAGAAAACTGAGGTTCAGGTATGATAAGTGGTAGAACCCAGGTCCTCAGCCTCCAAACCTAGAGCTCTTTGCACAAGATGATACTATTTTCTCCTTACTTCTTGCTGTGACATTTAGCTATTTTCCCATCTAGGTATAATTGCAGGTTTTACATTGTTAATACTCTAATGCTCCGTTGGTTCAATGATCTCATCAATAGGGTTACTCCGTACACACATGCAGATCTAGAGCCTGGCACAAAAAATACATGTTTGTTGATTGCATCAACTTTGCCTATTTGCCAAGTGATTCTTCTCCTCATCCTTCTGTGATGTCAACACAGACTGTTGCTCCCATTGTGCCTGTCTCATGTTCTCTGGACATCTAAAGCATTTTGTCTTTTTCAATCGCATAATTGCATTGTTTCACTTCATCTGTAATGTGCTGAAGCTTGCTCATACCCATCTCTCTCTCTCTCTCTCTCTGTCTCTCTCTCTGTCTCTCTCTCTCTCTCTCTCTCTTTCTCTCTCTCTCTTTCTCTCTCTCTCTCTCTACCCCTCTCTCTCCCTCCGCCTCTTCTCTCTCCCCCCCACTCTTTGTCTGTTAACTCTTGGCCAGTTATTAGACCTTAAAAAAGATTTCCTGTTACAGACAAATGTGACTCCATATGCTTTACAGGTAAAAAGAAAATAATAGAACCCAGTGTGTTTTGCCACAGGTTTAAGAGTACGTTTCCCTTTTAAAGCAATCAACTAAACTGCTGTCCTCAGGCTAATTGGCTACCTTCTCTGGCTAATGGGGCCTCATTAAAGCTTCATAAATGGCTTTATTAAGGCCTAAATGAATAGATATGCCTTGTGTATATTTTCAGAGCTCTGAAAATTCAAGTTCAGCTCTTTGTAAATGTTAGATGAATCAGATTGCTCATTTGCTGGTTCTCTCTTAAAAAACCAAAACTGAAACCAAAAAAACCTTCTCCTCTGATGTCAGGTCTTACATATTAAAAGTAGGGTTGATGGGGAAATAGTTTGGGAAGAACTGGTAAAGACAATAGAGTGGTTTGCCATTTTCTTCTCCAGTTCCTT
The DNA here is from genome assembly GCA_023548195.1 of Bettongia penicillata ogilbyi. Taxonomy (NCBI): domain Eukaryota; kingdom Metazoa; phylum Chordata; class Mammalia; order Diprotodontia; family Potoroidae; genus Bettongia; species Bettongia penicillata. Next base: position 10,198,361 of record JAJHZJ010000426.1, on the reverse strand, counting down.
TTACAGATAAGGGAACTGAGGCAAATAGGATTAAGTGACTTATACAAGGTTACACAGATGATAAACGTCTGAAGTTGCATTTAAACTCATCTCCCTAACACCAGGCCTGAGCTCTATCTATTGCATCACCTAGCTGCCTAGATGTTGGGCAAATTTTCGTAACAATTAGACCTACCCCACATTGAAATGGGCTCTTTTAAGAGGTAGTGATTTCTTCCTCATTGGATGATTTCAAGCAGAATGTGGATGACAATTTTGGGATTGTGTTACAGAGACAATTGTTTGCAGAAAGTTCAGGCCCCTGACTGATGGGGTTCTTCCGATTCTGAAATTCTGGGGTTCTGGTAATCTGTAATGTATGTTACTTTCAGGAATGACTCATGTTTGGTCATTTAACAATTATTATTTTTTGATTAACTAAGAAGAAAAAGAGAAGTTGCCTCCATTTTCAAACTGATGGAACAGAGAGAAGAAAAAAAAAGTCACCCCTCCCTGCTGATTTACCTAAGGCTGCACCAAAAAATTGGCCCTCCATGATTTGATAAAGTTCCAGGAGAGATGGGGTTAAAAGCTTTTCTTCTGGCAGGCAGCTGTAACAGCTGCTGCCAATTACTTTTTCTGGAATGTAAACTCTCTTTGCCTGCTTCAGACAGGAATGTAATCTCACCACCTTGGGGGAAGGTAATCGAGTGGAGGAGGGGCAATATATTAGCCCCCTAGTCTGGCTCTATGAGGACAAAGGATTAGCTCTTCAACACGACAAGGGAAACTTGTTTCCTGCCCTTCCAGCTGAAGAGACAAGTTGTCCTCCATCTTGTCTTCCATGATTCACAGCAGTACTTAGCTGGGGAAAAATCTTTTTGGTGGGGACAGGATGTTTAATTGTCCTTGTGTGAGTTACTCAACATGAGTAGCCTAGTGACTAAGAGTCCATCTCCAGAGAATGCCAAGATTCATTCTTGGGATTTGGAACACAGCAAGCTTCTTTAGTAGTGAGGTAAAGACAAAGGGGGACAGGTAAGGAGAGTTTAGGTATGGCACATCTCAGAAACCAAGAAGTCAAACTCTCTCAGGGACCCAAGGAGATTGTGAGGTTTAGTGTCTCAGTCTGGGGTACAGGGGTTGGGGAAGTTTAGTAAGAAGTGAAAGATGAAGTCCCAGGGGTCAAAAGATAGAACTTGTGGATTTGTTGTTCATTGTGTCTGACTCTTCATGACCCCATTTGGGGATTTTTTTGACAGAGGTACCAGAATGTTTTGCCATTTCCTTCTTCAACTCATTCTGACAGATGAGGAAACTGAGGCAAACAGGGTTAAGTGACCTACCCAATATCACACAAGTAGTAAGCGTCTGAGGTCGAATTTGAACTCAGGAAGATGAGTTATCCTGACTCTGGGACTGGTGTTTTATCTGCAGTACAAATTTGTGGATACCAGGTTCTAAAGTGAGGAGCTGGTATCACGGGAAGCTAATTGTTGGTCAGTGGGGTCAAGACTCTGGACTAGATTCTTTCATGTCAAAGGGTAGACCATCATGGTCATAGACTCATATTTAACCTACTGGCTAGCCAAACATTCTTGAGACCGCAAAGGCTAGTGAGCCTCATCAAATCCAATCCTTTAACTGCTATTGTGGTTTGCTTTGGATTCATCTTTTTGGGATTGCCTGATTTCTCAATGGGAGACTTAGGCTCCCAAATTCTTATATTCATTAGTTCTTCACCCCCACAATACCTATAGGAAAAGTTGTTGCTTACAGATTTGCTAACTATAGAAGTGGTTTGGTGTCATAGTTTGTGTTCTCCCCAGCAAAGGGCAAAATGAAAAAGTTACCCAATGTATAGCATGAATCAGACATGGAACATGTAGTTTGTTCCTACATAGAAACAGGAATGCTAAGCAATAAAGAATTTCAGCAACATCTCAACTAGGATAATAATTTGGAAAGCTATAATTTAAGTCTCTTGGACACATAGAAGGCTCTTTCAAAGATGCTAATTAAATGCCAGCTCACATTTCACTTCTTCTAAATACAGTTCTGGGCAGCTATGTGGTGCAATGGATAGAACACCAGTCCTGGAGTCAGGACAGCTTATCTTTGTGAGTTCAAATCCGGCCTTGGACACTTATTAGCTGTGTGACCCTGGTCAAGTCACTTAACCCTGTTTGCCTCAGTTTCCTCATCTGTAAAATGAGGTGGAGGAGGAAATAGCCAACCAGTCCAGTATCTCTGCCAAGAAAATCCCAAATTGGATCATGCAGAGTTGGACATGACTGAAATGACCTAACAACAACAAACTTTGTCCTATCAGACACCGCGTGGAATCTTCCCTCGAGGACGTTGCTCTCCAACATCCATACTTTTCTTTCACAATTCAATTCTGCTACTGCGACAATCACACTCTGGTCAACACTAACCTTGTCACTGGCACACTGAGGCCTTCTGGGATCTTTTGATGTTCAAAAAGAAAACACAAGAAAAACACAGGAGAACCACAGTGCCAAACACCTCTAGTAAAAGCCCATTAGGTTGAATCCATTCTTCATACGGAGAATAGAGCTCTTGCTCAGCATTATTCTGGGATAGAGAAGGAGCCTTCCTTCCTCCATTCCTGGGCAGTAGTTACAGCTGATCTTCTCAATAGTTGTCTCCAAGAGAGATATCAACTGAAAGCAGCATCTTTTTTTTCATACCAAAAAGGTTTTCCACCTTTCTTTCTTCATCAGCTTTTCCGGTTCAGAATCCTATCAAGGAGACTCAACCCTTCAGTGATTCATATATAATTGGAAACAGAAGATACCTACTCATGCTCAGGTTCCTGCCTGGTCACCCAAGGAGGACAAGGAGAGAATATCAGTGCATACTCCAAGAGGTGATGGGATGAAGGGAACCTGTTTTGCATAGTAACTGCAAGGAACCTTACAGGTAGACTGGGCCAATTTCCTCATCGAGGCAATTAGATGGAATAATGTATAGAATGATGGAACTGGAGTCAAAAAGCTTCACTAGCTGTGTGATTTGGGGAAAATAATTTACTATCTTTCATTTACCACCATCTTAGTTTCCTTATCTGTAAAATCATGATAATAATAGTGTCTGATTCGTTCTCTTATCATATGCATTTTCATCTTGTGTTTCAATTCTCTATTAACTATGACTGTACATCTTTTCCCAGCCCAAAGATTTTACTTCACAGGGTTGTTATGAGAATCGGATGAGTTCACGTATGTAACGTGATGATAATGATAGCTATCATCTGTATGGAGAGTTTTAAGGCTCAAAAGCAATTTTCCGATATTATCTCATTTTGTCTTTACAACAACGCTGAGAAGTAGGGGCCATTGATAGCCTCATTTCACAGATGAGAAAACAGAGGTTAATTGACTTGTCCAGAGTCACCCAGCTAGTAGGTGTCTGAAGCAGGTCTTCCTGACTTCAGGCCTAAGGCTCTATCTAATCAAGTGCAGCCCTTTGACTGAATCCAAACTTCACAGAACAAATCCTCTTAACAAAAGGATTTGCTTTGTAGAACTTGGACTCAGTCAAAAGGCCACATCCAAGGACCTAGAGGGCCACATGTGGCCTCAAGGCTGCAGCTTTGCCACCCCAGAGTCTAGTCACTGCATCACTTGATGCATACTTTCAAGTGCTATATACATGTTGTTATTATTATAATTATAACACGGGAAGCTAGAGCCTAAGTATGGAATTATAGTATAGGGAAAAACTTCCTAACAGTTAGAGATGCTCAGTGAGCTACCTCAGGAGGTATTGTTTGTCCTTCATTTTTGAGAAGAACCAATGACACCATGGGGTGATAACTTGATTAGAGCATAAAGCAGATTTAAGTGAGGCAGAGTTACACAAAGTTGTCAGCCTCGCTCTCTCTTCCAGAGTCATTCAAGTTGAGTGGCAAGACAAGAGTCAACACAACTGGCAATGGCCCAGGTTACAGTGGATAATCTTGGCATCTTCCATGTCTGACCAAAGTTTTAAGTACTCCATATCACCTGCTCATGATTGTTGGAACAGATTGTTCTCATCCACTCATTCCACCAGAAGGAAGTCCTCCCATGCTTGAGATACACAGCCTCCTATTTCACTAACGGATTTGGGGCCTAATGGTTCCCCCAGCCTGGTTTAACCCATCTGCTGAGATGGTTTTACCAGGATATAGCTGCTGTGCATCCTACAGCTCCTTGGAGCCATAGGTGAGAGATGGGTGGCAGGTGGACACCAAAGGCGGATGAACAGGGCTGAAAAGGGCTTGGCAAACTCTCCCACCAGAGGTGCTAGTCCTCCTTGACAGCCACTGCACCCTCCTCAGGAGTTAATGGATCCACATTACTAGAAGTCTTTAAGGAAAGGGAGATCAAGTTCAATTCATCAGTTCTATGATTCTATATTTTATCTGGAGGGAAAAGACTATGTTGAATGCTTCTTTTGTACATCACATTATAGCTAATTAGTTTTGTGCAGAGTAGGCATTCAACATATATATGTTGGTTGATCCTGAATGAATGGCTTGTGAATACAGTGTGAATAATTCGGCGTCTAGTATTCTGAACTTAGAATCTGAGAATATTTGAGAAGAAAGTTTTAGATACTGTCGAATTCAACTTCCAAATGAGGAATGTGGGACCCAGAGAAAGGGAGTGATTTGCCTGTGTTCCCAGAGTTAAAGAGTAAAGGAGTCAGGCCTAGAACCCTGATGAGTCCTGATGACTTTTCTCTACTCTCCACCATCTTTGTAAGAAGCCACTTTGTTTATTAAAGGACAGTAATCCTATTTTCCCCAAGCTGTGAAGATCAACAGGACAATGTTTGCATCTGAGAGGGAAAAGCAAAACTCTCTAAATTCAGACTGGATTTTTGAGAAAACACAAAATGGTGGGCTTGGAATCAGTATATTACACTATTTGGACCCATTGGACTCATGTGCTCTTGGATGCTTCATCTCTACTGTCTCAGCATCCATTTCTTCTTCTCCCCTCTACTTTCAGCATTCCAGACAAACTGCCCTGCTAACTTTTTCCCCAGAGTTGAAGCCCTATGTCCTAGGATCCCTGCATTCATGCAATCTAGACTGCATGCCTGAAGTAACTCCCTTTCCACCTGTCTGTTGGAATAATTCACTGCCTACAAAGTTCAATTTACATACTACTATCTTTGTGAAACCTTCCTTTATTTACCCAACTGAAAATGTTTTCCCCGCTCCTGAAATGTTTTTAGAGCACTTTAGCCTAGAGGCAGGTAGAGAGTGTAGTGGATAGAGTATTGGATCTGGAATCAGAAAGCTTGAATTCAAATCTGCCCTCAAACATTAGCTGTGTGACCCTGGGCAAACTGCTTAACCTCAACTTCCTTGTCTGTAAATTGGGAATAATGATGATAACAATAATACTAATTCTTACCTCCCAAAGTTGTGAGGATCAAATGAAATATCGTTTGTAAAGTGCTTAGCGGCTCCTGCCATGCAGTAAGTACTTAATAAGTGTTAATTTTCTTTTTTCTTTTAGATCTCTTCTTTGAACCCTATACCCTATCTTGTATCATATTTATCATATTTTCCTCCGTCAAATGTGAGTTCCCTGAGGGCTGACAATGTGTCATTTTGTCATCATCATTATTATCTGCTATCATCCTCATCCTCATCCTCATTATTGCTTTCACAGTGTTTTGTGCAATTGCCTTGCATATGTGATGGGGGGGATTCTGAACTTATGATTTCATTGGTATAAGGAATTCCCCTTGGGAAAACTCCCTTTACCAATGCAGATGTACAAATGTTTTGTAACCTTAAGTCTTAGACAATGCAGAAATTGCCTCTGCTCGACCATGCATATTTGTTATAAGGGGCTTGTTTTCTTTTCTTTTTCTTTTTAAATCGGGGTAAGGAAAGTGTGAGGGAGGGAGAGAAAGCAAGACATGGCAAATAAAGAATGAAATAAAGAACAAAACAAAAAACTTACAATCTTAGAGAGTTGGCCACAGACTCTAAAGGATTCATTGACTTCCCTTAAGTCACATATGTGGCATATGCAAGAGTCAGGACTTGATCTCAAAATGTCCTGGCTCCAAGTTGTCTTTCTCTCCATGATGCCATGCTATCTCTCCTGCCATTCATATAGTAGAAGTCAACTAATAAATATTGTTAAATATTGTTGTTCAAATGAGCCAAGAGGGGAGAAAAGGCAATGATATCATTGGGAGAGCCTGAGTTCAACCCTAAACCCCTCTGAACACCTTTAAATAATGCCACAAAACAATTCCTGGAGGAGTAGAACCTACAAAAGGATGGGGTAAAATAATTTTCCAGCCAAAGACAACATAGAAGTTCAGTAGAAAAGGTCTTTCACACCTGGGTGAGAGAGCACAGTCCAACACAGACCATACCAACACAGACTGGATCCAACAAACCAGGGGCAGGCCTTGGCAACCACTGAATTAGCAGTGGCAGCAGCTACTTCATGAGCTCTCAGCCCACAGATGGTAAGGATGTTAAACAACTGGTCGGAAAGAGATTACAGTGGTCTCTTTGATAGCACTGAGGCAGGACTCTGTTACTTTGCCCATACTTGGATCCAGATCCCAGTCCTAGGCAGCAGTCCCAGGGAGAGGAACAGCTCTGGCATACCAGAGCTTAGGCCACAGTGGAAGGAGGACCTTCATCATAATTCCAAAGCAGAAAAGAGTGCCTGTGGTTACATACAGACCAGTCCATAGGCCTGGAGTATGATCCTTAGATCATACCACCTTGGAAGAAATGAAAACTTACAGGTCCCTAGAAGCATCTCTGAAAACAGCTGCACAATCTTGGTACAGTGCACCCTTCACCCTGGAAGCAGAGCCCTACTTTAACAGAGAGTTAGAAGTCAAAAATAGACTGGAAAAGTGAGCAAACAATAGAAAAAAATTCTGACCGTAGAAAGTTACTATGGGACAATGAAGAACAAAACACACTCAGAATATAACAAAGTCAAAGCTCCAACATCCAAAGCCTCCAACAAAAATATGAATTGGTCTCAGGTCATGGAAGAGCCCACAAAGGATTTTGAAAGTCAAGTAAGAGAGGTAGAGGAAAAATTGGAAAGAAAATGATAGTAATACAAGAAAATCATGAAAAAAGAATCAACAACTTGGTAAAGGACACACACACACACACACACAAAACTGAAAATAACATCTTAAAATACAGAGTAGACCAAATGATAAAAGAAGCACAAAAAATCAATGAGGAAAAGTAGAAGTTGGCCTTGAAAATTAGAATTGGCCAAATGGAAAAAGAAGCACAAAAATTCACAAAAGGAAAAAAAATCCTACAAAATAGAATTAGCCAAATGGAAAAGGAGGTACAAAAACTCACTAAGAAAATAATTCCTTAAAAATTAGAATTGAGCAAATGGAAGTTAATGACTTTGTGAAAAATCAAGAAACAATAAAACAAAACCAAAAGAATGAAAAAATACATGAAAATGTGAACTATCTCATCAGAAAAACAACTGACCTGGAAAATAGATCCAGGAGAGATAATTTTAAAATTATTGGATTACCTGAAGACCCTGATCAAAAAAAAGAACCTAAATATCATCTTTCAAGAAATTATCAAGGAAAATCACCCTGATAGTCTAGAACCAGAGGGTAAAACAGATATTGAAAGTGTCCACTGATTGCCTCCTAAAAGACATTCAAAAATGAAAAGTCCCAGGGATATTATAACCAAATTCCAGAGTTCCCAAGTCAAGGAGAGAATATTATAAGTAGCCAGAGAGAAAGAATTCAAGTATTGTGGAGCCACAGTGAGGATAACTAACACAAGATTTACCAGCTTCTATATTAAAAGATTGGAGGGCTTGCAATACAATATTCCAGAGGACAAAAGAACTAGACTTAGAATGAAGAATCACCTACCCAGAAAAACTGAGCTTAATCCTTCAGGGGAACAAATGGACATTCAATGAAACAGAGGACTTTCAAGCATTCTTGATGAAAAGACCAGAGCTGAACAGAAATTTTTACTTTCAAATATAAGACTCAAGAGAAGCATAAAAAGGTAAACAGGAAAGGGAAATCATTTTGAGACTTAATAAGGTTAAACTGTTTACATTCCTACATGGGAAGATGATACTTATAACTCATTATTAGAGGAGTTAGAAGGAGTATATATAGATAGAGGTCACAGGTGTGAGTTGGCTATGAAGTGATGATATCTAAAAAATTAAAATTAAGGGATGGCTAAGAGGAATGACTTGGGAGAAAGGGAAAGGGAGAGATAGAATGGGCAACAGTATCTCACATAAAAGAGGCAAGTTAAAGATTTACAATGGAGGAAAAAATAAGGGAGATGGGTGGGAGCAAGTGAACCTTACTCTCATCAGAATTGGCTCAAAGAGGGAATAACATATACACCTAATTGGGCATAGAAATCTATCTTATCTTACAGGAAAGTAGGAAAGAAGGGGGTAAGAAAATCAGGGGTAATAGAAGGGAGGGCAGACTGTTGGAGGTGGTAATCAGAAGCAAAACAGTTTTGAGGAGAGTCAAGGTGAAAGGAGAGAGAAAATAGAATAAACAGGTGGGGCAGAAAAAGGATAGAGGGAAATACATTTAGCAATCACAACTGTGAAAAAAAATTGAAGCAAATGTCTCTGATAAAGACCTCATTTCTCAAACATATAGAGAATAGTCAAATTTGTAAAAATAAAAACCATTCCCCAATTGATAAATGATCAAAAGATATGAGCAGTTTTCAGATGAAATAATCAGTTATCTAAAATATGAAGTTATCTAAGTTATCTAAAATGTTATCCAAGAAAGTTATCTAAATATGAAAAAATGCTCTAAATCACTGTTGGTCGATGTAATGAAAATTACAATAGTTCCAAGATACTACTGTATACCTATTAGGTTGGCTAATAGATTAGGAGAAAAATGATGAATGTTGGAGGGGATATGGGAAAAATTAGACATTAATGCATTGTTGGTGTAATTGTGATCTGATTCAGTTATTCTTTAGATCAATTTGCAATTATGCTGAATGGATTATTAAACCATAAATACCTTTCGACCTTGCAATACCACTACTAGGTCTGCATCCCAAACAGATAAAAAACAAAAGGAAAAAGGACCCATATGTACAAAAATTTTAATAGAAGCTCTTTTCTGGTGGCATAGAACTGGAAATTGAGGGGATACCATCAACTGAGGAATGTTACAACATACGAACAAGTTACAGCGTATGATTGTGATGGAATACTATTGCACTGTAAGAAATGATGAGCAGGATACTCTCAAAAACACCTGGGAAGACTTACATGAGCTGATGTAAAGTGAAAGGTACCGTGTACGAAGTATCAGCAATGTAATTTACCAGCTGTGAATGACTTAGTTATTCTTAGCAATACAGTGATCCAAGGCAACTCTGAAGGACTTATGGTGAAAAATGCTATCCATCCCAAGAGAAAGAACTGATGGTGTCTGAATGCAGATTGAAGCATACTTTTTAAACTTTCTTTGTTTTTCTTATTTTTATTTTATTTTATTTGGTCTATGTTTTCTTTCACAGCACAACTCATAAGGAAATATGTTTTGCATGACTACCCATGTATAACCTATATTGATTGCTTACCTTCTCAATGAAATGGGTGGGAAGGGAGTAAGGGAGAGAATTTGGAATGCCAAGTTTTTTTTTTAAATGTTAAAAATTGTTTTTACATGTAATTGGGGAAAAATAAAATACTAAATATAGAAAAAGGTAAAAAGAAATTGTTTACCCAAAAATAAAAAAAAGTTAAAAAAATGGGAAGATAATATTTGCCTTATCTACCCTGATGATCAGCTCAAATGCCTCCTTTCTTGAGTAGCTAGGTGGTGCAGTGGATAGAGCAACACCCTGGAGTCAGGAAGACCTGAGTTTAAAATCTAGCCTCAGACATTTACTAGTTGTGTGACACTGGACAAATCACTTTACCCTGTTTGCCTCAGTTCCTCATTTGTCAGATGAGCTAGAGAAGGAATGGTGAATCACTCCAGTTTCTCCACCAAGAAAATCCCAAATGCGGTCACAAAGAGTTGGATGTGACTGAACAATATATATGCCACTTCTGTTCCACCCAGTTGTTAGCCTCTTCCATCACCAGAAATCATCTTATATTTACTTTGCACAGATTTGTGTATTGCTTACCTGTGTACATGTGTTTCCTTTCTCCCTCTTCTCCTCACCACCCCGGTAGAATGTAAACTCCTTGAGATCAGTGGCTATATCTCTAAGTGCAATGCCTCACACACACAATGAGTGGCATGCTTTTTTAATCAAACTGAATTGATCAAAAGAGGTAACATATATAAAGCACTTTGTCATGTTTCACTCTATGCTACTGTAAGCAATTTTTATTTTTGCTGCTGCTTTTAGCAAGTCTGTAACTAGTTTTAGAATTTTGACCATAATTTCTCATCCAACCTTCTCAACCAAACAGCTCTTGACTCTGTGATTGTTCTGTATTTATGATGGTCTTCCCCCCACCCCCGCACTTCATCCCTGCCTCCCATGGCACACATTGGGTTGTCCCAGCAAAGGAACATGCTTTGTCTGCACCCTCTTCTTGAACAACTAAAGCCTCAAAAACCACAGTTGTTTGTGACTAATGGCTTCTTCACATAGCTAGGAGCCCAGCAACCACAGGCAGATCATTCCTAACCCAAGTCATTATGTGGCCAAGTGCTCCTTTTATGAGAAGTGGTAGTCGTCAGAATGTCAAGAATGACCCTATGCAGCCCAGGACAGCTGCTTTGTGAGAGGGAGGAGGGGATTAAACAAGTTTGCCTGGATTTCACTGTAAAATAATCCAAATAGGGACAGTAGAAATGAAAGGGGGAGCCAGAGGATTCCAGAAGGTCAGAGTGGCAAAGGGATTCTCAGGGGCCATCTTGACCAACCCCCTCCCTGATATATTAATCTGCCCTTCAATATTCCTGCTCAGTGGTCATTCAGACCTTGCTTGAAGACTTCCAGGGATAGAGAATCCATCCTCTCCTGTGAGGACTCATTCTACTTTTGGATTGTGTTAGGATACGTGAAGGAGAAGGGTGCAGCAGAGATCTTATATGTGACTTGGAGACAGATAGATGAGGCCAAAAGTAGGAAAATAATGAATTTGATGCTATTGTCCCAAATCCACAGAAATATGGTACAAAACACAACAAAATAGGAACCATAGCTTGCTGTAGCTGGTAGGGGCTTTAGAACAGGGAATAGGGAATGATGGAGCTGGAAAAGATTTACAGTACAGAACATAGAAGGGCACTGAATAGAGCACTTGGCCTGGAGTCAGGAAGACCTGAATTCAAATCTAGCCTCCAACACTTACTAGCTGTGTAACCCTCAACAAGTCACTTAACTCTGTTTGCCTCAGTTTCCTCATCTGGAAAAGGAACTAGAGAAGAAAATGGCAAACCAGTATCTTTGCCAAGAAAACCCCAGATGGCGTCAAGAAGAATCAGAAATGATTGAAAAATGCACGTGAGAGTTGGACATGACTGAAACAGTTGGACAATAACAAAAGGGAGTTTAGTAGAAAGACACTTTAACGTAGGAGAATGAATGCTGAATGTTGAGGCAGAGGACCTGCTTTAAAATCCTAGCTCTAATAAGACCTGTGCTAACTTAATCGTCACTTATTGATCAAATCACTGGGTCAAATTCTGCCTATCATTGCTACTAACTGTGTTACTATCCAAGGCAACCTCCCAGGCCCTCACTTTCTTCATGCTTAAAATGAAAGAACTGGATTAGATGGCTTCTGAGATTTCTCTGTGATCTTATGAGCTTTTCTTTGCAAAAATGTCTTCATCTGTAAAATGAAGAAGTTGATTGAGATTAGAGGTGTTACACAGACTTCTGGCAGCCAGCACCAGAATATAAATACAACTAAACCTAAGTAATGACAATTTATGGTTTTCTGAATCAACATGTGGCCTACTGGAATCCTTGTGCATGGTTCAGAGTCCTGCTTCTTTTTGAATTTGACACCACTAATCTAGACGATTTAAAGGTCCCTTCCAACTCTAGATCTATGATTCTTTCTATGATCTATGAACCCCTGGAGGTCACAGTTTCTTGATGTGTAGAGGGAAAAGAGTGGAATTTATAATCCCTTAAAATCTCTTCCATTTCTAATACTGTGATTTAAAGAACAATTTTCAACTGGACAAAATGCCTACTGTTTTAAAATTGCAGCTCTAATAGGACCTGTGTTAACTTAAGCAAGTATATGCATGATGCTGTGATAGGTCCTAAGGTTTCAAGAATGAAGAAAAAATTACACTGTTCCTCTCATCAAGAAAATTATAGTTCTCTAGGACAAGATGATATAGTATGTACACAGAGGAGTATAATAAAGAATAGAATGTGATAAGAGAAAAAGAGGCATCCGAGGTACACTAGGAAAGTTTAAAAAGGAGAGAATACTTTGAACTAGAGAGGTCAGGGTACACTTCATGGAGGTTTCATTTTCTCTTCCAGAGTCACTGGGGTCCAATGACAAGACATAGTCAAGACAATGGTGACATTCATAGAGCTGTCCAGAAATCAGAGGGAAATTTAAGATGAGCTCAGAGACAAGATTGGGGTTGGTTATATGGATCTTATATATATATATATACATAGAGAGGATCACTGACACAATACAAGTAGTTGAGCTCAGCAAGCGAGAAGATATAGAGAGTGAGGTGAAGAAGACTCAGGACATTGTCTTGTGGTGAACCTTCACTTCAGGTGTGGGTAATTTAGGACTGGCACACAGTAGGTATATTAAGTAGGTACTTAAAAATATTTATTGACTGATGAATTGATTGTTGAACTAGTGAAAGGAGATAAGACAACTCGGGATGCAGTGGATGATCGTGGCACCTTTGATGTCTAACCAAACTCTAAGCACTCCATAGTGCTTGTTTCCACTGCCTTCATGTCTATTGGAATAAATTATCCTCATTTTTCCATTCCTCTGAGGAAGTCTTCACTTGCTTGAGGTAGACACCCTCTCCCCAGCTCACCAAAGGATTTGAGACCCCTTGTTACTTTTAACCAGTTAACCTCAATCTTCTCAATGGAGAAGGTAGCTAAGCCTTGAATGAAGAAAAGGATTTTAGCAGGTCAAGATAAAGAAAGAGCATGTCCAGGCATGGGGAGCACATTCATTTATGGGAAAGCACAAAGATAAGAGATGGTAGGAAGAGATCCAGAAATAAGCCAGTAGTCCAGTTTAACTGGAATTTGGGGCACATGAAGGTTGTTAGTGATACGTAAGTCTAGAAAAGAAAGTTGGAGCCAGAGTGTGGAGGGTTTAATATACTAACTGAAAGCTGATGTCATTGAAAGCTTTTGAGCAGGGAAGTATCATGGTTGGACTTAGACATTAAAGTTGCTTTAGCATCTGTATGAAGAATAGACTGATGAGAAGAGAAATGAGAGGTAAAGATGTCAGTTAAAAGGTTATTGCTATAGTTCAGGTGGGAGGTGATAAGGAACTAGTCATAGTATGAGCAGAAGAAGAAGATTGCCTTGAGAGATATCATAGAGATAGAGGCAGTGGTATGCTGGTAAATATTAACAGTTGGCTCTCCAGAAAAAAATATGCACATGACATACTTTTAAGTTCAATCTGTATTAATAACATTTTCTCCATCACTTTCTGTAGGCTAGAACATCAACAAAACAATAAATGAAGCCCTGATTTTTAGCATTTGCCAATTTTGGAAGTGTAAATGGTCACACTGAAAATTTAACAATCAGCTCTTGTGAGCTAGCAAGATCTGGTTCTAGCACACCATTAGATACAGGTATGAGAGAAAGCATGACATAGTGAGTAGAGGGTTAGCTTTAGAGTTGGGAGGACCTAGATGAGTTGCTAGTCTCAAGAAATTGAAAGAACTTTATCTCAAGAGAAGAGCATTTTATCATTAGGAGCACACTGATGAAACCATAGGTCCAGACCACAGATAAAAACATAAAGGTAGGATCAAGGGCAGGATCAGGATCACTGAACCTGAAATCAGGAAGTCATCTTCTTGAGTTCAAATCTGGCTTCAGACACTTGCTGGCTATGTGATGCTGGGTAAGTCATTCAACCCTATTTGCCTCAGTTTCCTCCTCTGTCAAATGAGCTGGAGAAGGAAATAGCTAACCACTCCAGTATCTTTGCTAAGAAAACCCCCAATGAGATCATGATGAGTCAGACATGACTGAACAAAACGATTAACAACAGGCCTGAATGTGTGAGAGAGGAAAGATTCAAAGGCAAATCTTTGTTTTTGAGCGTGGATGGCTAGAAAAGTAGTGGTGCCATAAACAGAAATATATAAGTAAGGAGAAAGGGCAGATTAAGGGATTAAAGGTGATTAAGTTTTGCTTTGTTGAATTTGAAGTCTACCATGACACATGCATGAAGCTATCCAACAATAAGTCGGAAATTGAAGATGAGCTCAGAGATAAGATTGGGGCTGTTTCAATAGATCTAATACACATCTACAGAGAGAGAGTTATTGACAAGTAGCTGAGCTTACCAGGGGACAGGGTATATAGAGTGAGGTGAAGAGGACCCAAGACATTGTCTTGTGGTGAAGCTACACTTCAGGGGTGGGAAAGTTAGGACTGGCACCCAGTAGGTATGTTAAGTAGGTGCTTCAAACATGTTTATTGACTGATGAACTGATTGATGAACTAGTGAAAGGAAATAAGAAAGAATGGTCAGATGATTAGAAGTAAAAGAAATTAACCATGGAAGTTAAAAGGAGAGTGATCTTGGGAAACTCACTTGCCCTCCCTTGGTGTTAATTTCTTCATCTCTGAAATGAAAGGATTGCAGTAGCTCAGGGGTCAAGAACCTGCAGTTTCAAGGCCACATGTGACCCTCTAGGTCCTCAAGGGTGGCCCTTTCACTGAATTCAAACTTCACAGAAAAAATAAGGTCACAAGTTACCTATCCCTGGACTAGATGAACTCTGACATCCCTTACCTCTCTATATGTATTATTCTATGATCTTTTCCTTTAACTTTTACATCATTCAGGTATTAGAAGGGACAAGATAACAGTCATCAAATATAGGAAAGGCTGCCACTTAGAAGACAGATTAGATTAGCTCTGCTTGGCCACCGAGGACAGTACCAGGAGCAAAGTCACAGAGGGACAGATTTAGGATTGATGTAAGAAAGTCAGTGCTGACAACATAATAATCATATTAGACAGCATTTATGTGGTTCATTAAATTTAGCAAAGTGCTTTGCACATATTTTCTCATTTAATTCTCACAACAACTCTGGGAGGTAGATGCTATGACTTCCCCATTTCACAAATGAAGAAATTGAGACAGAAGTTAAGTGACTTGAGTTATACAGCCTCAAGAGTGTTCTGAGGCTGGATTGGAATTCAGGTCTCCCTAATTCCAAACGCTGCTGTCTATTGTTCTCTTAGCTACCTCCTCACAAGATATAGGGGGTGAGGGGGGGCATAAAGATCACTAGATTAGGAGTCCAGAAGATGTAGATGCAGAACCAAGATGGCGAGAACTGCAACACCTGGCACATTATAGGTACTCAAAAATGCCTGTTGATCAGTGAATTAAGAAGACTAGACACTAAGTCACATGGGGGCTGGTTTAAGGAATTAGGGAATATTTAGGTTTTAGAAGAGTAGACCCGGAGGTGACATGGTAGAATTTGAAAGACTGTCACCTAGGAGAGGGATCAGATTTGCTCTACTTGGCCCCAGAGGGCAGTACAAGCCAGAATGGGTAGAAGTGATAGAAAGTTAAATCTACCTTTGACAGAAGAAAAAAAACCCTGAACAATTAGAGCTGCCAAAAATAGAATGGACTTGAGCCACCAGTGATATGTTTGCCATGACTGGAAGTCTTCAGTTTAAGGCTGACTGACCATTTATCAGGAACATTGTAGAGAGGATTCTTGTTCATATCTGAACAGGGCGAGCTATACATCTCTACATATCCGATTCTGAGATGCATTGTTTCTGTGACATGGAATTTGGGATTTGTGTAACCTCGGGCAAGTCACTTCTATAAAACCACGTTAGTGCCTACAAGGTGTCCCCAAAATCTTAGTTCCATTTTACAGTTTAATAACTTAAATTAATATTTTAAGTTTTAATAGATTCAAATGGCACTAAGACTTTTGGGATGCTTGTATAAAACACAAACACATATAAGGGATAGAAGTAGTGATGTGGTGCAGTGGGTAAGGGCTCTGGACTTGGAGTCAGAGTGAACTCAATTTCAAATCCTGGCTTAGAAGCTTACTAGTTATATGACCCTCTAGGCAAGTCATTTAAATTCTGTCTGCCTCAGTTTCCTCAACTGTAAAATTGGAATAATAAGGCACCTATCTCACAAGATTATTATGAGAATCAAAAAGAGATAACGTTATCTTAAAGATAATGAAGCAAACTCCAAGGTGCTATATATATGCTAGTTATTATTGTTAGAGCTACCAAGAGAAAAGGGGAAGGGAGAGCCCGGTAACTTCCTCTGTGGGTACTGAGTTGTAAAGTTAATATCTTCTCATACTTCCTTGAACTTTAGCTTCCCCTTTTATGGTGTGAGACAAATTGTGTATCTGGTAACAATTCATGTGCCTGTGACGATGGTACCCTTTCCATATTGGCATCTGTTGCTGAGGGAGGGTTTCGTATAACTCTGAGACATTTTTCTTGCCAGATTTCTTTGAATGCAGGCAGCCAGGATTACCCCTGACTCCTCTAGTTTTATAGTCAGAGAGAGATACAGAGAGGTGAAGTGACTTACCCACCCAGAGTCACACAGGAAGGCCTTAACAGAATTAGGACTGCAACCCCTCTTTCCTCATTCCTGGTTCTAATGTGCAATCCTTGGCCACCCTTCCTCTGCCTCAGTATCTCAGAAAGCTGCTTTCATTAAAGCATTTAAAATATTTCACAAGCATCCGCCTGGTAATTTACACAGCTCCATTCTATTACTTGCCCTGCCCTCAATGACTCCATCAGCTGGCTGAAGAGGTAGAGATGAAGTATTTTGCTCCCTACAGGTAACAGGTATCCAGAATCTCAGCAGGAAAAGAAAGGTCACTTTTTAGTGTGACAGTACTGATTTTAATACTTGACGAAGCTAGAATTCTGGCATGTATGTTCCCTCCACCAATGCAGAGAACAACACTTGATCTGCTGTGGCCATCTCTCTAACGGTAAACCTCTCTGAGCTAGATTAGTGTTGTGTGACACATAGTGGTCCAGTAACAATGACCTTAACTGTCCTTCAAGTGGAAAGATGTTACTTGAGATGATGATGATAGTAACAGTCCATAGCTACATGGCATTTTATACAAGGCTTCACATTTCATTTGATGCTCACAGCAATTCTGTGAGGTAGGTAGTCAAGGTAATAGTAATAATTTATATTTTTAGCATGCTTTAAGGTTTGCAGAGAACTTTTCTGGCTGCAACACTGTGAGATGAGTGGTATTAAGGACTATTATCCCAATTTTGCTGATGAGAAAACCAAGCCTCTCAGATGGAAATAGATTTGCCTAAAGTTATATAGATGGGAAGCATCTGCAGTGGGGGATTCAGAAAAACACAATATCAGATTTGAAAAAAACCTTAGAGATCATCCAATACAACATGGATCTGAAAAATAATCTTTTCTGAAGAATAACTGAGGCAGGGTCATGGCTGGAAATCTCTCCATCTTTATCTCCGCATCCTAGCGTCTCTGGCTTCCTAGATGATCCAATGAATAGAACCCTACACTGAGAGTCAGGAATCAATCAGTTAACATTTATAAAGCACCTACTATGTGTCAGCCACAGTTGTAAGAACTAGGGATGCAAAAAGATGCACAGTCCCTGTCCTCAAGCACCTTACAATATAATAGGTAAGTCCATACGCAAACAAGTGAGCTATGTACAGAATAAATAGGAAATAATTAACAAAAGGAAGGCGCTAGAATGAAGGGGGGTTGGGACCTGAGTTCAAATCCAGCCTCAGAAACTTATTAGCTCTGTTACCCTATAGTCACAAGTCATTTGATCTCTGTCTCAATTTTCTCATCTGTTAAATGGGGGAAATAATAGCATCTGCTTCTCAGGAGTGTTGTGCAGATAAAATGAGAGTATTTGTAAATTGCTCTGGAAACCTCAAAGTGCTTTGTAAATGTTAGACATTATTATAATTCACCTTTCCCTCTTTTGATGGGCCACCTCTACCCCCTGCATATAACTGGATAGTACTCAGGGAAAATCCTCTCAGTTTGAGAGGATTCACGGGTCTAAACTCCTAAACTTTGTCCCTCTGCTTCTTGGTCACTTGTCTACTATGTGTCTGGGCTTTGTACCTCAGTTTCTCGGAATTATCTGACCCAAGGAATATATTTTGATTCTCTGGGACTAAGCTTCTCCAGGGATCTGGCAGCATCTAAAGTAGCCTTGGCATAGTCCTTTTTGACCTTCCTCAGCCTAGATACATCATCGGTCCAACCCATCCATGCCTGAGGAAGATGGGTGACTAATTCCAGGAAACAAGAAAACAGAGAGTTTCCTGGTGGGTATAGAAGGATGACCTTTGGATGATATTCATGAATAACTCCACAAGGATGAACCTCAGAAGCAAAAACAATTCTTCACATGCCTTCTTTATCAAAACAGAAGATTGGTCTTGTCTTTACTCATCCTTTTATTATTATCAATAATATGGTAATAATATACAATTAATATAATACAAATATATTAATAGTGATAATTAATAATGATATCAATGATACACCTTTGGAACAGTAAATGGAAGACAATGGATTTAGAAGGTAACCAACCAAAAACTCATACAATATTAACGAAACACAGGACTCATCATTCTAATGCTGCTGTAGAAAGGTTAGCATTTTCTAATAAAAAAGGAGGAAGAGAAAAGATAGATGTTGTTCTCAAATTAGCTATGAAGAGATTAAAAATTTACAGAAATATTTCTTGATCAGACATCCCTTCACAGAGTAATAGCAAAAACTGATTATGATGTATCTCACTGGACACAACAGAAATAACTTAGATTGATTTACTATTAGTTAAAGCCTAAGAAATGGCAAAAATCCAAAGATGGAAGCAAATGGTCTTCCATAGGTGTGAAATCAACATGTGAATCAACATGTGAAATCAACCAAGAATGTACTGACAAAGAAGCATGAAAAAAAAGATTGTCAAGGAGTTTTGTTACAGAAATAGAGGGGTTTAGGATAGCAATATTGCATAAGGTCATCATTCCCAGAAACTACTTAAGGAATCAGGATATACTAATTGATATGAACTTGCAAAGGGAAATGGATGAAACTATAATATGTAACTGCATATTGCTAAAACTTAGAATCATGTGTAGAAAGATACGATCAGGTGGTTTGTTTCATACACCAGAATCTTGCTATTCTTAATAAACTAACATACTGAAAAAACTGTACTCCAAAAATAAATTGCAGAATGTCCTCAGTAATTCAGCAACTAAAATGTACTGCAATCAGAGAATTATCACAGATAAAAACCATCACCCACCATTCCCTTGGCATAACATTGATATGCAAAAATTTAATAACAATATTTTAAATGGATGTTGCCAACCTGAATACTCACAATCTCCAAATTATATGGAATGAAAAACTTTCAGAATATAGAGTCCCAACAAAAGTAATAAAAACTATATAGGAATAGGAAAAAGCACATATCATGCCTGCCATTCACTGTCTATAGGAGACTACATCCCAATATTTTCATCTGATTGCCAAAAAAATATCATTTTTCCCCACTTGAACAATAAGTAGTTCCTTGAGCACCAAACTCAAAAGAATAATAGTGGGATAGCAACTGGTCCTATGCTCTTTTCTGACCAAGATATATTCAACATAATGTTGAGAACAAAATAGTATTATTATTATGCTATATTGTTAATATTATTGTTTAACGATATGAATGTTATTTAAAGTTGATAAGATGCTTTTCCACACATTTTTGTTTGAATTCTGCTGTGAGGTAGATCCTAAAGGTCAGTCAGCCAATCACATTTTTTTTTCATGCCTTCTATGTACCAAGCGCTGTACTAAGCCCCAGGGATATAAAGACAAACAGTCCCAGTCCCTGAAGAACTCACAAATCAAAGGAAGAGACAACATACAAATAATTGGTATTTTTCATGTTTTGCAAATCAGAAAACCTGAGGCCTAGTGCCTATAGTCACTCAGCTAATAAGTGTCAAAGACAGGCTTTGACTCCATTTTTTTCCTGACCAGTCCACCGCTATCTACTAAGACTGTGGAGTCAAACTCAAATAGAAATGGAGGTCACCAAAACATGTATAAGAATTCAAGAATGAATATTAACTTAAAAATCACATACTAACATTATCTTCTATTATATTTTTGCTTATTTTGTTAGATATTTCTAGATTATATTTTAATCTGGTTCAGAATGTTGCATGCTGCAACAGGAGAGCCTGCTGGCCACATGTTTGATACCACTCTACCGTATCATTCAACAAATATTCACCATGTATCAGGGCCTTCTACCAAAATATAATCACAGAAATTGAGAGTTGGAAGAGATTTCAGAAGCCAACTGTTCCAACCCATTCATGAAAAGAATCCCCATATAGTAGATATAGCATGCCCAATCTCATTTTTAAAAATCGTAACCTGCTTTTCTTCAGCTGTGCTTGGCTTATATTATTTTCATTTTATTTTTTAAAAATCATTTTTAAAAGCATTCATTTTGGAAAAATTTTGAGACATGAATTCTCTCCCCTCTCTTGCTCCTCCCCTATGCCTTGTGAAGGCAAGAAATGTGATATCAATTATACATGTTACTTTATTCAAAACATATTTCCATATTAGTCATATAGCAACAAAAAGCAAAAAAAAAAAAACCTGAAAAAAATCATGCTTCAATCTGCATTCAGTTCTTTCTCTACCAGTTCTTTCTTTGAAGGCAGATAGCATTTTTCATCATAAGCCCTTCATAATTGTCTTGGATCATTGTATTGATCTGAACAGCTAAGTCATTCACAATTCATCATTGTACAATATTGCTGTTACTATGTACAATGTTCTTCTGGTTCTGTTTAATTCACTTTGCATCAGTTCATATAAGTCTTCCCAGGTTTTTGATGCCATCCTGCTCATCATTTTTTTATAGCACAATAGTATTCCATCACAAATCATATATTACAATTTTTTCAGCCATTCCTCAATTGATGGCTCCCCCTCAATAACCAATTCTTTGCCACCAGAAAGAAAGCTGCTATACATATTTTCATGTGTATAGGTCCTTTTCCTTTTTCTTTGATCTCTTTTGAATACAAATCTAGTAGGATATTGCTGGGTGAAAGGATGTACACAGTTTTATAGCCCTTTGGACGTTGCTCCAAATTGCTCTCCAGAATGACTGGATCAGTTCACCACTCCACCAAGAGTATACCAGTGTCCTGGTTTTTCCACATCCCCTCCAACTTTTGTCATTTTCTTTTTCTATCATATTAGCCAGTCTGTTATGTGTGAAACAGTACCAGATAGTTGTTTTAATCTGATCTAATAGTCATTTAGAGAATCTTTTCATATGACTATAGATAGCTTTGATTTTTTTCTCTAAATAATAGGGATTTAGAGCATCTTTTCATATGACTGTAGATAGCTTTGATTTCTTCATCTGAAAACTGCATGTTTATATTCTTTGACCATTTATTAATTGGGAAATGATTCACATTCTTACAAATTTGACTCAGTTTTCTATATATTTAAGAAATGAAATCTTTAAACATGAACCTTGCTGTAAATTCCTTTCCTCTCCAACCCCCTACTCCAGTTTCATGCTTTCCTTCTGCTCTTTTTAATTTAATATAGTCAAAATTATTCACCTTATATCCTGTGATCCTCTTTATTTCTTGTTTGGTTGCAAATTCTTCCTTTATCCATAGATGTGACAGGTAAAATTTTCTGTGCTCCTCTAATTTAATTATGAAAGCACTCTCAGTGTTTAAATCATATACCCATTTTGACCTTATCTTGGTATACAGTGTGAAATGTTGGTCTACACATAGTTTCTGCCAAACTACTTTTCAATTTTTCCAGCAATTTTTGTCAAATAGTGAGTTTTTGTCCCAAAAGACTGGATTTTCAGGTTTATTAAATATAGATTACTGTGGTCATTTACTATAGTGTCTTGTGTACCTAATCTATTCCACTGATCTACCACTCTCTGAGTCATTACCAGATTCTTTTGCTGATTACCATTTTGCAATATAGTTTGAGATCTAATACATCTAGGCTACCTTCCTTCCAATTTTTTTCATTGATTTCTTTAATATTCTTGACCTTTTGCTCTTCCAGATGAATTTTGTTATTATTTTTCTAGCTCTATAAATGAATGTAATTTATGACATAAATATATGATAGTGGTACCTAAAACAGGAAGAACAAAATCAGGAAAAAAATTATAGACCAATTTCCCCAGTGAATATTGATACAAAAATTTTAAGTAAAGTAATAGCAAAGAGATTACAACAATATATCACAAAGTTAATACATTTTGATCATGTGAGATATATGCTAGAAACACAGGGGTGGTTCAGTATTAGGAAAACTGTTAGTGTAATTGACCATATCAATAACAAAAAGAACAAAAATCATGTGATTATCTCCACAGATGCAGAAAAAACTTTTGACAAAAATACAGTGCTCATTCCTATTAAAAACAATAGAAAGCATAGGAATAGGAGTTTCCTTTAAATAATAAGTAGTATCTATCTAATCCCATCAGAAAGCATTATCTGTAATGTGGATAAGCTTGAAGCTTTCCAAATCAGATCAGGGGTGAAGCAAGGAAGCCCATTATCACCACAATCATTCAATATACCAGAAATGCTAGCTATAAAAATATGACAAGAAAAAAAATTGACAGAATTAGAAACAGCAATAAGGAAACAAAATCATCACTCTTTGCAAATGATGTGACAATCTACATAGAGAATCCTAGAGAATCAAGTAAAAAAATAGTTGAAACAATAACTTTAGCAAAGTTGCAAGATATAAAACCAACCCATATAAATCATCAGTATTTCTATATGTTACCAACAAAGTCCAGCAGGAAGAAATAATGAAATTTTATTTAAAATAACTGCAGACAATATAAAATCTTGGGAGTCTATCTGCCAAGACAAACTCAGAAACTATATGAACACAATTACAATATACTTTTCATACAAATAAAGTCATATCTAAAAAACTGGAAAAATATTAATTACTTATGGGTAGGCCAAGTTAGTATAATTAAAATGACAATTCTACCTAAATAAATTTATTTATTCAATGCCATACCAATCAAACTACCACAAAGTTATTTTATAGAGCCCATTCTATTCTTCAGTCCTCCCCTGAATAAAGGATTTCAAAACAGGGCTGTCTAGGGTTGTTACTATCTTTAGTAGGAAAATGCAAGACCTCATTCTCCTCCCTTTTGAATGGTTTGAACTGGTTTTAAGAAGTGGGATGGATGTAAATAAAAGAGGAAGCACCCTCCTGGTTCATTTTTTGTTTAAAAAAAAAGGCATTAGCGCAATGAGTTCCACTGACATCACATTTCCTTCCTCTGATCCTTGGTCCTGCCCATCAGTCCCTGTGGGAAATCATTGTGCTGAAATAGCACAGAGGTGTTATCCTGTTCCAACAACTGGCTTATTGTCATCTCTAGTAACAGGAAACTTTTGAACTTGGACTTGTTGTACTTAACAAAGGAATTTTAAAAAACCAATAACAATCTGATAGCTGTAGTGAGTCATGTAACCGTTTCTCAGGTAGGATCCATTTTCAGAGTCACTGTCTGGTTATAATTGTACTAGGGCTTCACCTGTGAGCCAAAAAGCATTTATTATGCACCTCTTATGTGTATGGCCTCTACTAAAGCCCTCTTCCTATGCTTCACAGAGATGTCAAGGTCACCTGATAATCTCAAAGTTATTGTCAGCAGAACCTAAATTGGAAAGGCTATCAGAAGGCCAGGCCAGCTAAGTTTAGAAAGGCTAGTCAGCAGAAATTGGATGAATTTTTACTTAGAGTTCAAAGACCTGATTCTATATCCAGGCCCTGATAATTCCTAGTTCTGACACCCTGGGCAAGTCACTGGTGCAGTAGAAAGAACAGTGATTTGGAAGTTAGAGAATCTCTGTAATCTCTAAAATGAGGAGGTTAGGCTAGCTGAGTTCTGAGGTCCCTTCTACCTCTTGTTCTATGATCCCCTGAAGCTATTGTCAGTAAAACAGTAATAATAATATTTGCACCATTTATCTCATGAGGACATTGAGAGAAAAGCACTTTATACAACTGAAAGTGTAAGGTTTTTTAAAAAATCATTTTATCATATTAGATTTTTATCATATTGTCATACATGTGAGTTTTGTTATTATTGATATTTCTTTAATACAGAAGAGGTATAATTTGTGCTGGTGGAAATCACACTAATGAAATCACGAGTCTTTTAAAATAGTGAAGGATGTATAAAGCATGTGTCAGTCACAGAGGAAAATAGTAAAAGGAATAAGTCATGATCACTGCCCTCATGGAGCTTACGGTCTGTTGGAACTGACAAGCATTTATCAAGTTTCAACTATTCGCTAAGCACTGTGCTAGATCTTGACTTGTGTATGAATTAGATTTAAGTGAGACAGAGTTGCGAAAAGTCATCAGCCTCGTTCTCTCCTCCAGAGACATCAGAGTCCAGGGGCAAAATAAAAGTCAAGTTGACTGACAATAACTGTGCTAAGCGTCAGAGATGCCAAGACTATGTAACCATATGGAACTGCAATTGGGCCCACTGTGCACACTTTCCAAGGAAAGAAGCCCTTTAGCTTTAGACTCACTTGGGCAGACTGGATTTAGTCCTGGAAGAGCCTGACTTCTGAAGAGAAGGGTCAGATGTTTTCTTACACTCTATGCTCTCATCCCAGAACCCGAGGGAAAGTCTGAGCTCTCCCCAAAAGAGACCAAATAGTTACCTGATATACAATGTACATCAGGTATAGGACAGCTATTTATTTCCTTCTTACAAACAAAATGCTTAGAACACACAAAAAAACCCTCACCTGTTGAATTGACAGAGATATAAATGTCAAGTAGCAATTTATAACTCTTATTGTACTCTTCCAAGAGGTTAATGCCTAAAACATAAAAACATGAAACATTTTGTGGGACTGCTGAAGAAATATATCACCTTCTCCTCAGTTGTATATTGTCTGAATTTCCTCTAGGTGATAACTTTTGGAAAGCCCAGTTTGGGGTGGGGTTACTATTGTCTAAAGAGTTGTACTAGCTACAAGGGTTCTACCCAAAGTATAGCCAGCCCTGACTGAAGAACGTAGGAAACTCTGACCTTCCAGGTATCCACTCCTAAAAAGTCCATCTCTCAGGAGTTTTGTTTTATTACCTATGCTCAGGGAAATAAACACAAAGCAACAGAGGCAGCCAGAGGCCAAAGATCCGGATTCAAGCTGTCTTTGTCAGCACATTTGTATGAAGACACCATAACAGCTGCCTGCCTTTGAGACGCTGATATTCTATTGGGTATGAGAGATGAAAACACAACGTGAGCACGTACAAGAAAGTAGAAAACACATACAAAGTAATTTGTGGGAGAAATTTCCTGTAGGACACACAGCTTGAGCTGGGTCTTAAAGGAACTAGGAGTTCTAATATAAGATAGGAGGTAGGATCACATAACAGTCATAGAATATACAAAGGCAGGGAGAGAGAAGTTGGAATGTCATATATAAAAGGGGAAGGGGGCTAAGAATTTATGTATACCTACTATGCACTACCAGCTACCTGCCTCTCTGTCTCTGTCTCTCTCTCTCTGTCTCTGTGTCTCTGTGTCTCTGTGTCTCTCTCCCTCCCTGTATATATGTGTGTGTGTGTGTGTGTAAAGATAGCAATTAAGGCAGGTTGGCTAGAAAATAAAGTGTAATCAGTTTGAAAAGATGATCTAGAGAGCTGCATTGTGAAAGGTTTTAATTGCCAAATGGAAATTTCTATTTTATCCTGAGTGAAATAGGAAGTCGCTGTAGAAATGATAGGGAAGTCTAATCTGCTAATTTGGCTACTTTGTGGAGAATGGATTGAAGAGGGGAAAGAATGGAAACAAATATCCCAGTTTGGAAGCTATCATAATAAAATGTCCTGGTTTTTTTTTTGTTGTTCTCTCATTTCATTTGTGTCCGACTTCATGACACCATTTGGAGTTTTCATAGCAAAGACACTGGAGAGGTTTGCCATTTCCTTCTCCAGCTTATTTTACAGATGAGGAAATGAGGCAAACAGGGTTAAGTGACTTGGCCAGGGTCACACAGCTAGACACTTGTCTGAGGCTGGATTTGAACTCAGGTCTTCCTGACTCTAAGTGTGGCACTCTATCCACGGCACCACCTAGCTGCCAAAAAGTGCTATAATTCTATACAAAGTATCCATAATGCAGAAATGATTGTCAGTTGATTCCTCCTTTTTAATCCTGCCAATTTCAAGGAAAGATGTCTCAGATTTCTCTGGCCCAGGTAAGAATGTCCCTCAAGCCTCATCATAGACTACTGACTTACTAGCAATTCTGCTTAGAGTCCACTTTGCTTTGGGGACCTGATGGCTCCAACAGAGCAGACAGACCAATGAGAATTCATAATAAGAGCCAACTTGTCCTCTAGAGAATGGATGTGGTAAGTCAACCCTGTCCTGAGCCAGTGCCTGAAACCTAGACTTTGGACACCACGTGTGCGTGCGTGTGTGTGTGTGTGTGTGTGTGTTCCTCCTTCATTGCTAAAGAAGACCATGCTGTCAGAGAAATAATGACATGACTTGCGCTTGACTTTGTTTTGAGTGAGGGAGGGCTGTGCAGGTCACCAGCCTCACTCCTCCAGAACCATCTGAATCCAGTGACCAGATATTCATCAGGATGACTGGAGATGACCCAGGATGAGGCAATTGGGGTTAAGTGACTTGCCCAAAGTTACACAGCTCGTGAGTGTCAAGTGTCTGAGGTGAGATTTGAACTCAGGTCCTCCTGACTCCTGCACAGCTGCCCCAGACACCATATAAACACCAAAGGAAAAGGGGCAGTTAACTAAACAACTGGTATCCTGAGGGTCTGCAGTTCTAACAAACAATGATACTGTTATAGTAACCATAGTCTAGGCTCAGAGCCAAAGCCATGAGCTCAAGTGGAAGGGATAAGAGGGCTTATAGCCAGCAATGGGCAGGACCAATCCACTGGTCCTTATAACAACATCCAGACATCCCTCCTCTAGTTTTGCTGATAGTCTAAGCTTACCAAAATGTTGGATTTTTCGTTTATTTGTTTTGGTCTTTTGTTAGGTAGGGGGCAAGAGAAGGCTCAAACAAGGCACTGGTGATGGTGAAGATGGGATGATAACACAAGATTTTACTGAGAAAATGGAGTTATATGAATCTCTTTTAGCTACTGTTTTTCCAAAGAGAATGACCTTTGGACTGGTGAAGACAGAACCAAAAATGGTTAAGAGGGATTTGAAATGAAAGATAAGTAAGGCAAGAGGAAGTGAACGCCTATCTGGCCTCAAATAATTCAGGGCAGCAGGCCAAAACAAGTTATAGCTCAGGGCAGCTGTCTCCAAGTGGGATGCCCACGGTGATCTATTGGGGGAGGTATAAAGAAAATATTAGAACTGAGGAGAGTGGCCTAGTTGTGGGGGATGATGCTTGTACCTGCCTACTGTTCTGCCCTTCTTTCCCCTGAATATACCTGCTGTGGGTTTTCCCAGGTATGCCTCCATCCTTCCTCCCCAGACTCATCAAAGCAGCAATGCACAACCTTGCATATGGCCTGGCCCAGGTTTGGATGCAAGCTCCTTGCAGCCCACATCAGTCCCTCTTTTCTCTGTCCCTAGGAGAATGGTGGAGGTTCAGATCAGCCCGGGAGGGGATGCCAAAAGGAGAACCTGAGAGCAGTAGGAAAAAGCAGACTTTCAAGAGGCAAAGGTTAGCACTGGCTGCTTCTGCCAGTGGGTCTAGGGTTTAAGTAGCCAAGCACAGAACCTCGAACCTGCAGTCCTAGTCCCAAGGTGTCCTAAACTCATCAGATAGCTTGGAAGCCACTGAAGACCACCAGGAAACCATGGCTTTCATAGGCATTCAGCCATCTTTCCTACTGATGCTCCCTTTTCTCTACTTGGAATAACCACCTTCTGGACCAAGGTATCCAACCTCTAGAGACTATGTCCAAGTGCATCAAGTAATATGGAAATTGACTTGACAATTAAAAAAAACCTTTGTAAAACTGGTGAATGATATTGAAAAATGAAGATAATGATTTTGTAAGATAGCTAATAATAATAGCTAGCATTTATATAATACCTAAAAGTTTGCAAAGCACTTTACAGATGTTATTTCATTGGATCCTCATAGAGATCCTGTGAAGTAGGTGCTACGATGATCCACATTTAACAGATGAGGAAACTGAGACTGAGAAAGATTAAGTGACTTACATAGATTATACAATTAAATGCACGGCCAAGATAGAACTTGAACTCCAGTCTTACTGTCTCTGAGTCAGGCACTCTATCCATCATGTCACCTAGTTTGACTTCTCCCACTTGGATACGTATACTATTGTGAGGCACCATTTTCAACTCTAGGCAGCTGCTGAAACGAAGCATGAACACAAACTGAATTTAGAACTAGAGTTTCAAATTACAAAGTGTTAAACCAAAGTTCTCCAAAAATGAATAGAATTAATATCATATTAATAATATATTAATTTTATTCATAATATTAATATTTTTAATATAATTAATATAATATTGATAATTTTATTTTATTAATAATAATAAAATATATTCAAATTTTATAATTCTGACTTTTTAAAAGTTTTTTAACAAGTTGTTCTGTTAATAAGTAAAATATTAAAAATATTTTTAAAATGTCACTTATTTCATTTAAGTCATGTAGTGATAGTCTTACAGCTTGGATGACCTAAGTTCAAATCCTACCTCAGACGCTAACTGCGTGACCTTGGGCAAGTTACTTCTCTCAGTTTCCATTTCTTCATCTGTAAAGTGAGGATAAAAACAGTGCCCACTTCCCAAGGTTGTTGTGAGGATAGAATGAGATAACATGTCAAGCACTTCGCAAAACTTAAAGTGCTATATAAATGCTAGTTTTTATTATCCTTTCATCTTTTTTAAATTTTGGTTTATGCTTTATGATGTGCAGTAGTATGTATATTTTACAAATAAACAAATATTATATATATATACATGTACCAATGCATGTTCAAACTTTTTTTTTTTTTGCTAATGAAATATCAAAAAAAATTGGAAGTCACTGAACTGGGGAGCAGAGGGAAGCTGAAAGGATTGGCAGAGGTTACCGTTCAGATGCTGTTGGGGATCTTTGAAAGATCCTGGAGTATGGGACAAGAACCAGAAGGCAGGAAAAGGGAAATTATTGTCCAGGTTTTCAAAAAGGCCAAAGCATGAAGTCTGCAAAATACAGACCAGTGATCTTGGCTTCAATTCCTGGCAAAAACATAGAACATAAGACTAAAAGGATGATTTTTGGATGCTTACTGAGGGAAAAGGGAAACTAAAAGCCAGCATGTCTTCATTGAGAACAGGTCATGCACAGCTAATGGAGGAATTTGTTTTTGCTTGACTATGCCTATTTGTTACAAGGCCTTTGTTTTTCTTTTCCCTCAATTTGGGGGTGAGAGGAGGATTGGAAAATGAGGGAGGATTGGAATAGGGTGAAAATGAATTCTCTTATTTGCTCTGGGCAGCTAGGTGGAACAGTGGATAGAGTGACAGATGTAGAATTAGTAAGAACAGGGTTAAATTCAGCCTCAGACACTCCCCAGTTGTATGACCCTGGACAAGTCACTTAACCCTGTTTGCCTCAGTTTCCTCATCTTTAAAACGAGTTGAAGAAGCAAATGGCAAACAGTTTTAGTACTTTTGCCAAGAAAACCTCAAATGAGGTCATGAAGTGTTGGGCATAACTGAACGACAACCACAAAATTCCTGATTCCAGGCTGGTTGCTCTGTACATTGTGCCATCTTGTTGCCCTATAATTCTCTTTTTCTGTTCTATTATGCATATGAAAATTCCATTTTTACTTAGTATTTATTAAGTTCAGGATTAAAATAAGTTGCATGTTTTAAAAGAATGGGTCACACTAAACCAAGTTCATTTCCTTTCCAATAGGATTATGATAGACTAAGAGACTGCAAATCTACATTATGGAAAAGTATTTGAAAAACTCTCATGTTATTTTTGTGGACAAAATAGAAAGTTGTGGGCTTGATGATGACATACTTAGCTGAATACAGAATTCTTTGAATGACTGAACCTCAAAAGTAGTCATTAGCTGGATCATGTCAACTTGGACAGAGTTATCTAGTGTAATGTCCCGTAAAGTTGTCCTTGGTCATGGATTATTCAGTGTTTCATCAGTACTCACCCTTCTAATGGAGTTCTCTTTCTTCAGTCTTTTCCTTCTTACAAATTTCTACTACACAGCTGCCAAACTGTAAAGATAAAGGTCCAGTCATGCTACTTCCCCATATCAAAACCTTTACTGCTTTTGAGCTCAAAAGTAAAACCAAATTCTTGAGTTGGCCTGTAAGTAACTTCACAGTTGATCTCTAACTCATGTTTTCCACCTTATTTCACATCACTCCCCTTAAGGCACTCACTGTTCATCCAAATTTAGCTACTAGCTATCCCATATGCCCCACCATTTCTGACCTCTACACATTTGTAGAAGCCATTTCTAGTTCCGGGAATGCACACCATCTCAGCTCCACCTCCCGTAAACCTTGTCTTCTTTCAAGTCTTGGTTCTTATCCTGTTATATCCATGCTTTCTCCTATCTACTTCCCCCAACCTCATTCATATTTAAAATCCTCACTTTTTGTCTTTGTGTTTCTAGTGACGTACTTTGTTAGGTAAATAATAAATATGAATTGAATTGAATCAAATGCATTGAACTTTTGAAATCTGCAGATGGCACAAAGTTGGGAGGGATATAAAGAACTTCTTAGCAAATAAATTGCCAAGTAAATGATTTCTATTTTACAGATCTAGAAACTGAGGCACACGGAAGTTAAGTGACCCAGCTCAAGGTCATTCAGCTAGCAAGTGTCTCTGGCCAATGCTTAAGGCAGCTAGGTGGTGAAACAGAAAGAGTGCTGGACCTCAGTAAAGAAATTAGGGCCAGATCTGGAGATATGAGGATAGACCATGTAGGTGTGAGAGTCTTTTACATCAAGAATACAGTCAATTCCCTGACAGCAGATGAGGTAATAGAGTGTGGAAGAGGGGAAAACTTGGGGCAGAACCCTGGGATGCACAGGGTGTGGGGGTGAGGATCCTTCAAGGAAATGAAAGTCCATTCCAATCACTAAAAAGAAAACAGATGAGGGTCATGGAAACTCAGGGAGGAGCGAGCATCCAGAAACAGGCAGCTATCCACAGTGTCAAACCCCACAGAGAGGTCAAGAAAGATGAGAACAGAAAAAAAGTTCATAAAGCTAGATATCAGCTGAGTAAATGGAAAAACGTTTATTCTGCCTCAATAAAGCTGTCCAACAGTGAACAGGCTGCTTCAGAGGTAATAATGATAATAGCTTATACTCCCATAACGCTTTGGGTTTATAAAATGAGCCAAAATCATAATATCTCAGAGCTGGAGGGGACGTCGGTGATCCTCTAGTTCAATGGCGTCAAACTCAAATAGAAATGGAAAACATTATGTATGTTGTATTACATTTTAAATTTATTTTGTTAAACATTTCCCCAAAGCCTTTTAATCAGACTCAGATCTACTCAGGATTTTTCCAAACAGCCTGAGTTTGACTCCCCTCTGATCTAGCTCAGCCCTTTCATTTTGCAGATGAGGGGGCTGAACCCCAGAGAGGGAAAGGCACTTGCCAAGGTCACACAAGGAGTCAACATGATAGAATGTCAGAGCTGGAAGGACCCTTCTGACAATTTCATCTAACCACACCCTCTTTTTTACAGAAGGAGAAGTATGGAATTTGAATAGGGAAAGAAGATATCTTGGAGAACATTTTCTCTTAACCCAATCTTCCCATCTTACAGAATAGGAAACCAAAAGGGGAAAGGACTTACCTGTGGCCACATGTTGTTATAATTCTAACCATAGAATCTCCGGGTTATAAGTCACCCGTATCAGAGCAACAGTACTCAATAGATATCATCCAGTCTTTTACCTGAAGACCTCTGGTACAGTAGAACTCACTACCCCACCCCCACCCCTGCTCAAGTAGTCTGGTTTTTTGTATAGCATTAATTGTTATTGATCGGGCTAATAATTGACACTAATAATGTTATTTGTTCTTCATTTTCAAAGAGGATCAATGACATCACAGGATGATGTCTTGACTTGGGCTTAAATTGGATGTAAGTGAGAAAGAGTTCACAAAGCCATCAGCCTCCCTCTCTTTCTGAGTCATCAGTTGGGTGTCCAGACAAAAGTCAAGACAATTGGTGATAGCCCAGGAAATGCATTCTATTCCCACCCCAATCCTAGTTGTATCTTATATAATGTGGTGATAATAAATTTTCTTCCTAGCCAGTTATCTTTGGCAAACATTGAAGAACTAAATGGGCTCCTTGGGATAGAATTAGTACATCAGGGAGTTTTTAGAGACTGAGATAAAGATGAGACAAGAACACTGTTAATAAAAAAAAAGTAAGAAGACATTTTGGAGACAAATATAAAAATGGACAAGAAAAAAATGACACATCACTGAACTATTATGGAAAGTGAGAGACTAAATAAAGGCTAGGCTCCTTTTCAGTTCTGAGATTCTATAGTCCTATGTTTGCAAAGTTTATCAGAATGGTAAGCCATATGTAAATTGAACTACATAGGGGACAGGATTTTTAAGTTTGCAAATTCCTTTTTCTTAGAAGAGACTTATGTAAAAAATACAGAAAGCACAGCAAAAATGAGGAAGGAAGTGTCAATTTAATATTTCTCATTCACACCAATTTGGGGACAGAAAAGCCGCTTTCAAGTTAGTTCAAGCCTCTGAACAAGTATTTATATTTTGGTAGGCAAACCGAATGATAGTCTATATAAGAGGAATCAGTGTAGTTCAAGGTACTAATATGAAGAAAAAAGGGGCAAGATTCTTATTGCATATCTAATGGAGACTATATAGCACTTTAAAGTTTACAAAGCATTTTAAATACACTTTCTCACTCAAGCCTTACAATAACCTTATGATGTAGGTACTCATGGCACTATGATCTTCATTTTATAAATAAAGAAACTGAGGCTCTGAGAAATTGATTTCATTATGGTTATATAACTAATAAGTATATGGTGTAGAATTCAAACCCAGATCTTGCCTGACTCCACATCGAACTGTTGCTCCACTGTTTGGCAGACTTAAACCCTGGGCAGCTGAGATATAGTCTGGATTATTTAAGGGTCTGATGGAAGGGTCAGTTTGCCAGATGACATAAATTTCCATTTAATTCTCTGTAAGCATTTACCAAACCTCATTATATGTTCAAAATTGTGCTTCGGGACATGGGAAATGGGGTTCCTACCCTTCAGGGATTTGTAGTATAAATAAGGAGGAAAAAAATATAAACACAAGACACTTAAATAATAATGCTAGCCAGAATATGTACTACAAGTGGTAAGTGCTATATGATGAAGTCAGAGACAGGAGAGATGTGAGCAGGGGGAGCAGGGAAAAGAGCATTAGACATGATGGGAGGAGAACCAGGTTTAAATACAAACCTCTACACTTATTATTTATTTGACCAAGGGCAAGCCATGACTTCTTTGAGTCTCAGTTTCCTCATTTGTAAAATGGAGAAAAGGATACTTGCAGTATCTCACAGGTTATTATAAGGGAAGCCATAATAATATATGTAGCTATAATAATATAATATTCATACATATGGTATAACATGTAATAAATTACTATACATACTAATATATTCATAATATTGTAATAATAATATTTATTATTTTTATTATTAATATATTATTACATATTATATTTTTATTAATTTATATATAATTAATATGTATAATTTATATATTAATGTATAATTTTATTAATAAAATTAATATATTATTATTATTACAATAACACATATTACCATGTGATAAGCAACACTGTGCTAAACATTTTACAATTGTTATCTCATTGGTCACTTCCAGCAACCCTTGGAGGTTGCTGCTATTAACCCCATTTTACAGTTGAGGAAGCTGAGATAAACAGAGGTTAAGTAACTTGTCAAGGATGACACAGCTGGTAAATATCTGAGGCAAAATTTGAACTCAGGATTTCCTGACCCTAGGACCAACATTCTATCCACTAGGTCACCTAGCAGCCCACTATATGAATTATATTATTAATAATAATATTACAATGTAATATAATAATATAAATATAAATAACAATACAATAGAATATAGAATGAACTATGTCCAGGGTTGTTGAGAGCAAAATGTTTATAAACCTTAAATGGCTAAATAAATCTAAGTTGTTATCTTAGCCTGGTTCCCCTTTGGTGTGGTTCACTTCTTGATTTTACACCAAGGTTCATGGTACTATTGCAGTAGTTTATTCAAATTCACAATTCTGAGCCCCTACCAATATACCACTTTGTACCAGGTCAAGTCCGATGATCCATGAATTCAAAGGAAAGCTATTTAATTAAAACAGAATGGCAGTATAAGGATAAGGAATTGATTCAGGTATCATATGTGCTTGGCACTTATTCCAAATGACTTCCACCCCTACGTGTTTCCTAGGAGTACTAGTTTATTCTCAATAATTTCCTTTGACTCCCCACCCACAATGGGAGAGGGATACATCAGTCTGCTCACAAAAAAGACATTTCACTGAATCATTTAACTTGCCCCAAAGGAATAAAAACACATACTTTTTTTCAGTTGAACTAATATTTAGCCACAGCTCCCCTATTCTATACTCATTCAGTTAATTCTTTGAACCCAATATAAGACTTCATACATATATTAAATTTCATCACATGACATTTAACCCATTGTTCAAATTTGTGGAGATATTTTTGATTCAACATATGCTTTGTGTCTTTTCTGTAAATTTGATAAGCATGCAATCCATGCCTTCAAGGGAACTGTACATCAAGCAAACTTTGCATTTTCCCTACAACCTGGCACAAAGTTTTGAACATATTAGGTAGGCATTTAATAAATGTTTGTCATGTTGAAGTGAATTGGGCAATTATTTGGCACCCATCTTTCCCAGCTATTCTGGTTCTGGGTAATACAGGGTTCAAAGAAATCTGAACGTACCTGTTCCAATTTCCTTAGGCTAAGGTGAAGACTCAGAAGATCTGAAGATTATGATCTCTTCCTACTTGAACACTTCCTACTTCCAGGAGGGAGTTGATGGGACTGGTAACCAGGAAAGGTTATTGTATGAAAGTTGGGTGAAGTCTGCTAAACACTACAGAATTACAAACATTTCATAATAGTTAGGAATGATTCACTTCCAGCTCAACACAGAAATGAGTTCTAATTTCAGATGACCCTAACTTATTGCATAACCATTGGGCAAGTCATAGACTAATAGACCTAGAGCTAAAAGGAAACTCAAAGTTTATATAGTTACTTGACACTTATAAACATAGATCTTGATCTATAAGGGACCCCAGAGTTCATCTAGTCAAATCTGTTCATTTTATAGATGATGATCTGAGACCCTTGAAGGTTAAGTGACTTGCCCAAGGTCACACAGGTATTAAGCATAAGAGGTAGGATTTGAATTTAGCTCCTCTAAGGGCATTGGATTAAATGTTGTCTAAGATATCTTTAATTTCTGTTATTTGGAATCTTTGACTTGGTCAATCTACCTCCTGTTTATGTCACCATTCATACTCTTATTTCATTCTCATTAAGAAACTCATTTCTTCCTAGAAAATTACCTTTAACTGCATGCTAAGAGTAGCATGATATAGTAGAAAGGGAAGTGGATTTGGAGGCAAAGGTCTTAGGTCTGAATCCTGCTTCTTATGATGTCTGTGGCATTGATCGAGTCACTTGATGTCTATGGATCTTGTCTTTTTCATCTGTAAAATGAAGGCACGGCACTAGAATCAAAGGTTCCTAAATTTATTTGGATTGCTGCCCCCCTTTTAAAAAAATTACTCAATGCCTCCCCAAATCTACTTTCTTTAATCCTTTAACTTTTTAAAAATTTGCATCACCTGAGGGTATTACTGCCCCCCCATCTTTCCAGTGCCCCCCAAGGGCAATATTGCCCATTTTGGGAACCCATGAACTAGATGAATCAGTCAAGCAATAAACATTAATTAAGCAACTACTACATGCAAGACACTGTACTAAGCACTGGGGATATAAGAAGAGACACAACACAGTCCTTGCCCATAATCTAATGAGTGTATGAGGGGAAACAAATGCAAATATATATACAAACAAAATATATTCTGATTAAATGTTGTGGTTCAGTCGTTTTAGTCATGCCCAACTCTTTATGACCTCATCTGGCAAAGGTACTAGAGTGGTTTGCCATTTCTCTAGCTCATTTTACAGATAAGGCAACTGAGGCAAAGAGTAACCCTCTTTGTTAAGTGACTTGCCCAGAGTCACACAGCTAATAGGTGTCTGAGGCTGAATTTGAACTTAAGATGAGTCTTCCTGATTCCCAGCCCAATGTTCTATCCATTGTGCCACCTGGCTGCCCCCAAATGAACAGATAGGAACCAAAGAACAAGATTTGGATACCTAAGACAAACTAATTTAGTTCAAGTACTGAATAAGTGCCTACTATGTTTAAGGACCTGTTCTGGGTGTTGAGGATATAGAAATGAAAAATTCCAGTCCCAGTTCAAAGGAAATAATAATAATAACTTAAATTTTTAGTGTCTTGAGATTTCCAAACTGCTTTTACATTCTTATTTCAGTCCCACAATAATCCTGTGAAGTAGAAAATTAGTAATAGTAATGATTCACATTGATATGGAATGTAGCACCCCAGATCCCTAGAAAGCTATCCCAGGTGGCTTAACTCAAAACCTTAGCTCACGAGCCCCCATCAATGTGTTCCCCTTTATCAGGCAAAAAAGGAATACATTATTCAAAGCAAAAGATATTTACTCAGCATAGCAAA
Source organism: Bettongia penicillata ogilbyi (assembly GCA_023548195.1). Classification (NCBI taxonomy): domain Eukaryota; kingdom Metazoa; phylum Chordata; class Mammalia; order Diprotodontia; family Potoroidae; genus Bettongia; species Bettongia penicillata. The sequence goes on along the minus strand of JAJHZJ010000426.1, from coordinate 10,161,114 downwards.
TTAAGGAATAAGAAAAGATCTTTCCATGTGCACATGGCATACCTTTTTTATAGATTAGCCCTTCACCAGTTGGGGAATATAGACCTATGGAAAACATACCCAGAGAGCAAATACATAGTAAATGGAATAGGTTTCATCTGAACTGGGCTTTGAAAGAGAAGAATTTCAGTAAGCAGAGAAGAGGATAAAAACCAAGCATGTAGAACAGCCTATAGCTCATGAATCCAAGAAGCCAGGAGATGAGAGAACAGATAGTGATTTATTTTGGCTTTAACACAGAAGGAGTGAAGTTGAGTCATGGGAAATGCAACTGAAAAGGCTGACGGGAGTCAGATTGTGAAAGTCAAACTAAGGCTATATCTTACCCTATAACTGTAAAAGAGGTTTAAAAAAAAGAGAAGGGGAAGGAAAAAACAACCTCTGAAGATTTTTTGACTAGAGGATGACGTGGTAAGATTTGTGTCTTAGTTTACTACCTCGATAGCTGACATTTATACAAAGATTTAAGATTCTCAGAGATTGTGAGATTCATAACAACCTTGTGAAATAGGTACCACTAGGGACATTATCCCCATTTTGCAGATGAGAAGACCAGGCAGGACTTAAAAAGGCTAAGTGACTACCCAAGGTCACATAACTAGTTAAAGGTCAGAGTTGGGATTCAAACTCTTAAATACAAGTTCAATAGTCTTTGTACTTCTCATTAGGAAGATTATTTTGAAAGCTTTTAAAGAGACTATTATTTTACCCATCTCCAGCTTCCCAATAACTCTTTCATTTCCTTTAATTTTAGTTGGGGTTTTCCTCCAGCCCACAGGATGGTGCTGCTAACAGCTGGGCATTGGCATATTCATGTTTCCCTCTTTTTCTCAACTGTCCACAGTCTTTGACCTGAGAGAATTCCCCTTTATCAGGGCTGTGCTAGAACCAACTCAAACCAGAAGAGTCGATTATTATGTTTTCAGAGTGAGCATTTATACCCTAGAAGTTGGCAAGCTACAAATTAGAGCCTGATTCATTGTTTTGTTGATTTTCTACACTTTTAAGAAACTAATGGAGCAGCTAGGTGGTGCAGTGAATATAGCACCAGACCTGGAGTAAGGAAGACTCAACTTCCTGAGTTGAAATCTGGCCTCAGACAGTAACTGTATGACACTAGGCAGGTCACTTAATTCTGTTTGCCTCAGTTCCTGATATGTAAAATGAGCTGGAGAAGGAATGGCAGTATCTTTGCTAAGAAAACCCCAAATAGAGTCATAAAGAGCAGGACATGACTGAACATATCAACATAACATATCAACAACCAACATAAGAAAATGTTGATTATGCAAATTAAACTAAAACGTATTGCATGTACAAATTTCTTTCCCAGAGTCAGTTGTTAAGCATTTACCAGGATACCCCTGACTTAAAAAGTTTAGCAGAAAGAAAAATGGATTTCCCTTCCAAGCTGCTCTCAATTAATCTTGTCATTGACCTTCCCATTCATTCTCTAGACACTCAGCGTACCATCCTATTCTTAGATTGATGGCCCATTTCAGCAAACAAGTTTAACAACAGTCACTTATTGTTCCCTTATGGGGGGCTCTGACACAGATGCATCTGAAAATTCTTTGATTTTTTTATCCCAGAAAACATCTTTCTGGATTTCATATCATCATTTTGTTCTCTGGTGCCTGGTGACTTCTGGATGGAGGCCCTAAATTCACATGCGCATGCCCACTGAAGTCATGCACAGTGGCAAGTTAGCTCATTACCAATTTCAGGAAGTTCAGTCACACAGACTTCTCCTTGGACCTTAGCCATCAACTTCCCTCATATCAGTTCTTCTTACTAGAAACAAACAATAATATCTTTCATTTGTACTGCACTCTTAATTACAAAGCATTTTACATTCACATTCTGCATCTTCATGGCAAGCTTTGTGAGGTAGGCAGCAAAGGTGTTATCCCAGCTTTACAGATGAGAAAATTGAGGTTTAAAAGTTAAGACAATGTGCCAAAAGAGACACAAGTGGTAACTGGTAGTGCCAGAACTCAAAGCCAGGTCTTCAAGGTCTAGGACTTTTTCCATTGTACCATGTTGTCTTTCCATCTGCTTTCATCATACTCTCTGTTCTTCTAACTGTTGCCAAGGTAATCATTCTTTTCACATATGTCATGTCACTCCTCTACTCGGAAATCCTCAATGACTCCCTATTGTCTATTAAGGAATATTCAAATTTCTTTGCCTAGAATTCAAGGTTCTCCACAATATGGCACCTTTTCCATTCCTATTTCTATTTGATATTACATTCTTTAGGATACCGTACTCTCTGGACCTCCATGCTTTTGCTCACATGATTCTCCATGCCTGAAATTCACTGCCTTTCTCTTTGACCATTGAGTTACTATCCATCCATTAACTCAAATCCATCCAACTCAAATGTTTCATCCTCTATGTAAACTTTCCCTGATTCTCCTATTGAGTAAAAATCTTCCTTGTTAGACCTCACGTAGCACTTTAAAAAAATAATTCTCCAACCTACGTAATCATGTAATATTGCATATGTTATCTGTACTTGTGTCTTCTTCCCTCCTTAGTCTATATGCCCATTAGAGCACAGAGCTCTACATACAGTAGGCATTTAATATGTGTTTGTTCTTATAGGAGCTAATTTTTATAAAGTTTAAGGGAATCGTTATTGCCATCCTAACTTTTCCCCAATCGTTCTCAAGCTTTTATTTATTTTAAATACTTGATTTGTTCGCCTTCCCCTATCACAATTGCCCATCCCCTATTCCTACACACATCAGTGACTCAAAGATCTTACAGCCTGAACATCTTGGTGCTGGCAAGGCATTCATTAATTTTACAGATGAGGAGACTTCGGACAAAAGTGACTTGAATTGTGAGATGATGAGAACAAGCTCTGCCAGTTACTACTTGTACAATATCCTCATTGTCATTCCCAAGATCAGCTCTAGCATCTAAGTGCTATCAGCACAAAAGGTAGAGACTATGAATATTGCCAGCCATGAAACCAAAGAGTGGGAAGCAAGCATGCTTGACCCCCAAGATGTACTAGATGCCACATAGAAGTCCCAGGATATAGTACTTCAGTCTTAAGCAAGTTATATGACATGAGAATGCTAAATAAATTGTGGCATATTAACGTAATTATTTAGACAAGTAAGAAGGACAAATATAAAAAACACAATCATCTAGCATGTGTTAAGTACCTATTTGCCAGGCACTGTGTAAGCACTGATGACATAGAGATAGGCAAAAACTGAAAAGTCTCAGCCTCCAAGGAGCTCATTGTCTAATAGGGGAGACAACAGGCAAATCTTGTTGATGCTGTGGTTGTGATTGTTGAGTCATGTCAAACTCTTCATGACCCCTTTTGGGGTTTTCTTGGCAAAGATATTGGAGTGGTTGGCCATTTCTTTCTCCAACTCATTTGACAGATGGGGAAACTGAGGCAAACTGGGTTAAGTGATTTGCCCTAGGACATACAGCCAATAGATTTAAACTCAGAAAGATGAGTCTTCCTGACTCTAAGCACAGGGGACAGCCAGAAAAAAAAACACCACAAAGAAATCAGGAAAAACCTTTATGGAATAAAGCAAAGCACAAAACATATAACCAAAGAAGGGAGTATATACTCTGATCATATGAGGAAAAATAAGTATTCATGAGATCAATGTCCATCAGAATGAATGGACAAAAAATCCTGGCATGGACTTAGTGGAATTTAAAAAGTGTTGGGATATTTTAAGTATTGAAATTAATTAATTAAAATGCAAATAATTAATGAGTGAGTATAGTTGTTCACTTTGAGGTTTAGTGTTAAGTTTCTAATAAAACATCTATTTTTTAGAAGACAGATTTCCAGTCTCAAAAGAAACACATCCATTAAAACACTTAGTCAACCAATGCCAAAGAATGAGCTCTTCGGGAATTTTTTTTCCCTATAGAGCCTCTTGCTCGAGGTTTTGAGACATTCACATGCTGCTTTTCTTACTGTAAACTTGAGCAGATGGTTTGTTTGTGGTCTCAGCCACATGGCAGCTGTCTGCTCAGGTCTCATTTTAGCTCTGAAAAATCATTTCAATTTGAACCTTGTGGAGGGGGGCCAAATACTGAATTCAATGACAGATTTTTCATTATTGCTCATGATAATTACTGCCATGACTTTTTCAGAACCTGCAACAGTCTTTTCTTCTTCTGATCAGAGCCTCCCTGATCGTTGTGCATTTCCGGCAGCACAACCAGAACAGAACTGCTGTCTGAAACAGGTACTATCTCTCACCTCCAGTCCACCCTCGTGCAAGGCTGGGGAGAAATCCCAGCACCTTCACTACTGACTGAGGTCTTGGAGGTCTGTTTCTTTCTTTGCCAGTCTCAGTTTCTCTCTGTGTGTGTGTCTCTCTCTGTGTCTGTCTGTCTGTCTGTCTCTCTCTTTCTTCCTGTTTCTGTCTCTGTTTCAGTCTCTCTATCTTTCTCCTTTATGTTCCTCAATCTTTGTCTCCTTTATGTTCCTCAATCTTTGTCTCCCTGTCTTCTCTATCTCTCTATTCTCTTTCTGTGTATCTTCTTTGTCTTTCCATGTTTGTCTTTTTCATTCTCTCCCTCTCTAATCACTCTATCTCTGTCTCTCTCTCTGACTATCTATCTCTGCCTGTCTCCTCTCCCTGTATCTTCTTGGTTTCTATGTCTTTCTCTTCTCTCTGTCTTTCTGTCTCTTTCTCTCTGTGTGTCGGTACACCTTTCTTTCCTTCTCCCTCCTTTTTCCTCTCCTCCAGGCACACTCTCAGGCACTCACACAAGCATTTATTAAGAGCAGTTTTGTGCCAGGCACCGTTCTAGGTACTACAAATAATAAAGAAATTTTAATGGTAATAAAGAAAACCAAGAGATGAGTCTCTACTCTCAAGGAGCTCGTAGTCCAATTTCTGTCTCTATTTCCATCTCCTTCTGTACATGTCAGCTTCCGTTCTCCCTCTGCCCTTTGCTCTTCTCTCTATCCTTGTTTTTATTTTCCTCCATCTGTTCCTGATTAGATTGCCTCTAGCTGATCAGCAACCCTTCTCAGCCTTCTCAGGGACTTCTCTTCTCATCTGCCCCCTGCCTTCCAGCCTCAACAGGAAACTGCCTCAAGGCCTTGGCCAATCTATCAAGGCTGCTGGGATTCCTTTAGGCTCCACTCTCCTTCCCAGAATGCCTCTGCACTCCAAGACCTGAGGTCTGAGGAGAGATAATAAGGTTTGCTTTCTTAAAGGGAAGAGACTGACTCAGGAGACCTGGAATCTGGCTTATTCTGGTCTCCTAGGATCATTGATCTGGAGCCAAGTTAACAAGCATTTACTAAGTGTTTATTTACAAAAAAAAGATAGCCCCTAACCTCAAGGAGTTTACATTCTAATAGGGCAAGATGACCCATTAGAGTGATCTGAAAATCTGGGTGTGAGGGTAGTCCGGATGAAAGTAGTAGGATCGGGGACTTGGTTAACAAAGTCCTGCAGAGAGTCAGGAGCACAGGTTGGAGAGGAACGAATGGTTGGCCTGGTCTTGTTCCTGAAAGTGGAAGTTCTGGACTTCAGGGCTTTCTACTCCAATTGCCTCATTTAACAGTTGAAGAAACTGAGGCCTGAATTCTGAGATACAGATGTTCTCAGTAAAAGAGTGAATTTGCTAAGGAGATAGGTACTGCTCATTTAAAAAGTTTTGTCATTTTAAAACCATGGTATGGAGACACTTTGAAGTCTAGAGACTCGAGGGAAAGAGGCAGCAGTCTCATTGACTTCTGGGCATCTCCCATTTGGAACGTGATGCCCAATGCTGCTCTACTTGCTCCTGCCCCCATTGTCAGCTGCTGAAATCTACCTCTGTTAACTCTTCCACCAGGAAAACAGTCTCATCCCCACCTTCCCCCCACCTCCCCAGCATTGTTCTCTTTCCTGGACATTTGATCATGTTCTAATCTGTGTGCAGCTAGGTGACGCAGTAGATAAAACACTGGACTTGGCCTCTGGAAGACCTGACTTCAAATTCTTCCTCAGACACTTGTGAGCTGTTTGACCCTGAGTAGGTCACTTAACTTCTATCTTAGTTTCCTCATCTGTAAAATGAGGATGATTATAATATCTATGGGGTTGTTGTGAAGATCAAATCATATCATATGTGTAAATTTATGTAAATCATAAAATACTATTATTATTACTAATTATGGTAATATTAGCTGGCATTTATATAGCATTTTGTGGTTTACATAGCATTTTATTATTATTAATTATTGTAAGGGCAGCTATCTCTATCAATGGATAGAACACTGGGTTTAGAATCAAGAAGACTCATATTCGTGAGTTCAAATCTGGCCTCAGACACTTTGTTATGTGACCCTGGGAAAATCCCTTAACCAAGTTTGCCTCAGTTTCCTCATCTGTAAAAATGAGCTGGAGAAGGAAATGGCAAACCAATCCAACATCTTTGCTAATAAAACCCCAAATGACGTTAGAGAGTTAAACATGACTGAGCAACAAAAAATTATTGTATTCTAGTTGTATCCCCTATTACTAGGGTTATTGTAAGTATCAAATGAGATAATGGGTATAAAAGTGTTTTATAAACCAAAAAATAATGTAGATGTGTCAGCTGTTAGGATCATCTCATTATCATTTCCCTTGAGAATAAGAGTTGTTAACTTACAGAAGGAAAGCCTGAAGTTTTGCATTGGTCAGTATACAGGGAGAAGACAGCTCTAACTGAAAACCCCTGGTTTTTGTGGTATATTGTGGCCAGCTTAATACCCCATCCACTTAAGTATCTTTGTATAAACCTTCTGCCCCACCCCAGTTGTCTGACTCAGGGCCTAGCAAATAGATGCTTTATACATGCTTAAGTCAAATGGAATTCAAATACTTGAACTGGGTTCAAGTATTTGAAGAGGAATCATGTAGAAGAGGGAATGATGATCCACTTGGTCCTAGATGGGAGAAGAAGAGCAAGGAGTGGACTTTTCAGGATTCAGATTTCAGTAGAGCTAAGGCTATCCAGAAGTGCAATGGGCTGTCTCAGGGAGTGGGCTGGGTCCTGGCATCCTTGGAAGGCTTCAAGTAGAGGATGGATATCTACTTGTTAAAAATACTGGAGAGGGAATTTCCACTCAGGCAGTTTGGTGATAAGCTTTTTTTATGCACCAGGCTCTAGGCTAAGCATTGGGGATAGAAATACAAGGAAAAAGAAAGACATTCTCTGCCCTCAAGGCACCACATGTAGGGGAATGGTGCATGGTTGGCATGGGCCTCTCCCCAAAATGGCGGCCCTCACAAACTACTCAAGCGTTAGATGGATCCTTCCCAGCTTCAAATCCTATGACCCCTGAGGTCCCTCCCCATCTCTTGGCCCAGTGATGAATTCAGTTGAACTGAATTGTTTTCTGACTCTGACATCTAGTCCTCACTAGACTCTTGCAGAGAAGTAACCAAAAGAGGCCTGTGTTCAGTGATCATCTACAATATCAGAAATATGGACTAATTCCAAGGCATTCTTGAAAGCAGTGAGAAATGTTTGTGAAGTCTGGAGAGGAAAGAAGGGAGGGAAGGAGTAATGGAGGCAAGGGAAGGAGGGATGGAGATGAGAGCAGGAACAAACAAGGGGATGTTAGGGAGAAGTAGGTGAGGAGTAAACATAGCTCAGTGATCAATAGGAGTTCATCGATCTTGTTTTATCCTTGGTGGAAACATAACCCAACAGTACTTCACAGGACCAACCCTACACTTAGCCAGGTGTGTGGTGTGATTAGATTGCATTTCTCCCACTTTTAATCATAGCAGTTTCACATTCCTTAATTAAGCCAGTTTCACATTCCTCATCACACTTTATCCTCACAAAAGCCTTGTGAGGTTAAGTAGAATGGATATTATTAACCCTTTTCTACAGATGAGGAAAATGAAGCTCAGAGGGTAGGAGTGTGGCTTTTCTCTTTATCAACGCACTATTCTATCTCCACAGAGAGTGAGGGAGTCTATTGAGGTTAGGGGAGAAGGGAAAGGTAAATTTGGAATATGGGGTCCTTTTGAGGGGAGTGTAGATGGTAGATCTAGGTACTGTACCAGAAATGGGGTTTCTGGGCCTCCAGAAAGCAGAAGGAAAGGAGAGGAGAGGAGAGGAAAGGAAGGGAAGGAAGAGAGGAAAGGAAGGAAGAAAAGAAAGGAGGAAGAAAGGAGGGAAACAAAGTACCTATTACATGCCAGGTGCTTTATAAATATCTCATTTGATCTTCACAACAATCCTAGGATGGAGATATTATTATCCCCATTTTTACAGTTGAGGAAACTGAGGCAGACAGAGGTTAAGTGATTGCCCAGAGTTACACCGATAATAAGTGTCTGAGGCTGGATTTAACATCTTCTGAAGTCAGGTCTTTTGACTTCTGGTCCAGCACTCTACTGTGCCTCCTAGCTTCCATTAGAAGATCGAGGAAGGCTAGAAGAGATGTCCGGAGGTAGGAGAAAGGCCCATTTAAACTGACTTTGCTTTTCTCCTTTGTCAAAAGAAAACTGGGCTGAAAACAAGAAGACTGAAGTCCTAGTCCTATCTCTGTCATTAACTCAATGCATGATACTCTGGACCTTAGTTTCCCCATCTGTCTAATGAAAGGATTGAGCTAGAAATCATCTCAGGTTCCTTCTAGCTCTTAATTCCTATGGTATTATAGGATTCCATAGACACAATCTGTCTCCTGTCTCGTCTCTGCCCACTCCTCAGTCATCTTCACATAATCAAAAACTGTTTATAGAGATCTCAGCTGTGCCTGGTGGGGATTGATGTACTTATCTCCCCACCTCCATCTCTCAGCTGTCCCTCCTCCACTATCAGACATTGGATCCTCTCCCTGAGCTTTGGCTACAGGCCATATATGTAAGTGACTTCCAGGATTTTCTTTTCTTTCCTTCTCTCTCTGTCTCTATTTCTCTCCTTTACCTCCTCTCCCAAATCCCCAGCAATTTGCCTCCCCCACCAGTGGAATCACCAATTTGCAGTCAGAATGGTCCTCAGAAGCCATCTAGTCCAATCCACAGTACCCCAAGAGCCCCCTCTACAATGTCCCTGACAAGTAGTTATCAACTGGTAACTCACCACTTCCTGTAACATCCTTGTTCAATTTTGGACAACTCTATAGAAAGTTTTTCTATCTTTCAAGTCAAAGTGACATCCCCAAGTTCAGCCAGCAAGTCAGCGAGTGGCTGAGTAAGAACTAAAACTCGGATCTCCCAACTGCCTGGCCAAGGTGCTTCCCTCCTACCAATGCAGCCTCTGTTTATCTTCAGGATGGAAACAAACTAGAGAGTAGTGGGGACTGAGGGAGAGGAGGAAACGTCCCTACAGATCTGAGCTTTTAGGGTAGGAATTCACTTTCTGATAAAAACTTCTGGGAAAACTTGAAAGCAGTCTGGCAGAAACTAGGGATAGACCAACATCTCACATCATATACCAAGAAAAGTTCAAAATAGAAAAAGTGATATCGTAAACAAATATGAGGAAAATGGAAAAAATTATCTGTCCGATCTGTGGGTAAAGGAAGAGTTTATGATCAACAAGAGATAGAGAGGATTATGAGAAGTTAAATGGATAATTTTGATTACATGAAATTAGAAAGGTTTTATACAAGCAAAACCAATATAGCCAAAATTAGAGGGAAAGCAGGAAACTGGGGACAAAATTTTACAGTAAGTTTTTCTGATAAAGGCTTCATTTCTTGAACATAAAAGGAACTGAGTCAGATTTATAAAAATAAGAACCATTCCCCAGCTGTTAAGTGATCAAAGGATATGAACAAGTAGTTTTCAGAAAAAATCAAAGCTATCAATTGTCCCATGAAAAAAATGCGCTAATCACTAATGATTAGAGAAATGCAAATTAAAACAGCTCCAAAGTACTATCTCATACCTTTCACATTGATTCACATGACCGAAAAAAAAAAATGATAAATGCTGGAGGGAATGTTGAAAAATAGGGACACTAATGTATTACTGATGGAGTTGTGAACTGGTCCAATTATTCTGGAAAACCATTTGGAAATATGCCCAAAAGACTATAAAATTGTGCATGCCTCCTTTTTTGTCCCAGCAATAGCATTATTAGATCAATAATTTTTTTTAAAGGAACTAGATACTCTGCCTCAAGTTCCAGGATCTTGGGGATGGATTGGCAAGCTCCAGAGAGGTGGTTCCGCTATCTCTTTCCAGTTTGAACCCCAGATTCTTCCTCCCTTTCACAGAGGACAGATAATGAAGGACAATAGGGAGAGAGTTGATGCAGAGAAATCTCCTGGAGACTTCTTTTCAAGGATGTTGACAACTAATCCAGAGCTCTTGCTAAATTTTCATTGTGAGCATTTACACCCCAGAAATTGGCAAAGCTACAAATCAGAGGCTGATTTATTGTGCTTGTCTAGACTTAAGAAAGTGTTATTGCAGATTAAACTTAAAAGTTTGTTCCTGCATTTCCCTCCTGCCCTGTTAAACATTTACCAGAATATCCCTGGTTCTCTCACAAAAAAAAAAGCCACAACCACAAAAAAAACCCTTGAAGAATGACTCCTGTTACTCCACTTCTTTCTTTAATGATGAAAAAGATTCATGGTGAGTGAGTGGGGGTGGGAGTGAGGGTGGAGAAAGCACGGTTGTTGGGTTTTTTTAACCCAGTCCAGCTGCGGTGTGGAACTATCTGCATTCCTGTTGCAGAGTTTTGAGATGCTGCTGCTAGATGGAATTGAGTCTAGCTCTTCATGTGTCCTTTAATGCTGCCCTTGGCCACTCTATCCTCTTGTGCTCAACCCTTCTCCTCATATTACTTAAAGCACTCAGGGACCATTGATCAGATTTTAATTAACTGGGTTGTGCTTAGCTTCTAGAAGGGAAGGCAATGATCATTTATTAAGTGCCCACTATGTACTATGTATGCAAGGTGGTGGGGTAGATAGAGCTCCAAGCCTACAGTCAGGAAGACCTGAGTTAAATACAGCCTCGGCCGTTCTCGGCATGACCCTGGGCAAGTCACTTAACTCTGTTTGCCTCAGTTTCTTCATCTGCAAAATGAGCTGGAGAAGGAAATGGGAAATCACTCCAGTATCCTTGCCAAGAAAACACTAAATGAGGTCACAAAGAGTTGAGCATGACTGAACAACGATAAATATTATGGATCAGGCTAAGGGCTTTACAAATGTTATTTCAGTTGATCCTCAACAACTCTGGGAGATAGACACTATTGTTATTCTCAATTCATAGCTGAGGAAATTGAGGCTGAGAGAAGTTAAGTGACTTGCCCAGGGTCATGCAGCTAATACGTGTCAGAGGACAGATTTGGACTCAGGTCTATCTATCCATACCCCAAGTCCAGCATCATCTATCCACTGCATTACCTAACTGCCAAGAAGATATTCCTTCCCTCAGACACAACTAGGTTTCCTTCCGAAGGCCCTAATCTCTGTCCATCCCTCCTTAACCCCAGGCTTGAACCTCTCCATGGTTTTTTTTTGCATATATAATTGCTCAGTAGGCACAGTGCACTTATATCAGTGAAAACTCTTGTGCAAAATGCTGCTAGAGTTTTTGCTGATGAGCACCCCCACCCTCACCCCATTCTGCTAGACTTTTCCAAAGACAATACAGGCACATGAGCAGGAGGGCCGCATCTTCTTGGCTTGACAGGTCCTGTCACACACTTCTAGAATCTATCTATCCATCCATCTATCTATCCGTCTACCTGTCTGTCTGTCCGTCTATCTACCTATGTGTATGTATACACACATATGTAAGTGTGTATGTATACATACATATCTATATGTATATGTAAGTGTGTGTATATGTATATATTTATACATATATATTCTATAATTAGTGAGGCACAGGATGGGGACATTAACACAAAGCTAGATTTCATCAAACCTGCACAATTCACAATGTCTTTTTTCCTCTCAGCATCCCACTGAAGTTTCAGTTGTATTCCTACTTTAAATATGAGGAAACTGAGGTTCAGAGCAATAAAATGATTTTCCCAAGGTCACACAGCCAGTCTACGTCCATACTAGGACGTGAGCCTGAATGCTCTGGTTCTTTCTCATCATCCTTTTCAGTACCCTGTGCACTCAATCTCCCATCACTGGGTGCAGGCTTTCCTTCCCTACTCAGTCACTCCGATTAAACAATAACTAAATGTGGGCATGTGTGGATAAAGCCAGAGGAGGACCCGTTAGCATTAGCCATTCATCCTCTGGTAGCCCTAACTGGTTAATTGTTGGCCTTTGTTCTTGAAGAGGACCAACGTGACATCACTGTGTTGGGGTCAAGTTGACTGTCACATCTCACTTGGATGCCCACATGATGGCAAGATTACAATAGTGGCTTGCTTGGGTACTTGAGTCTACAATAATGGGCACAATTGCGCCTCTGATAATTATCCAATATTTATTGTGGCACTTTGAGGATGTAATTGCACAGTAGCATTGAAGCAAAGTCCACAGATAAATAGTCAAATCATTTCAGTATGTCAAAGCTAGAAGGACTTAAGAGAGCATTTTGCCCACCCTTTCATTTTACAGTGGAGATCCAGAGAGGGCCAGAAAATGGACCAAGATCACACAGCTAGCTGCAGAACCCTAAAGCAGAGGGGCACCTTAGAGATCAACTGTCTAATTCCCCCATTTGGAGAAGAGGAAACTTATGTCTAACCCCACACAATTATTTATCATAGAGACAACATTTGAGATAATCCATTTATGCATCAAGGTCCTTGACAGGGGGGCATCTCCATCCTATCTTTCCAGGTTTATCTCATACTACTTCCCCTCAACACATGCAATGCTCCAACCAAACTAGACTATTTTCTATCCTATTCTCTCCTCTTCCCCCAATTTTCTTCCTTCATTCTTCCTGTTACAGATATTTATGTAACCTGAACTTTGGTCTGCCCAGAGCGGACAGCGACCTGTTGGCTGGCCAAGAGGGTTTGCCCAGAATCCTTCAAGTTCTAATGGTCCTTTCTACTAGCCTGTTCAAGCACAAGGCAAGGGGCATGACCCCAGGGACTTGGAGAATTTTAGGTAAATCCCTCACTCTAGCAACCTGGCCCCCTTCTCCAAATATTCTAAGTCACTCTCTGGGGAAGGGGCCAAAAGTTGGATTACATTCATTAAACACCCATTTTGTACACACTGTACTAGGCCCTAGAGGAGATAATAACAGCTAGTAACAAGTAACATTCATATAACCCTTTAGGATTTGCAAAGCACTTTCCATATATTATTTCATCTGAACACGTTAACAACTGCATGAGGTGGGTGCTAATATAAATCCTTTGAGACACAAAGAAGGTTAAGTCACTTGTGCAGGGTCTCACACATAATGGAGTGAAGTAGAATTTGAAGTCAGGCCTTCCTGAATACAGGATCAAGACTCTCTCTACTGTGCCACCTAGCTGCCTCTCCTGGGAACTGTCCCTGGTGCCCTAGTCAGAAATGACTTTTCTATCTTCTAACCTTATAGGGGGATGTATGGGTCGTTCAAGGAGGACTACCATCTCTGGTGTGAGGGCTGGTCGTCCACTTTTGGTGTCCACCGTCATCCAAATCTCACCTGTGGCTTCAAGAAACAGTAGTAGGTACAGTGGCCACAACATGGTAAACGATCTAGGCAGATGGGCTAAACCAGGCTGAGGGTGACCGATGGGCCTGAAACCCATTGGTGAATAAGCATGTAGAGACTTTACAACTGAGAACAATTTGTTCCAAAGGCCGTACAGGTAGCTCTGTGGAGCACTTAGAGCTTGGTCAGGTGTCTAAGACTCCAAGGTCATCTGCATTCTAGGCCACTGCCACTGATTTTTGTCTTGCCACTGGACTTTGATGACTCTGGAAGAGAGAACAAGGTCAATGACTTAGGGCAATTCTGCTGCTCTTTAATCCAATTCATGTGCAAGTCAAGACATCACCCTGTGACCGCAGTGGTTCTCTTCCAAAAGGAGAGATGATCAATGATAGCCTGTCATTACTCTCAACACTTTCTGTCTTATATTGTCAACGTTTTGGTAAGTATCTTATCCCACTGCCTCCTCAAGGGTCTCCCTCCTCCCCTTCCAACACCAATCAGAGCACATGCACAGCAATGTGAAAAGACCCCTGGATCTGGAGTCATGAAACTTGGCTTCCAGTCTTGTTTCTACCAGTGCTTACTGGATGATGTTGGGCAAGTTACTGGACTACTCTGAACCTTTTCATCTAAAAATACAAATAGTAATCCTCAATTCCCTATGTACTTGACAGGACTCTCCCAAGGATCACATGAGAGAATGTATAGAAAAATGTCTTTTAATCCTCAAACCATAATATGACATCTGCTATTTTTAAGATAAATACTCAATAAAAGTTTGTAAAATTTATGACTGAGTCTCTGGGGGAATTCTGGGGCAGGTACAGATTAGATCAGCTCAGCATGTCTAACTCAAATAGAAATGGGGCCAATAACTGCAGATAAGCCCTACCCCTGCATATTGACTTTACCAACCACATATTAGCATTATCTATGTTCTATTTTTATCTGTTTTGTTAAATATCTTCCAACTGCATTTTAATCTGATTTGACTATACATGAGAATGGTGAGGACTGCAGACCTACCTACGGCATGCTTGTCACTTCTGAGCCAGAAAATCTCTGTACTTCCTCCAGCTCTGAGACTCCATGCTTCTGAGATTGTCAAGCAAAAGTTTTATTACCTGTTAAACAGCTTCACATCTGAAAGAGAGGTGTCAGGCTAGAGGACTGCCCCAGAGACATATGGATGGAGAGTCAGCCTCAAGGTCAGGAGGATCTGAGTTCAAGTACCACCTGTGATGAACATTGGCTATGTAAGCCTAAGCAAGTCATTATAAATGTGTATAAGGGTATATGTGCGCATGTGTGTAAGTATGTATATGTGCACATACATATATACACACTCACATGTATGCACATGTGTGGTGTGTGGTACACATCTGCATACATGTACACATGTATTTCTATGTGTATATACTCTGTATCTACACACACATGTATATTGTGTGTATACTCACACCCCTCACTCTATACTCTGAGTCCATCCTTCTGGAGGTAAGAGCCTGTTTCATCATGAGTCCTCTGGCATTGTGACTGGTAATTATGTTGATCAGAGTTCCTAAATCTTTATAAGTTGTTTGTCTAAGACTCTTAAGTTGTAGGAGAGATGCTGACCTACCTTGGCAGAGGAAGTTTATTCACCTGGGAGATCGTTATATCAGTGAAATCAAAGCTCCCTCTCCCTTTCTTCCAGCACTTGAAAGCAGGTGGGCAAGCAGAGGCAGATTCTTTACAAGGTGGGATAAACGAGAATTTAGACCAAGGATCCTACATCCAGGGGAATTTGCTTCCTCTCTGTGGAGGCTCTCTAAACCATCTCCTCCTACCAATGTGCTCTCTCCCTACTTCCTGCCCCCACAACCTGCTCCCCTGGGATGAGAGGTCAGGGATCAGTCCTGCTGAGAGTCTGGGGTTACACTCTCTGGGAGACACACTTCCCTCTTTTCCAAAACAAGTACACTAAACTAGAAACAGCAATCCAGTGTAACACCCCTCCCCAATTTAATTAGACTTGGAGGGGCTAGCTTTCCAAATGTCATCTCTGGGTTGAGAGGATTTTCTGTGATCATGCCACAATCCTACTAGTTTAACTGAACAGAGTTTGTTTCCACATTCTGACAAGGTAGGCCCTGCATCAATCCATAGGGAGCTGGCCCTTTGAGGGCTTGCTGTGGAAAGGATGCTGTGTAAGGGCAAACATCGCTTCCATTTTCGGGAAGTTAACAGAGGAACAGATTGCCAGGGTCAACACCTGTGTATAAGAACAAGCCTCAAGGGCAAAGGGCTGAGAGCACACAAATCCTGCTTACAATTCCAGGCCTGTTTCCTATGCAGTTGGTTTCTCAGAACAAGGAATTCACTGGCAATACTTCCTGTATCTCTCTTGTCAGAAAACCCTCTTCTCACACCTTCATATACTCATCCAACACACCCATACTACTGTTTTCCATTTCCAGCTAATATCCTTGGTATCATTCAGTTTCCAGCTCTAAAATGACTCAGACGGTCAATATTGTCTGAGACTCCCCCTGGTGACCTAGTCTCAGCTGTGGCTCCACTGAGTGACTGCTGCAATCTCAAACTTTTGGTCTCAGGACCTTTTTACACTCTTAGAAATTATCAGGGTCTTCAAAGAGCTTTGGTTTATGTTGATTCTATATATCTATATTGGACAGCTAGGTAGCATAGTAAATAAAGTACTAGGTCTGGAGTCAGGAAAATGCATCTTCAAATTCAAATCTGATTTCAGATTTTTACTAGCTGTGTGACCTTGGGTAAATCACTTAACCCAATTTATCTCAATTTCCTCAGTTGTAAAATGAACTCTAGAAGGAAATGGCAAACCACTCCAGCATTTTTGCCAAGAAAACCCCAAATGGGTCATGAGGAATTGGACACAATTGAACAACAGTTATCTATTTTAACTATACTAGAAATGAAAAACCTTAGTATTATAAAAAGTTTTGATATGAGACATACACTTCAGCATGAGGACAATGGTGTGAGAACCACTGTCCTGAAGCATTCGCATACCCTCTTCTCAATATTCTAACCTTGGTTAGTATCTGGGCTTTTGTCTCATCTGTTTTTCATCTGACTATCTAACCCTTTAACCTGGCTTTAACTCTCAGCATCTGCCTCTATTTCTTTACTTGAATGGCAAGAGAAAGTGCCCTGAAAATGATGTGTTTGCACACTACAGGAGAGAGTTGGGGAGAGTTTATACTCCCAAAGCCCAAACCTTGGACAAGTCACTTCAGCCTTCTGTGCCTCAGTTTCCTCACCTGCAAAATGAAAGGTAGATAGAATCACTAAGGTCTCTTCCAGCTCTGACAGTGTATTTTTGAAGGTCCTTTATGACTTTCACGTACATTCCTAGCATCCTTCCCACATGACAATTCTATGTTATTTTTACACCGTTCCCTTCCAGTTTTGACATTCTCAGTCAATAAGCATTTGTTAAGCTCCTACTACCCGCCAGGTACTGTGCTAAGTGTAGGTCATAAAAAAAAAAGGCAAAGACAGCTCCCGGGCTCAAGGAGCTTAACAATCTAACGGGAAAGACAACAAGCAAATATGTACTAATGAACTATAAGTAGGACAAACTAGAAAATAGTTCAAAAAGGAAAGGCACTAGAATCAAGAAGGATTAGAAAAGGCTTCCTATAGAAGATTTTAGTTAAAGGAAGCTAGGAAAGGCAGGAAGCAGAGATGAGGGAGACTATTCTAAGCACGTGGGATAGCCAGAGAATAGGCCTGTTTGTGAGAGATGGAATATCTCGTTCATGAACAGCCAAGAGATCAGGGTCACCGGATTGAAAAGTATATGTGAGGGGTATATCAAGAAGCACCCCAACATACACAGGGGGCCTGCTATCACAGGTTCTTTGATCTGCATTTATAAAAGGAAAGGCAACTTTTGAGGGATCAATCACATTAATTAGTTCAACTAGATATTTCCAGACACACTTTTTTATCTTTTACATTTCCAAAGCCACCAAGCCTATCTATTCCACAAACAGGGAAAATACAGAGAAACAAAGACCAACAGACAGGGCTCTACTACCTGAATCTACTACCAGAGCAGTATTGCCATCCATTTTACATACATCCCTGGATTGAGACAGCCTTTACATCTGAGTGGTCAGGGTTCTGAACATACGACCACTCAGAGTCTCCACCAGGTAATCACAAGATCCTTCTCATAAGCAAACCCCCAAAATAAAATACTAACCTCCCAGTATATATAATGAAGACTTGGCTCCTGATTGGCTCAGAGTCAGCAGGCATGAAAACCTTTATGGCTCAACTCAGCTGTGCGCTATCACAGTCCAAAGTGGATTGAACCTTCTGGTGCTCACACTTGAGTCCGAACCTGGAAAACTACTCCAAACAAACAAATCCCCCTTTACTTCCTGTTACATTCCACCCTTGCCTTTACAATCTAACACTTAGCCCTTATATTCTACACAGATGAATAAGAGATCGTTATAGCCATGGATCCTGGAACAAATAGAGACATTAACATTGCTTAAGAAATATATATATATATATATATATATATATATATATATATATATATATACATACACACATATGAGATTAACATAATTCTCATAATATAAAAGGAATAATCACAAAATAAATACATCATGAGCTTCACATTTACAAAATACATAACTTATTACCAGGGTGGCCATATGCCTTTAAACAAACACAAAAGTAGATAATATCAGAACTCAATATGCTCCACCCATAGGTCACAGTAAATCCAAAACAAAATATCCAAATAAAGTCCTCTTGGGGATGTGTCCTCTCCACACTGCCTTTGCAGGCTTCCTCCAGGCACTCTCAGGTACAGGTTCTAAAGAGCCAAGTCTGGGTCTTAACACTGGTCCAGCCCCCCTTCCAAGAACTGAGGGGCAGCTGGGCAACAAACAGTGTGGGTGCTCAAGGATCCATGGAACTTCCCCCCCCCTCCCATAGACAACTCCACCTCTGGGTCCCAAACTGTCCCAGAATATTGCAAAAAAGCACACTCAATGCCTTGCTGCATAGTTCCCATGTTGCCTCAGGGCTGAATTTTGAACTCCTGGGTTCCTTCTCCTCCAGCAGAAACCAACCACTCCCAGCTTCCACCTGGTGTTTGTGTGCAGCAGCTCTCCACTCCAATTTCTGATCCTGTTCCATAGCTTACCTCTCCAAACTTGGCACACTGGCAGTTTTCAACTTCTGCTGGGTTGTTCGCAGGCAGTTTAACAGTCCTTTTCCATGGCTCTGCATGCAACACAATCTCAAGGCTTTCACCCCTCCAGCTCTGTCCAGAGTGGGCTAATCCACTCAAGCCCTGGCTCTGGCCATCCCCACCTCCTGAGGATCCACAGAACTATAGCCACCACAATTGGGAAACAACAGATAATTATCTCAGTCCCACAAAACCCCATACTTTCCTTTTAATTTATGCAGATTCTACTAACTGCGCCATAATGTATCAGTAAGTACCCCGACATACACAGGGTGTCTGCTATCACGTTTCTTAGATCTACATTTATAAAAGGAAAGACAACTTTTGAGGGGTTAACTATCACTTTAATTAGTTCAACCAGATGCTTCCAGACATGACTTTTTAATCTTTCACATTTCCAAAGCTACCAAGCCTCCTATCTATTCAACGGAGAAAATACAGAGAAGCAAAGATCAACAGACAGAGTTCTACTGCCTGATCAGAGAAATGTTGCTCTACATTTCACATACATCCCTGGATCAAGACAGCCTTTACATCTGAGCAGGGGAGAAAGCGGAATCTGAATATACAACTACTCAAAGTCTCAAGTAGGTAATCACAATATCCTTCTCATAAACAAACCCTCAAAGTAAAATACTAACCTCCCAGTATGGTTCAGTCAGTAGACATGAAACCTACATGACTCAGCGCAGCTGTGAACTTTCAGAGTTCAAAGGGATTGAAACTTCAGGGGCTCACAATTTAGCCTGAGCCTGGAAAACAACTCTAAACAAACAAACCCCACTTTGCTGGCTGTTGCAGTGGGGAGTAAGGCATAAAAAACTAGAAAAGTGTGTGGGTTAGGGGGGCTAGTTTATGAAGAGTTCTGAATACAAAACAGAGGATTTTGTATTTGATCCTAGAAGTGATAGGGAGTCATTATGGAGTAGGTGAGAGACACGGTTTCTAATCACATACTTAGATCTAGAAATAAACTCAGAAGTTATGTAGTCCTCTTCCTTCATTTTATAGCTGAGGAAACTGAGGCTAGAAAGAAGGGACTTGCCTAAGTTCACATACTTGTGAGCAGCAAATCTAAGATGTGAAAGCATAGACTCTTACTTCAAACCCAGAGTTCCTTTTTTGCTGGGAAGATATCTTCATCAAATTCCTTCTAATTCTTATTCTCTACTACTGCTATTAGGAATAATACTAGTAGTAATTACAATAAGTAGTAATTGTTAGTAGCAGGAGCAGTAACAATAGTAATTACCTCTATTCACTTCTGTACAGTATTTTCCTTGAAATAACCCTGTGAGGTAGGTAGTATAAGTGACCATTATCCACATTTTAGAAACTGAGAAACTGAGGTTCAGAGAGGTCTGGTGACTTGTCCATGCTCACAGAGCTAGTATGTGTTAGAGCCAAAATGGGAAAGTAACTCTCTCAATTATAGGTCCAAAGCTACGTTCACACCCCATGGTACCTTCCTTCCACATCTGTCATTCTTTGGTTCTAGGTCAGTTCTCAAATGATAAAATTAATTTTAGTAACAGTGAATAATAAGAACTTCATATCAACAATATTTAGAGCATACAGGGCTTTCTCCCATGTGCTATATCTGCTTAATAATAAATAATTATTAATATGAATTAAATAGTAATAAATTTTAAATTTAAAAATAAATTAAAATATTAATACATAATAATAAATATGGTTGCTGTTAAAGTCAGGGCTGTTTGTGGCTGCCAGCCACCAGAGCACAGTGAGGTCTGATGGACAGTGTAAAGGGGCCAGTCATTGTCCCCCAAAACTAGAAATTTCAAGAAAATAAAAATTCTATTTGTGCTTACAGTAGAACCATTGGATTGGAAATTTGGCTCAATAATGACCAGAAATTTCATTTTAAAAATCCTAAGTAAAAATCTAGCAAATATGAATTTCATTTTAAATACCAACAAAACAGTCCATCAGTTTCTCTGATTTCATTTGATCCTTACAACCACCCTCGGAGGTAGCTACTATGATTATCCCTTTTTTATAGATGAGAAAACCGATTTGCTCAGGGTTATGCAGCTAGCAGGTCTCTGAGGCCAGATTTTAACTCAGGGCTTCCTGATTCTAGAGCCAGAGCTCTACTCACCGAGCCTATGGTCATGAGACCTTAGGCAACTCACTTCTTTCTGGGTTTCAGTTTCCTGATCTATTAAAAACAAATGGGTCGCCCTAGACATGGCTGACTCTTTGTGACCCTATTTGGGGTTTTCTTGGCAAAGATACTGGAGTAGTTTGCCATTTTCTTCTCCGGTTCCTTTTACAGATGAGGAAATTGAGTCAAACAGAGCTAAGTGACTTACCAGGATGACATAGTTAATAAGCATTTTTAGGTTTTCAAAATGCTTTAAATTCTTTAACTATTTTCCCCTCACAACAACCCTACACTATTCTGATCCCCATTTTACAGAAATAGGCACATGTAGTTAGAAAGTATCTGAGGCAAGATTTGAACTCAGATCTTTCTTACTTCATGTCCTATGCTCTTTATCCAACTTAAGAGAATTGTGAAGAGTGAAGTTATTATTGATGAGGTGGGTAGATGGAAGACAGAGGTGGGGAGGAGAGATAAGAAAAGGCTTCTTTCCTGACCCCATATTAGTCTCGACCCACAGCTTAAAAAGTGCTGAAGAGGTGGTAATTGGGAAAAGTTTAAGAAGCCCTGTATAAGACTAGAGGAACTGATATCTGAATCAGGCTTTAAAAAATAGGTAAGAATTCAAAGAATAAGGATCAGAACAAAGCACTCTAGGCATAGGGAAGTCATATGTAATACGATGGAAAGAACACTGAAATGGAAGAAAAGACTGGAATTCTTATTCCAGCTCTTCCACAGGCTTTCTGTTTGACCTCAAAAAAGGCATTTCCTCCCCTCTGGGCCTCAGTTTCCCCATCTGTAAAATGAAGCCTAGTTGACCTTTAAGACCTCTTTTCCCTCAAATGTTTTCTGAGCTCGAGAGTTTTCTGCAGGCTAATTACATTCTGTGAGTCATATGATATTCTGTAAGTTAGAAAACATTTTTAAGAGTAAGTTAACATTCTATGAGTTAGATAACATCCTGGTAAGTTACGCAGAACAAATCTAGGTATTGTCTCAAGTGTGCATTAGTGCCCCTACATCATATTGTGATTGTGGTTCAGTATTTTCAGTTACGTCCAACTCTTTGTGACTTCATTTGGGGTTTTCTTGTCAGAGATACTGGAGTGGTTTGCCATTTCCTTCTCCAGGTCATTTTCCAGATGAGGAAACTGAGGCAAACAGGATTAAGTGACTTTCCCAGGGTCACACAGCTAGTAAGTGTCTGCAACCAGATTTAAACTCAGGAAGATGAGTCTTCCTGATTCTGGGTCCCACACTCTATCCACTGACCCACCAAATTGTCTGGCCAATAATGTGTAATTGAGTGTATGATACCTGGAGCTAGTTTATCCCACATATCAGTGGTGTCAAACTCAAATAGAAATGGAGCCATTAAACTGTACATGAAGATCCCTGTGGGTCACATATTGACTTAGAAAATCACATATTAATATTATCTGTGTTCTATTGTATTTTTATTTATTTCATTAGCTTTCTCAATTTTTGATGACCCTAACATCAAACTTGGAATATAATATAGGCATTAAACATAATGTATTATTAATATCATATATATCATAATATATTATATAATTTATATCATATTATAGCCATTAAGATTCCTATATTATTTTGGTGATGCTTTCTGACTGTGAATTATGGAATGTAGAAGTCTTCACAGAAAGGAAAATGGCGAGACACAAGGTAAGCATGAATAAGTTAAATTAACAATTTTCTTTCCTTGGGCCTCAGTTTCCTTTCCTGAATTAGATGGTCTCTGAGCTCCTTTCACTTCTGCAGCTATGATCCTAAAAATCTAATCCAGGGGAGGGGAGCCTGCAGCCTCAAGGCCTTTGAAATTTGGATTCAGTCAAAAAGGCCGCACTTGAGGATCTAGAGGGCCACATGTAGCTTGAGGCCTCTGGTTCCCCACCTCTAGATCCTTCTATTACATGACAGTCTTTTTAAACAATTGAAATATTATCATATTCCAAGTCTCTAGGCTAGGCAGCTTGGTGGCGCAGTGGATAGACTCATCTCCCTGAGTACAAATCTGACCTGAGACACTGACTAGCTGTGCCACCCTGGGCAAATCGTTTACCTGTATTTGCCTCAGTTTCCTCATCTGTAAAATGAGCTCAAGAAGGAAATGGCAAACCACTCCAATACATTTGCCAAGAAAACCCCAAAAAGATTCATGAAGAGTTGGACATGACTGAAATAACTAAACAACAGCCATTTTTATGTACTTGGCGCTATGTCTACAAAAGACCAAAAAAGAGAAACAGTCCTTGTCCTTACATTCTTTTGGAATGAAACAATACAAATACGTTTAAATTTATATAAAGTATGTACAGAGTAATTTTAGGAGGGCATTAGCAGGGAGGCTAAGGCAAAGTTTCTTGAAGCAGGTAACACTAGAACTTGTTATTTATCATTCCTTCCTAAAGAGGACCAGTGACATCAGGAGGGTGAACCTTGTCTTGTGGGTGAATGGGATTTAAGTGAGGCAGAGCTGCACAAAGTCATCAAAGTCATGAAGACTGGTGGCAAGACAAAAAAGTCTTGATTGCCTGGGATGCAGTGAATGACCTTGGCCTTTCTAAATTAAGGTCTTTCCCAAATTAATTTGTAAGGGAACTAGGGATTCTCCAAGGCAGAGGTGAGGAAGAAGTACATTACAGGCCTAGAGAAAGCCTTTTCAAAGGGCTTGGGAGCAGGAGGAACAAAGAGCAAGTATGTAAGTTAGCCTGGAATATGGGAGGGAGTATAATCAGCGTGGAAATTTGTCAACAGCTTCTGATTGCCAACGTCAACCAGAAAGTTTGGTTAAAAGAAAAGACAAACAGGCTAAATGCATCTTCTTCATTCCCTTAAAGCTGGCAATTACATGATCATGGAGACAGAAGGAAACTTCTGTTTTATACAAGAATGACCAGGCTTATATCTGTTTTAGGACAATCCAAGGATGTCTGTGTCCCTCAGATTTATGGTCTCTATATGTGTTTAAACTATACTATGAGAAAGGAATTTTCTTAATTGAATAAGTTGCAAATACAATAAGATAAGAGAACTGACAAAGTTTCAATTGAAATTATCACCCAGGATATATGTGTTTCCTTTACCATTAACATGTCATAACACAGTATATGTTCACAAAATATTAAGATACAGAAAAAGTCCAATTATTCAAGATAGGGTCTCAGGTTAAGTCAGCCTCATCTGACCTTGTTGACATAATAAGAGGTAGTCTCTGAGTTTACTTCAGAGAACAAAGAGACTGTTAGGTCCAGGCTCTTCTTCTGATTGATTAATTCAAGCTCTGGCCCTTATTAAAGTCCAAAAATGATATTAAATGATTATCACCAAGAACTTCCAGTGCCAAACAAAGGAACTGGCATTTTACTCTAGAGGCAATTGGAAGCCAATGGAGCTTTTTGTGGAGGGAACTGATATGATTCATCCCATGATTTCAAAATACTATGGCAGCTGTGTGGAACATGGATCAGAGAGGGGAGAGACTAGAAGCAAAGAGTCCCATGAGAAGGTTTTTTGTGGTAAATCAATAGTCCATTTTATTATAAATCTTACATCATAAAATTATAATAATTATATTAGGCTAATATAACAATTATTCATATCTGATCCATTATAATATTAATTATTAGTATCTCATTTATATAGTGCTTTAAGGCTCTCAATGGACTTTAAACACATTATCTGATCTGGTGAACAAATAAAAGTGGATTAGATGTTAACAAAAAAGAAAAAATAATTTTGGAAAAGGAAAACTCCTAGAAGTTATTATGGCACATACTTTGAAATCACTTTATCAATTCTCACTGGCACTAATGGGTTCAGGGTTCTATGGATAACCCTAAAGAATTGGGATTTTCTAGTACTATTGCTCAAGAGCATATTCC
The DNA here is from genome assembly GCA_023548195.1 of Bettongia penicillata ogilbyi. Lineage (NCBI taxonomy): Eukaryota > Metazoa > Chordata > Mammalia > Diprotodontia > Potoroidae > Bettongia > Bettongia penicillata. The sequence goes on along the minus strand of JAJHZJ010000426.1, from coordinate 10,136,199 downwards.
TCTTAATATCAGTAACCAATTAACATCAATTAGCTTTTACAAAGGGATATTTACCAAGAAAATGCATCCAGGATTGAAGTATATTGCCCTCCAAAACAGTAAGTACATTCTCTCCCCGACTCCCCACCTCAACCCCAAGCAATTGGTCTCAGGTAAAGATGGACTCTGATTTAAAGAGATGAGTACAAAACAGCCAGCCCACCTGCAATCATCAGGGAAGGGTAGGATTTCCTGGCCCTGGTTCTCCTTTTCTCATTCCAAGGAGTCCGTGCCAGGCTCACTTCCCCATCGCTCAGCTGAGATGGCTCCCTACTGGGTCGGCTCAAGCAGGTTGCTTGTCAGGGCTGCTACAAGGTTTCATCACCAGACTTGACTTCTGTTGCTTCTGGCACTGTGACTCAGGTTGTCAGAGGGACCTCAGATGGCTTTGATGGATTGTCTGCTCTTCCCAATCAGCTGAGAGTCGCTCTTGATGGCTCTCACGGTGTCACTAATCAGCCAGGCACTCCCATCTCATAAAACTCATTCACCTAAGAACAGGAAAGAGAAACACAGTAGAGACAGAGGAAACATAGGCCCTGTGTAACATATGGCAACTGCATGAAGGATCCCCTCCTCTACCCAGGAGCCTAGCAGTTCTGGCCTCAACTGCCACCAGCAAAGAGAATACGAGAGACATCATCTGCTCAGATCCCTTTGTATTTGCACTCAGTTCCGACTCAATGGGCAATTAAAAGGATTTTCTTCACTGCACAGCAAACCTACAGGAAATGGAAGATACCTGCATACCTCTTAAGGGAAGAGAGAGAGAGGGTTAGGGGAAGATGAATGGATAAGGGCCAGGTGAGATGAAATAGAAGCACTTGCACTTGTGTGTGTGTGTGTGTGTGTGTGTGTGTGTGTGTGTGTGTGTTGGGGGATGGAGCTGAACCAGAGGATCCATCAGTCCCCTTCTGTCTTTCAATCCCTGGATGTTTACACTTCAGTGGGTTGCTGAAGATGAACATGTATCAGATGACACAAAAGAAATCTCTTCTGTCTCCCAAAGTTGGCCAGAAGGAGGCGCAGAATTCAAGGAAATATTTGCAAAGCTCAATTGCTCTCAAAGGTTGGTCTGTATTTTGAAAAGAAAAAAAAGTATGTACTCATATTTTCCTCATGCCCAAAGCAAAAGTGGGGAGAATGAAAGGCATTAAGACCTCCAGGTTGAAACATATCCTCCTTTTGAAAGCTGGTACTGCAGAAAGCTGTCTTGGCTCGCCTTGTGTTCAGCTGCATCTGGCTGGGAGGGCAGCCAAGAAAACAGCTTTTCAGCTCAAAGTAAGCAGAACAGGCAGGCCCTAATCACAAGGATAGTCATGATGGTGGATACCCACCCAGGGAGTATCTCCCAACCCTAACCCACACAGTCTGCGCGTGCATCTTCCTGAGCCCCACCAACAACTTGCCTTAAGACTATGGAAAATCACAGAACTGGAAACTGGTGGGGGGCCTTACAGATTTCTCTATCCCAACTTCTTCAATTTGTAGAAAAGGAAACTGACCTAGAGAGGGGAAGGGTTCTGTCCAAGGTCACATAGTGAGCCAAAATGAAGCTAGTATGTCCTACTCTCTCTTATTCCTTAACCACTGTGTTTCTGTTTCTTCATCTGTCAAACAAAAACATTAAAACACATATTACCTACCTCAGGGAATTGTTGTGAAGAGCCAATGAGATAATAATTAATCAGCAAGCATTTATTAAGCACCTACTAGGTACCAAGCACTGTGCTAAGCACCAAAGATACAAAGAGAGAAGCTAACCAGTCCCTGCCTTTAAGAAGCTGAAATTCTAGCAGGGAGCAGCATACAGTATATATATGCATATGAAATAGGCACCAGTTAATCTTTGTGGAAAAAGCACCAGCAGTCAGGATATTAGAAGTACAAGGAGTAGGAAGTAGAAAGGCCTCATGAATAAGTGGGGCACTTAAGCTGAATCTTGAAGAAAACCAGGAATTCTAAGAGGTTAGAATGAAGTACTTTGCAAATTACTTAACCCTGTTTGACTCAGTTTCCTTATCCGTAAAATGGGCTGGAGAAGGAAATGGCAAACCACTCCAGCATCTCTGCCAAGAAAACCCCAAATGGGGTCACGAAGAGTCAAGTGTCAATGAGCAGTAATAAATAACATCTTTTTGGACAGCAATCTAGCAGTACCCAAGTAAAAGTTACTAAAAATAATCCTATCCTGTGAACCTAAAAAAATTATTAGGAATGTAGAGATAGGGATTAGAAGCGTGTTAACACTGGGATGAAAAGCTCCAAGGTGAAGAAACTCTGCCTAGGCAGGCGGACACTTTCTCTGCAACCTAGAGTCTTAGCTGTCTAAAGCAAGGATGTCAAACTCAGATAGAAATGGGGGCCACTAATTTACATATAAGGTTCCCTGTGTATAATGATAACTCAGTTTCAAAATATAATATAATCTATACTGTACTATGTTTTTATTTATTTTAGTTAATACTTCACAATTACATTTCAGTTGGGTTCTGCTGCCCACTCTGGGAGAAAGTCAGCACAAAGCCAGAGGGGCGGGAGATGGTGGCACGAAGGTCAGTTTGATCGGATACACTTTGTAAACTCCATAGTAATGGACAACATTGCCATATTGATCCAAATTAAAATATGGGTATACAGTGCATAGGAATGAACGGTATTATATAAAACATTGCCACACAAAATTATACTTGGTATGAAAGGATTTGGGTTTATTTTTAAAATGATTTTCCATTCAGATGAAGGAGTTCCAATTCTGACATACTTATTAGCTGTGTGACTGAGCAAATCACTTAACTTCTCTCCTCTTGTTCCCTCATTTGTAAAATGAGAGGATTAGACTGAATGACCAGTGAGACTTCTTCCAACTCTAAGTCAGTGATGCTATGAAAGATGCTTGCTTTTCCTTCCTTCCCTTCTTTCTTTCTTTTCCTTCTTTCTTCCTTCTTTCTTTTTCTTTCTCTTCCTTCTTTCCTTCCTTCTTCCTCCCTCCCTTCCTTCCTTTCTTCTTTCTTTTTCTCTCTTTCTTTCCTTTCTTTCCTTCTTTCCTCTTCTTTCCTTCCTTCTTTCCTGCCCTCTTTCTTTCTCTCTCTCTCTTTCTTTCTCTCCCTTTCTTCCTTCCTTCCTTTCTTTCTTTCTTTCTTTCTTTCTTTCTTTCTTTCTTTCTTTCTTTCTTTCTTTCTTTCTTTCTTTCTTTCTTTCTTTCTTTCTTTCTTTCTTTCTTTCTTTCTTTCTTTCTCTCTCTCTCTCTCTCTCTCTTTTACTCCAATCATGGCGCAGTGGAAAGAGCCTTGAATGTAAAATCAGTGGACATGGGTTCACATCTGAGCTCTGTTAGTTATTTCCTGTATAACTTTATACAAGTCACCTAATTTCTCTCTAAATCTTATTTTTTTTTCATGAATATAATGAGGGGACCTCAAAGGTATCTTTCTAACACAAAATTAATGATCCCATCATCATCATCATCATCATCGTGATGTATTTCCTTACTAAGAATAGGATTCTAGGCAATTACTATCCTTTTTGGACTGTGAGGTCAGCTAGTGGTACAGTGGTTATAACCCTGGGCCTGGAATGAGAAAGACCTGAGTTTAAATTGGGCCTCAGACACTTACTAGCTGTGTGACCTTGGGTAAGTCACTTAACCTCTGCCTTAGTTTCCTTGACTGTAAAATAGAGATGATAATAGTAGCTACCTCACTGGGTTGTTGTGGGAATCAAATGAGATCATATTTATATTTAAAAAATAGCACCAGACCTTGTACTTAGTAGGTGCTATGTGAATGCTTTTTCTCTCACTCTTGCACTTGCATTTTATGTGAGCAGATACACAGAACACAGCAAACCTATTTATGTGCCCATATTTTCAAAGGTTTCCTTTCCACTTCATTTCTTATCCTCTTAACTCTTGGAGGTCAGATACAGTTTTTGCCCTTGTTTCATTTTTGGAATATATCCTTCCCTTTTCTCTCCAGGAGAATATGTTTGTGCAACCAAGTTATAGGAGATAAATTACGTCAAGCTCAGCAGTCACTCAGAGGTGGTCCTCTCTTGTCTCAAGATCAGTGAGAGATATATGAATGGATAACTTTCTTTTAAAAAATGCTTAGCAATATCTTTTGTTTTTACATCACCTTGATTTCCAAATATATCCTTTCCTTCTCTCCTGCTCCAAGAGTCATCTTTTGCCTAAAAAGAAAACAAAGGAAAAGGAAGATAGCAATTCAGATTAAGGTAACCAACAAATCTTCCAAGTCTGACACCTTTAGCAAAGCAGAGGAGAAGCATTTTCTTATACTGTTTTTGGTCCAAACTTGGTCGTTCTAATTATGCAGGTAGACAGATAGTTTTCAAAAGAGGAAATCCAAGCAGTTAATACTTAATAGAGGAAACTCCCTCTGCTGGGGCAAGTGGACACCTTCTCTTCAACCTAGAGTCTTAGCTTTCTAAAGCAAAGGTGTCAAACACAGACATGGGGAGCATTAATTCACATATGATACTGATGACTCAGTTTCCAAATATAATATAATCTATACCGTACTACATTTTTATTTATTTTGGTAAATATTTCACAATCACATTTTAGTTCGGTTCTGCTGCCCACAGGAGTGTTGTGGGCTGCTTATGTCTGACTTCTGGCCTAGGGCACAGAGAAGTTAGGCGATTTGTCAGGAGTCACACAGCTAGTATGTACCAGGGTTGGGAAAGTTAGCTCTCTATTCACTACTCCAAACTACCTCTTCTGGGAACATGCCCTGAAGCAACAATAACAGTAACAAAAACAAATGAGCTATGTGTTCGAAGATTTTTATAGCAGCATTAAATGTAACTGAAAAAAATACAAAACAGAACCCAAAATCTAAAAACAACCTACATGTCCAGCAATAGGGATAGGGTTAAGTAAATTGTCCACATTAGTGTAATGGAATTTTATAAACCAACTCAGGTTGTCAATTATAAAGAATACAAAGAAATCTGGAAAGATCTTTTTTGAAATAACATAGAACAAGAAAAACAGAACCCAAAAAATATAGTACACCTTAACTACAACCATGCAAAAAGAAAAATGAATGAGAACAAATGGACAAAGAATTCTGATAAGGTGTACCTGAAAGAAATGGTTATATTCGCTATGTTGAAATTCATTAATTTAAATGTAAGTAGTTAATAAAGGGGGTGGGGAGCTGGACCTGTGATCTCACTGACATAGGGAGCTCCCAGGGAGAATATTCAATCTACCATTGAAGTTAGTAAGTATTCTGTAATTTCTAGATTCAGAGTTTGAAAAGTTTGCTCAGGGTCTGGAAACCAGTAGGAGTTAGTCAAGACTTGAAATGAAACCTTCCTGATACTGAGGCCAACCTTTACATCCACCATATCAAAGGTCTTAATATGGGATTCATGAACTTTTTATTTTTCATTTTAAAATTTTATTTCTAAAAATATTTTGATAACTATTTTTTTATATAATTTGTTTTCTTGATAATCCTAGGTATTTTATTGTAAGCATTTAAACTTCACTAGAATGATAAAAGGGCCTATAAAATACACAAAAAGTTAAGAGCTCCTGCACTATATTATTTAAATAATTGGTTGTAATGATGTCAATGTTAGGTTTTTAATAAAACTTGTTAAATATTGTATGTATATATAATATGCAAACATATATAACAAATATATAATAAAATTTAACTGATAAAATATTTACTTTTAAGTTTTTTGATACTTTGCAGTGTCAAAGACTGCAGAGATTTTAAAAAATAAGCATGAGGACCGAGAAAAGGTCATTAGATTTGGAAAGTGAGAGATCATTGGTAACTTTGGAGAGAGTAGTTTCAGTGGAATGATGAGGTCAGAAGCAAGAATGCAGAGAGTTAAAAAGAGGGTGAGAGAAAAGGAAGTGAAGGCACTAATTGTAGATGACCTTCCTAAGGAATTTAACCGTGGAAGGGAGGAGAGATATATAGGACAAGAACAAGTAGGGATGATGTATCAAGCACCCCCTCAACTGGAAACCCCTGAGGGAGCTGGGCAACTTTTACATTCTCCGTATTTGTTTTCCTTCTGAAAAGGAAGCTTTTATACAAAATGCTGAACAAATGATCACCAATTCCTCCATTTGAAGATTTCTCTAGGAATTAGACTATTTTTGATCATTTCAACAAAGCATAAAATAAAAGAAAGCATCATTCATTGTCTAATATGTGACCTACCTGTGTAGAATTATTCTCTAGAAACATGCATTATTTTATTATTTTTATATTGATGTGTTTATAAGAAAGTCATATTTTTCATAATTAGTAGCATTTTTGTTTTGGACTCAACTACAAATGAACAATGGGTCCATTCATCTTAGTTCTCTTGCTTTTGTTTCATGAGCTTTCTTATTTTCTTCCTTCCTTCCTTCCTTTCTCTTTCTTTTTTTTCCTTCCTTTTTAAATTTACTTGTCAAAAATGTTATATTCCAAAGTCAAATCATTTTTGGATTGTATACTCTTCTGTGCCCTAGGGAGGTCTCTAAGATTATATACATTTCATACTGAGAAATCGCTGATTTAACCTCACACCCCAACAAACAAGCCCAAAACATTCCTAGAAGATCTTATTTAGAATACACTATGTAAGCTACTACCTCTGTTAGTCCATATAATCAGAAAGTGATTATATTCTATGTTTCTCTCTCCCTCACTTCCTTTCTTTCTCTCCTTTCTTCCCCTCCCCCCACCTTTCTCTCACTCTCTTTCATTTTCCCCTCTAGTATAGGCTGGAAGTATAGGAGCTACTCACATGGTCAATCTTACTGCTGATTAGCAGGAGAACTTTGTCCTACTGCATTTCAAACCTGCGCTAGCTTTCCCTTTCTTGGGTGACTTCATTTCCCATCCTCCATCCTGCTACTCACAAGGGTTTACCATATTAATGCCAAATTTAGTGTGGATAACTCAGTGGCCTAACTTACGGCAGCTCAAAACTCCTTAGCTCTAGGGGTCTGCTAGCCTCAGCTTCCCAGATAGCTAAGATTACAAGTACATGCCACCATGCTTGGTTGAGCATTTCCTACAGAACTGATCTCTGTCATATAATGAACTAGCTATCTTTCCCAGTTTCCTATCATCTGCAAATTCTATAGGCATGCTATTTGTGTTTTTATCTGTCACCGATAAAATTGTTGAATAGCATAAAGGCAAAGTCAGATCCTTTGGTTACTTGAGGACTCCTTCCAAGTAGTACTAATAATGGCATTGATCCATTAATGACTACTCATTGATTCAGGTCGTTCAATTAATTCCAAATGCACTAAAATGTGAATCATTTATACCACATCCTTCCTTCTTGTTCACATAAGGACAGCATGAGAGATATTGTCAGATGCTCTGCCAAAATTCAGGTATACAATATGTGACCTTCATTTGACCTTCCAATCTACTTACCCTGTTAAAAAGGTAAATGAGTTTAGTCTACTAAAACCATACTGTCTCTTTAATGATGGTCACTTCTCTTTGCTCATCCATTTAATAACACATTCTAGAATATAAGTTCTACCTTTACCCATTTTTTATTTTCTCCATTTACTCTCTCTTGCTTGGTGATCATTCTCATGGGTTCAATTATCATCTCTATGCAAATGACTCCTAAATCTACATAGCTACATGATCTGGTTTACTGAAGTTGGAGCTGGACCTGGAGTGAGTGCAGTGAAGGGGAGCACTGTGAAGCTGGCATGGGTTTTACAATCAAAACTAATCTAATCAGCAAACTGGTATGCCTGCCAAAAGGAGTAAATGACAGGCTCATGACAATGCATTTGCCACTCACAGAAAAACACTGTGCTACCATCATCAGTGCCTATGCTCTCACCATGACAAACCTTGATGAAGTCAAAGAAAAATTTTATGAAGACCTATAGACCCTTATCATCAATGTGTGAAAAGAAGACAAGCTCATAATTCTGGGAGAATTTAATGCTAGAGTAGGCTCAGACTACCAGACTTGGCAGGGAGTCCTAGGGAGGAATGGAGTTGGAAACAGCAACAGCAATGGTCATTTGCTGCTGAAGGCTTGTGCATCACATGACCTTCTCATCACCAACACTGTCTTCTGTTTACCTAAATATAATAAAACTTCATGGATGCACCCTCACAGCAAACATTGGTATCTAATGGACTATGTGATCGTAAGGAGAAGAGACAGGCAAGATGTGAGAATGACAAAGGCAATGTGTGGTGCAGAGTGCTGGACTGATCATAGATTTATCCTTTCCAAGCTAAATATTTGCATTCATCAAAAGCAACGCCACCAAGGCAAAATGACTACCAGAAGAATTAATGCCAATAAATTAGAGCTCTTCTCTGAACATGAACAGTTTGCTGCTGACTTGGAGGGAAAGTTGAGCCAACACACAGTTGGCAACACTGGAGCAGAAAAGGAGTGGGCAGCTTTCAAAGATTGGTGTACAGCACTGCATTTGCTCATCTGGATCACGACGCTCACAAACACCAAGATTTGTTTGATGAAAATGATGGGGAAATTCAGAAGCTGCTAAATGAAAAATGAGAAGCTCCACAGGATTTACCAGTAGGTTAGTTCATCCACCTCTAAGAAGGCAGCATTTAATTCCATCAAAAGCAAAGTACAAGCAAAGCTTAGAGAGATGCAGAATTTCTGGCTTAGTAAGAATGTAAATGAAATTCAGTTTTATGTGGACAGCAACAATCCAAAGTGCTTCTATGATTCCCAGAAAGCTATTTATGGACCAAAAATCTATGGTGCATCACAACTACTCAGTGCTGATGGAACCACATTGATTAGTGATAAGGACATAATCCTAGAAAGATGGGCTGAACACTTCCATAATGTTCTCAACAAACCATCATCAATCAATGCTGAGGCCATTGACTACCTCAGGTTGAAGTCAATCACTCCTTAGCTGAACTTCCAGTTGAAGAAGAGGTTTTGAGTGCCATTAGGCTCCTTTCATGTGGCAAAGCACCTGGTGCTGATTCTATTCCAGTTAAGATTTACAAGGTAGGGGGAACTATTGCTCATACAAAAGTTGACTGAAATTTCCAGGTTATATAGCAAGAGGAGGTTATTCCCCAGGAGTTCAAAGATGCCTCCGTTGTCCATCTCTATAAGAGTAAAGGGAATAAATTGTCCTGTGACAATCACAGGGTGATCTCTCTCTCAGTCATTGCTGGCAAAATTCTTGGTAGAGGCCTCCTTAATAGACTGATCCTTCACTTGGAAGATGGTCATATACCTGAGAGCTGGTGTGGCTTCAAAAAGGGTCAGGGAACAGTCGATATGGTGTTTGCTGCCCCACAACTCCAGGAGAAATGCCAGGAGCAGAACAGAGGCCTGTACACAATGTTTGTAGATCTGACCAAGGCCTTTGACACTGTTAGTCATGAGGGCTTATGGAAAATTATGTCAAAATTTGGTTGCCTGGAGAAGTTCATCAATATTGTACATCAATTTCATGATGGCGTGTTTGCCCATAATGGACAATGCTCTCATGCCTTCCCAGTCACCAATGGTGTGAAATAGGGCTTGTACTTGCTCCCATGCTTTTTAGCATGTTTTCAGTCATGTTGACACATGCTTTCAATGAAGATGAACATGGCATCAAGGTCAACCACTATACTGATGGTAAGTTCTTCAATTTGAAAAGGCTACAAGTCAAAGTGGAGGGAGTACTGGTGCATGATTTTCTGTTTGCAGATGATTGTGCACTCAGTGCAGCCTCTGAAACTGAGATGCAACATTATGGATGAATTCTCTGCTGCCTGTGCTAATTTTGGCCTAATAATTAACACCAAGAAGACACAGGTGCTCCATCAGCCACTACCACACCATCTATATGTGGAACCATCAGTTACAACAAAGGAAGAAGTTTTGAATGCTGTGGATAAGTTCACTTACCTTGGTAGTGTACTTTCCAAGGATGTACACATTGACAATGAGGTTGATACATGCATTGCCAGAGCTAGCTCAGTGTTTGGGAGGCTCTGAAGGAAAGTTTGGAAGAGAAGAGGTATTAGCCTCACTACCAAACTAAAGGTCTATAGAACCGTTGTGTAAAACTCATTGTTAAATGCTTGTGAAACATGGACAGGAAACTGAATCGCTTCCATTTGAACTGTCTTAGGAAGATTCTGAGGATCACCTGGCAGGATAAGGTACCAGATGCTGAAGTCCTTGCTCCAGCTGCACTGCCAAGTATTCAAACTATGCTTCAGAAAATGCAACTCCAATGGGCTGGTCACATTGTACTAGTTCAAAATGTACACTTGCTAAAAAGACTATTTTATGGAGAACTCACATTGGGGCAGGTGATCACATGGTGACCAGAAGAAATGACACAAGGACACTCTCAAGGTCTCTCTCAAGAACTTTGGATTTGACTGTGCAACATGTGAGACACTGGCACAGGACTGCTCAGCAGGGCATGCCCACATCAGAAAGAGTGCTGTGCTCTTTGAGCAAAACAGAATTGAGACAGCACAAAATAAATGCAGGTTGCGCAAATTTGGGATATCCACCCCAAATATTCACACAGACTATCTGTGCCTAACCTGTAGTAGAGCATTCTGAGCTGGTATTGGTTTGATCAGCCACAGTCAGACACACTGAAATTTCACTTTATCATGGTGATGTCATCTTGTTCCTCTTCAAAGAGGAGAGACAACAACCACCTATGCAAATGACTCCTAAATCTACATGGACCACTCTCATTCCTGAGTTGCTATCCTAGATCACCAGCTGCCTACCAGATAACTCCATCTGAATATTCCATAGGTATCTCAAACTCAACAAGTCCAAACAGAACTCACCTTTTCCTTGAACTCAAACCCCTTCCTAACTTACCTATTTCTTTAGAAGATCCCACTATCCTTCCAGTTACTAAGGCTTGTAGCCTCTCAAAAATCTTTAATAACTCTTCTCCCTCCCTTGCCCCAAAATAGTCAATTAGCTCTCACATCTCATCAATTCTACCTCCACATTTCACATCTCTCCCCTTCTCTCTACTCACATGACCACACCCTAGTGCAGGTCTTCATCATCCCTTTCATTGACTAGTATGATAACTTCCTAATTGGTTTCTTGGCTTCCAGACTCTCCTCTCTTCAACTTTGAAGTTACCAGTAGCTCCCTCTTAACTCTAGGATAAATTACTAGTTCTCTGCTTGGCCTTTAAAGACTTTCATGATCTGGCCTCCAAACTCGTTTTCCAGGCTTATTCCATATTACATACATTCCAGATTTCTGCCAAGCCCACCTACAAAGTTAGGGTTTTGTTAAGTTAAATGTTAAATGACTGATGAATTGAACATTATTCACGTTATTTGCCAGAAATCTAATTCAAATTCACCAGCATATAGCTTACAAAATTTCCTTCTTTCCCTTTTTGAAATTTAGGACAACCTTTGCTGAGTTCATTTTCTCTCAACTCTAGTGTCCTCCATGGTTTTTTAAAGATCACCAACATCAACTGAATAACCATATCCACCACCAGCACTTTCAGCGTCCTGAGTTGTGACTGATCTAGACCTGATGTCTTGAGTTTATCAAGGACAGTGAGGTGCCCTCTTCGTGTCTCTGTACTTGCCTTGGGTACCAATTCCTAATTGGTCATTTTTGTGCTACCCTTTCTAAGTCATTTTTTGGTAGAGAAGACAAAAGTCAAATAAAAGTTAAATAATTCTGCTTTCCATTGTTAATTATCACCATCCCATCCACTCCCCAAAGCAGTCTTATCTATTCTTTCTTAGAACTTCCTTCTGCTTCCAACATAGCTAAAAATAATTTTTTATTATCTTCACCAATCTTATCCTTGTCCAAGTTTTCATGCCCCAGACACTAGTCTAATGAGATGATCCTACTTTTCTGTATTTGTCTGTTACCTGTCCTTGCTTCTATCTTCTGTGCATCTCAGTACATTGGGAGATATAAAAAGTTTGAGAGACATGATTTCTGAGCAACTAATCATTTTATTAATCATGGTAAAGGATAATTAATAAAAGAGGTCAGTGGCACTCTCAAATTCCAAAGACCCCTCATGAAACCCACCCAACACTTATATGCTCTTGGAAAAGTAGGTTTTCCTGAGGATGGCAATCTACTCTTATTGGTTAATTAAGTAATGGGAGAATGAATATTATAATGAGAGGAGGGTTTATTCTAATGAAGGTCTGGGGGAACATGTCTTTGATCATTCACTGTTGGTCACAGATTTATCTACACCCATATCAGTCCATCTAGGGTAATGTAGACAAAAGAAGAAATCCACTTTTACCCAGATTTGTCTGAGTAAAATGCAATGGGATGGAATCCATCGATTCACCTAAACTAGTTCTCCTAGTTGAGTAGGGTCTGAACAAGATTAAGGAGAATGTTAGAGAATAAGGAACTAGGAAGGGAAAAAATCCTGGATCTCCCCAATAATAAATGATTATTAATATAAAAGAAAAATATTCCTTTCTCTCAATATCTATAGGAATCACCTTATATGCCTCATCAAAATCATTGCTCATGATCTCTAGCATTTCATTCTTGAAAATTTCTGTTTCCTCTTGGGTCATTTTCCCTGTGGTTTTAGGTCATGGATTACTATATAGTAATTTAACTGGACTTAACCCATGATTTCATTGATTTGCATTGAATTTTCAGTGAAGAAATTCCCTCTATCAATACAGATTTGCACAAATTTTGCAAGTCATAGTGTTAGAGAGTTGTCTGAGAGTATGAAGAGGTTAAGTGATTTGCTCAGGGTCATGTAGACAATATGTCAGAAGCAGGACTCAAACTCAAATCTTTCTCACCCAAAAGTAGCTCTCTTTCAGCTATGTCATACTAACTCTCAGTATATAAAAGGCCACTTCTAGTTCAGGACTCTTTTATTCCTTTTCAGAATATTTTGCTGGACCATGAGTCATATCATATCCCTCATTATGGCTGTGCTCAAGGTTCTGTTCTGGACCTGTGTTCTCTATGGATACCCTCATCAACTCACTCGGGTTCAATTGTCCCCTCCCACTTCCTTGTATCCAGCCCTGTTCTCTCTTACAACCTCCAGTTCAACACCAACCACAGGTTTTTGGACATTTTGAACCAGATGTCCCTTTGGCATCTCAAACTCAATATGATCTTTCCCTCAAAAATCACCTCCTTTAAATTCTATTTGAAGTTATTGCAGACATAAAATATTTGGGAGTCTACCTGCCATAACATATCCAGGAACTGAATCAACACAATTATAAAACACTTTTCACAAAAATAAAGTCGTATCTAAATAAACTGGAAAAACATCAGCTGCTTGTGGATATGCAAAGCTAATATAATAAAAATGACAATCCTACCTAAATTAATTTACTTTTTCAGTGCCATACCAATCAAATTACCAAAAAATTATTTTATAGAGCTAGAGAAAATAATAACAAAATTCATCTGGAAGAACAAAAGGTCTAGAATATCACAGGAATTAATGAAAAGAAATGCTGTAGAAGGTGGCCTGAACATATCAGATCTTAAATTGTATTATAAAGCATCAATCATCAAAACTACTTGCTACTAGCTAAGAAAAAGAATGGTGGATCAGTAGAATAGGTTAGGTACATAAGACACAGTAGTCAATGACTGTAGTAATCTACTGTTTGATAAACCCAAAGACTCCAGTTTCTGGGATAATTATTCACTATTTGACAAAGACTACTGGGAAAACTGGAAAATAGTACAGCAGAAACTAGGTGCAGACCAACACCTCACACCACATAACAAAATAAGGTCAAAATGGGTACGTAATTTAGTTATATAGGCTAATATAAGCAAACTGGGAGAGTAAGGAATAGTTCACCTACCAGATTTATGGAGAATGGAAGAATTTATGACCAAACAAGACATAGTGAACGTTATGAAATGCAAAATGAATAATTTTGATTATACTAAATTGAAAAGCTTTTGCACAAACTAAGCTAATGCAACCAAGATTAGAAATGAAGAAGAAAACTGGGAAAAAATTTTTATAACCAATGTCTCTGATTAAGGCCTCATTTCTAAAACACATAGAGAACTGAGTCAAATTTATAGGAATAGTCTTAGAGTCATGCCCCAGTTGATAAATGATCAAAGGATATGCACAGGGATCTATAGTCAAATGAAAAAATGCCCTAAATCACTATTGATTAGAGACATTCAAATCAAAACAACTCTGAGGTACCACATCACACCTATCAGATTGGCTAACATGACAAAATAGAGCAATTATAAATGTTGGAGAAGATGTGGGAAAATTGGAACACTGGTACATTGTTGGTGGAGTTGTGAACTGATCCAAACATTCTGAAAAGCAACTTGTAACTATGCCAAAGGGCTATAAAAATATGCTTACCCTTTGACCTAGCAAGACTGCTTCTAGGACTCTATCCAAAGAGAACATACAAATGGGAAAAATATGTACAAAAATGTTTATAGCAGCTCTTTTTGTGATGACCAAGAATTAGAAATTGAGGGGATGCCCATGAAATGGGGAATGGCTGAACAAGTTGTGGTATATGAATATAATGGAGTACTATTGTGCTATAAGAAATGATGAGCAGGAAGATTTCAGAAAAACCTGGAAAGACTTATATGAACTGATGCTGAGTGAAATGAACAGAACCAGGAGAGCATTATATATAGCAACAGTAACATTGTGTGATGACTCACTCTGACTTATATCTTCTTAGCAATGCAAGGATCCAAGACAACTCCAAAGGACTCATGATAGAAAATGCTGTCCATATGCAGAAAAATAGCTATGGAGTCTGAATGCAGATTGGGGAATACTATTCTCTCTCTCTCTCCTCTCTCTCTCTCCTCTCTCTCTCTCTCTCTCTCTCTCTCTCTCTCTCTCTCTCTCTCTTTCTTTTTATGTTTCTTCTTTCTCATAGTTTCTGACATTGGTTCTCATTTGTCTTTAGAATGTGACTGATGTGAAAATAGGTTCAATAGGCATGTATATGTAGAATCTATATCAAATTATGTACCATCTTGCGGGGGGAGAGATGGGGAGAAAATTTGGAACTCAAGTAAATGTTGAAAACTAAAAATAAATAGATAATTTTTAAAATCACATCTCTTTCAATTTTTCCTATTTTAGTCGAGGCCTCCAGTGTTCTTCAAAGACCAAGATTTGTAGCCTTAGAATCATCCTCAGTGGTGGGAGGGAGAGAAAATAAAAGCATATCCACTAGCATAAAAGCATAAAATTAAATTTTAAAATTAAAATTTTAGAGCCAAAACATACTGGGAAAGGAAAGGTACCTGGAATGAGGAAAAGAGGGAGAGTGAGGTACCCAGGAAGACATGACCCTCTTTCAAGGGACAAAGGCAGTCTTCCTCTCTTACTCTACTCCCAATGCTGCTCCAAGCCTCCCTTCTCAGAGGGCCAATCATGGACTACCTACCTCCCAGACAGCTGCTGGTCATTAGGCTGCAAGGATGTATAGCAGCCAAGCCCAGGCATCAAGTCATGCTGCAAGATTCCTGAAGGTCCACTGATGTCTGTACTCACTTACTGAGTCAGAGATTTCCCTCCCTCTCTAACTGGACTAGAGTTTTCCCCTGGCTCACATCCTCTACCCTCTCTTTCTATCATAGGAAAAATCTCAGAAATGATATTAAATAAATATTAAATTTTACAAGAGAGAGACTCCATGAGTTCATTTATGACAATTTTATTTTTTTTTCAACTGGGGGAAGAGGAGATTTTAAATTTGAAAACAAGGAAATTTAATTAAATTTTCGAATAAATCCACCAGGTAGCTGAATTGCTACCCAAGGGGCTACAGCTCTATCTTTGCTCCATTACCAGGCTCTTCCCCTATCCAACCATTCAGTTCTATCCTGACTTTCTTTCTTCAGAGGCCAGTTCTTTCAGCTACTTATTAAATTTCCACCCATGTCATGCCAAGAACCTTTTTGCCCCACCTATGCCTCTGATTCTGGGTCCCATCTGAGCCTCTCTGTCTTTTTCTCTGTCTCTGTCTCTCTAGCTGTCTCTCTGAGTAAATCCAAGTGGTCCTCAGATGAACAAAATGGAATTAGTTTATGTAATATATTTTTGGTGGTGGGGAAGGACTCCACTCCACCCAGCCTAAGATTTTACCAACCAGGGATTTCTATGGGTTTAAAGAACATCCTTTTTGAAATAAGGCTTTAATGACATCTCAGTCATTCACCTCCAAATTTGAATTAGTTCAATAAATGCCTTCAACCCTAATATTTAAACAAGGTTAACCCAGTTGGATTTTGTTGGAAGGTGGAAATAAGAGAGGTCATTCCAAATCATGTGGCAATAACTGGTCTGAAAGGCAGGCCTAGGTTTGCAATAAACTCTAACTTATTACACATACTTTAGCCAGGAAATAGGACTCCCTTCAGTGGAGTGTTTACCCCTCAGCCCACAGCTGGCACTGTAGGTAGGGTTGGAGTTTCATGAAGAATTATGCTTTTGTTCTGAGGAGTCAGTCCTGTGACAGACTTTATCCTCAAGCAATTAGGACTGGTTGGAAGCTCAGACCATTGCTTTCTTATTTTCTTTAAACTTAGACTGAGCCCTATCTAGTGAGAGGATGTACTCTAACCCCAGCCCTACCATGAGCCCTGTCTCACCACCACATGCTAGAAACTTGTATCCCCATTTATAGATTTCTTTTTTGTTATTAATTTATCCTGTTTTATTAATTAATTTACTTTTAGTTTTCAACATTCATTTCCACAAGATTTTGAGTTCCAAATTTTCTCTCCATTTCTCCCCTTCCCCCATTCCTAGATGGCAGGCATTCTGATTATTCCTTCTCTTAGTCTGTCCTCCCTTTTATCACCCCTCCTCCATTTCCCCTTCCTCCTCACTTTCTTATAGGGCAAGATAAATTTCTATACCTCATTGCCTGTATATTTTATTTCCCAGTTTCATGTAAAAGCAATTTTTTTTAACATTTGTTTTTAAAACTTTGAGTTCCAAATTCTCTTCCTTCTTCCCTCACTACTCACCCTCATTGAGAAGGGAAGCAATTCAATATAGGTTATACATGTGTAGTAAAGCAAAACACCTCCATTAATAGTCATGTTGTGAAAGACTAACCATATTTCCTTTCATCCTATCCTGCCTTCTCCTTTTTCTATTTTCTCCTTTGACCCTATCCCTTTTCAAAAGTGTTTGCTTCTGTATTCCCCCTTTCCCAATCTGCCCTCCCTTCTATCATTCCCATCCCTTTCTCCCTTAATTTCCTGTAGGGTTAGATACCAAATTGAGTGTGTATGTTATTCCTTTCTTAAGCCAGATTCAATGAGAGTAAGGTTCATTCATTCCATCTCCTCCTCCACTTTTCCTCCATTGTGAAACCTTTTTCTTGCCTCTTTTATGTGAAGTAGTTTATCCCATTCTATCTCTCCCTTTCTCCTTCTCCCAATATATTCCTCTCTCACTTCTTAATTTTATTTTTAGATATCATCCCTTCATATTCAACTCAACCTATGCCTCCCCGCCTCATTTCCTCCAACTTCCCTAATACTGAGAAAGGTCTCATGAGTTACAAATATCATCTTTTCATGTAGAAATGTAAACAATTCCACTTTAATAAGTCTCTTATGACTTCTATTTCCTGTTTACCTTTTCGTGCCTTTTTTGATTCTTATACTCGAAAGTCAAATTTTCTATCTAACTCTGGTCTTTTAATTAAGAATGCTCGAAAGTCCTCTATTAAATTGAATATCCATTTTTTCCCCTGAAGGATTATGCTCAGTTTTGCTGGGCAGGTGATTCTTGGTTTTAATCCTAACTCCTCTGACCTCCACAATATCATATTCCAAGCCCTTCAATCCTTTAGTGTAGAAGATCTTGTGTTATTCTGATTGTATTTCCACAATACTCAAATTGTTTCTTTCTGGCTGCTTGCACTATTTTCCCCTTGACCTGGGAACTCTGGCATTTAGTACAATATTTCTAGGAGTTTTCCTTTTAGGATCTCTTTCCAAAGACAATATGTGGATTCTTTCAATTTCTGTTTTACCCTCTGGTTCTAGAATATCAGGGCAGTTTTGCTTGATGATTTCTTGAAAGATGATGTCTAGGCTCTTTTTTTTTATCATGGTTTTCAGGTAGTCCAATATTTTTTATGTGATCTCTCCTGGATTGATTTTCCAGGTTAGTGGCTTTTCCAATGAGATATATCACACTGTTTTGTATTTTTTCATTCTTTTGGTTCTGTTTAGTAATTTCTTGATTTCTCATAAAGTCATCAGCTTCCATTTGCTCCATTCTAATTTTTAAGGAATTATTTTTTTCAGTGAACTTTTGGACCTCCTTTTCCATTTGGCCCATTCTGCTTTTTAAGGCATTCTTCATCTCTTTGATTTTTTAGACCTCTTTTGCCATTTGGGTTAGTCTATGTTTAAGGTGTTATTTTCTTCAGTAATTTTTTGGTTGTCATTTCTCAAACTGCTGATTCATTTTTCATGATTTTCTTCCATCACTCTCATTTCTTTTCCCAATTTTTCCTCTAGTTCTCTTACTTGATTTTCAAAATATTTTTGAGCTCTTCCATGGCCTGCAACCAATTCATGTTTTTGGAGGGTTTTTTAACTTAATATTTTGTATTTCCTAATTATATATAAAAACAATTTTAATATTCTTTTTTTCAAAATTTGAATTCCAAATTTTCCATTTCCTTTTCCCCCTCATTGAGAAGGCAAATAATATATGTGTATATATATGTGTGTGTAGTCATGCAAAATACATTCCCATATAAGTCATTCTGTGAAAGAAAGCATAGACAAAAAAAGAACCAGAAAAATAAAGAAAAAGTATCTTGGATCTGCATACAGGCTCTACCAGTTCCTTCTCTGGAGATGGAAAGCACTTTTTATCATAAGTTGTACAGAAATGATTTAGACCATTATATTGCTGAAAATAGCTAAGTTATTCACAGTAGATCATTGTACAATATTGATGTTACTGTGTATAATGTTCTCCTGGTTTCCCTCATTTTACTTTACATCAGTTAAAGTTACATCAGTTATATCAGTTAAGTCTTTCCATTCTTTTCTGAGAGTATCCTGCTCATAATTTCTTCTTTTTTTTGACAGATAATTTATTTATTTTTCAGTTCTCAACATTCGCTTCCACAAGATTTTGAATTCAAAAAGTTCTCCCCATCTCTCCCAACCCCCCACCCTAGGACAATATGTACCCTATCCTATCCATTCCTTCATCCAGTCTGTTCTCCCCTCTATTACCCACCCTTCTTCTACCCCATTTTCCCCTTCATTTTCCTGTAAGGAAAAATAGATTTCTATACTCCATTGCCTGTAGAGCTTAATTTCCAGTTGCATGCTAAAACAAAAAAATAAATAAAACAATGTTTAATATTCATTCTTAAAGCTTTAAGTTCCTTATTCTCTCCCTCTCTCAACACTTATCCTCATTGAGAAAGTAAGCAATTCCTTATAGGTCACACTTGTGTAGCAATGCAAAGCACTTCTATAATAGTTATGTTGTAAAAGACTAACCACATTTCCCTCTGTCCTATCTTGTCCTCCATTTATTCCATTCTCTCTCTTGACCTGCCTTCCCACAATAGCGTTTGCTTCTGATTATCCCTTTCCCCAATTTGCTGTCTCTTCTGTTATGTTCCCTCTCCTATCCCCTTTTCCCTTGCCTTCTTGCAGGGTAAAGTAGATTTCCATATCCAACTGAGTGTGTGTTATTCCCTCCTTAAGCCAAATTCCATGAGGGTAAGACTCAATTATTTCCTTTCATCTTGCCCCTCTTCCCCTCCATTGTAAAAACTCTTTCTTCCCTCTTTTATGTGAAATGGTTTTCTACATTCTACCTCTCCCTTTCTCTTACTAATAGTACATTACATTCAACAGTAAATTTTATTTTTTTAAGTATTCTCCCTTCATATTCAGCTCACCCTGTGCCCTCTGTCTATGTATATATTTTTATATATCCATATATATATATGCATACACATACTTGAATATACACATACATATATACATATAAATACCTACACATACATACATTCTCATACACACATACACACACACACACACACACACACACACACACACACACACACATATATATATTTTCCCCTCTAACTATCCTAATATTGAAAAAGATCTCATAAGTTACTAACAACATCTTTCCATGTAGGAATGTAAACATGTCAACTTTAATGAGTTCCTTAAGACTTCTCTTTCCTGTTTACCTTTTCATGTTTCTCTTGATTCTTGTATTTGAAGGGCAAATTATCTATTCAGCTTTGGTCTTTTAAACAAGAATGCTTGGAAGTCCTCTATTTCATTGAAATTCCATTTTTTTCCCCTGAAGTATTATACTCAGTTTTGCTGGGTAGGTGATTCTTAGTTTTAATCTTATTTCCTTTGTCCTCTGGAATATAATATTCCAAGCCCTTCAATAAATTGGTGTAGAAGCTGCTAAATTCTGTGTCAGCCTGATTGTATTTCCACAATATTTGAATTGTTTCTTTCTGGCTGCTTGTAATATTTTCTCCTTGACTTGAAAACTCTGGAATTTGACTACAATATTGCTAGGTGTTTTCCTTTTGGGATCTATTTTAGGAAGTGATCAGTGAATTCTTTCCAATTCTATTTTACCCTCTGGTTCTAGAATATCAGGACCATTTTCCTTGATAATTTCTTGGAAGATGATGTCTAGGCTCTTTTTTTTATCATGGTTTTCAGGTAGACCAATAATTTCTAAATTATCTCTCCTGGATCTATTTTCCAGGTCAGTTGTTTTTCCAAAGAGATATTTCACACTGTCTTCTATATTTTATTCTTTTGGTTTTCTTTTATAATATCTTGGTTTCTCATAAAATCATAAGCTTCCATCTGCTCCATTTTCATTTTTAAATAATTATTTTCTTCAGTGAGCTTTTGATCCTCCTTTTCCATTTTGCAAATTCTGCTTTTTAAAGCATTTTTCTCCTCATTGGTTTTTTTGGATCTCTTTTCCCATTTAGGTTACTATGTTTTTGAAAGTATTAAATTTCTTCAGCATTTTTTTGGGTCTCCTTTAGCAAGCTGTTGACTCACTTTCATGATTTTCTTGCATTGCTCTCATTTCTCTTCCCAATTTTTCCTCCATCTTTCTTACTTTATTTTCAAAATCCCTTTTGAGTTCTTCCATGGCCTGAGACCATTGGAGGTTTTGGATGTAGAAGCCTTGACTTTGATTTCTTCCTCTGATGGTATACTTTGTTCTTCCTTATCAGAAAGGATGGAAGAAAATACCTGTTCACCAAGAAAGTAAACTTCTGTAGTCTGATTTCCATTTTGAGGACATTTTCCCAGCCAGTTACTTGACTTTTCAGTCCTTTGTCAAGTGGAGGGTATATTCTAGTGACCTGTAAGTTCTCAGTTCCTCTAAGGTGGCACAATCAAGGGAGAAGAGTTTATTCCTCTCCTGGCCTGCACTCTGGTCTGGGAGGAAAAACAAGCTTTTCTGCCCAGGATCTGTGAGTAGGGATCCCTCTTCAGAGCCTCTACCAGCTCCACCACACCAGTGCTCCTCCTTACCCCAGGACTGCCACTCAGAACTGAAACTTAGATCAGCTGCTCAATTCCCCCAGGGTCTTTAGGTAAAGGGTTCCAAAAATGGATGCTGCTGCCACAGTGACTGCCATCACCCTGGAGCCAGGACTAGGGCCAGACCCTGCTCCCTTTTCACATAGGTGAAAGAGCTTTCTCACTGAACTTTGAAGCCATCTTTGATGTTTGTGGGTTGAGAAATCTGGAAACTGCAGCTGCTACCTGTGATTCTGTGCCCTGAAGTCTGCTTCAATCCCATCTGTGCTGTGCTGCATCTTGCACTGCACTGTGCTCTGAGCCTGGTGCCATAGACCTTTCCTGTTGACCTTCTAGGCTCTCTTGAGCTGGAAATCTCTTTCACTTTGCCATTTTGTGGCTTGTGCTGCTCTAGAATTTGGTTAGAGTCATTTTTTACAGGTTTTTTATGGGTTATGGGGGAGAGCTAGAGTAGGTCCATCTTTCTACTCCACCATCTTGCCTCTCCCCACTCTTGGAGGCTTTAGATGTAGGAGCTTTGACTTTGTTGTCTTCTTTGGGTTGTATGCCCTGATCTTCCTTGTCACCAAAGTAAGATTATATAGTCTGAGTTCTTTTACAATGTTTACTCATCTTCCTAGCCAAATACTTAACTTTTTAACTCTTTGTCAAGGTAGGACTCTCCTTTCAGTGGGGGTGAGGAGTGAATGTATTGTCCCAGGCTTCAGTGCTTTTGTATCACCTGCCCCAATGTTGGTGGGCTCAAAGCTCCCAAACCAGTTGCTGCTGGTTCTGCTACTGCTGCTGCCACTGTCACCACCACCACCACCTCTGGTTCTCTCAGGTTCCTCTTCCACTAAGGTCCCACAGAGTTTTCACACTTTTGAAGCTGTCTTTGGCATTTGTGGGTTGAGGATTCTGGAAACTCCCAGTGTGAGCACTCAGACCAGACCAGCATGCAGCACGCAGACCAGCACAATGCACAGACCAGTGTGGTGTGCAGACCAGGGTGGCTCTGGAGCAGCAGGGACAGGACCTGTAACAGGCTTGAGGGCACCATCAGCAGCAGTTCTCAGATTGCTCAACCCACAAACACCACAGGCAGCTTAAAGGTCAGTGGGAGGGCTCCTTCACCCAGGAGAAGGGAGTAGAGTTTGGACCTCCTGCAACACGCACTACAGTGGCAGCTGCCATTTTTGGAGCCCTCTGCCTAGGGCCCTTGGGAGTATTGAGTCACTGATCTGATTCTAGCCCTGAGCTCCAGCCAGGGATGAGGAGGAGCACTGTCAGTGGACCTGGAGGCAGTTGTGATGAGGGAATTCCAATTGCAGATTCTGAGCAGAAAAGTTTTTGGTTGTTCCCAGACCAGTACACAGGTCAGGAGAGAAGTAAACTCCTCTCCCTTGATTGTGCCACCTTGGAGGAACTGAGAACTTACAGGTCCCCAGAATATGCCTTCCTCTTGACAAAGGACTCAAAAGTTAAGTAACTGGCTGGGAAAATGCCCAAAAAAGGGAGAAAAAATTAGACTAAAAAGATTAGTTTCTTGGTGAACAGGTATTTTCTCCCATCCTTTTTGATGAGGAAGAACAAAGTATAACATCAGAGGAAGTCAAGGCTTCTACATCCAAAACCTTGAAAATAAATATGCAATGGTCTCAGGTCATGGAAGAGCTCAAAAAGGATTTTGAAAATCAAGTAAGAGAGGTGAAGGAAAAATTGGGAAGAAAAATGAGAGCAATACAAGAAAATCATGCAAAGTGAGTCAACAGCTTGCTAAAGGAGACTCAAAAAAATGCTGAAGAAAATAACACCTTTGAAAATAGACTAACACAATTGACAAAAGAAGTCCAAAACGTCAGTGAGAAGAAGAATGCTTTAAAAACAGAATTTGCCAAATGGAAAAGGACTTTCAAAAGCTCACTGAAGAAAACAGTTCTTTAAAAATTAGAATGGAGCAGATGGAAGTTAATGACTTCATGAGAAATCAAGAAATTACAAAACAAACCCATAAGAATGAAAAAATAGAAAATATTGTAAAATATCTCATAGAAAAACAATTGACCTGGAAAATAAATCCAGGAGAGACAATTTAAAATTATGGGACTACCTGAAAGCCATGATCAAAAAAAGAGCCTACACATCATCTTTCATGAAATTATCAAGGAAAAGTGCCCTGCTATTCTAGAACCAGAAGACAAAATAAATATTGAAAGAATTCGTAGATCACCTCCTTGAAAGAAATCTGAAAAGAGAAACTCCTAGGAATATTGTAGCCAAATTCCAGAGTTCTCAAGTCAAGGAGAAAATATTGCAAGCAGCTAGAAGGAAACAATTCAAGTATTGTGGAAATGCAATCAGGATAACACAGGATCTGGCCACTTCTACATTAAGGGATTGAAGGGCTTGGAATATGATGTTCCAGAAGTCAAAGGAAGTAGAATTAAAACCAAAAATCGCCTACCCACAAAACTGAGTATAATGCTTCAGGGGAAAAAATGGTCACTCAATGAAATAGAGAACTTTCAAGCATTCTTGATGAAAAGACCAGAACTGAATAGAAAATCTGACTTTCAAATACAAGAATCAAAAGAAGCATGAAAAGATAATCATGAAAGAAAAATCATAAAGGATTTTCTAAAGTTGAGCTGTTCACATTCCTACATGGAAAGATAATATTTGTAACTCTTGAGACTTTTGTCAGTATTTGGGTAGTTGGAGGGATTATACACACACACACACACACACACACACACACACACATAAAGATAGAGAGCACAGGGTGAGTTGAATAAGAAGGGATAATACCTAAAAAAAATAAATAAATTGAGGGGTGAGAGAGGAATATATTGGGAGGAGAAAGGGAGAAATGGAATGGGGCAAATTATCACTCATAAAAGTGGCAAGAAAAAGCTTTTTCAGTGGAGAAGAAAACAGAGGATGTGAGAGGAAAAAAGGGAAGCTTACTCTCTTCACATTTGGCTTAAGGAGGGAATAACATGCTCACTCAATTTGGTATGAAAATCTATCTTACACCACAGGAAAGTAGAGGAGAAGGGGACAAGTGGTGTGAGTGGAATGATAGAAGGGAGGGCAAATGAGAGAAGGGAGTAATCAGAAGTAAACAGTTTTGAGGAGGGAAAAAGTCAAAAAAGAGAATAGAATAAATGGGGGACAGGATAGAATGGAGGGAAATATAGTTAGTCTTACACAACATGACTATTAATGGAAGTCTTTTGCAAAATTATACGTATATAGCCTATACTGAATTGCTTGCCTTCTCAGTGGGGATGAGTGGGGAGGGAGGAAGGGAGAGAAGTGGGAATTCAAAGTATTAGGAATGAATGTTGAGAATTGTTTTTGCATACAACTGGGAAATAAGAAATACAGGTAATGGGGTATAGAAATCTATCTTGCCCTACAAGAAAAAAGAGGAGAAGGGGATAAGGGGAGTGAAGGGAGTGATAGAAGGGAGGGCATATTGAGGAAGGGGTAATCAGGGAGTAGGGGAGAGATGGGGAGAAAATTGGAACTCAAAATTTTGTGGAAATGTATGTTGAAAATTAAAAATAAATAAACATTAGAGAGACAGAAACAGAGACAGAGAGAGAGGGAGAGAGAGAGAGAGAGAGAGAGGTCTGGAAACTGTCACAGCTGCCAGTGATTTAGTGCCCTGAGGCCAGCTCTGGCCAGTCTGCTGGTGTGGCCTATGCCACACTACACTTTGCTCCCAGTCTAGTGTGATGTACCCTTCCTGTCCACTTTCCAAGTTGTCTTGGGCTGGAGATTTGTTTCACCCCATCATTTTGTGGATTCTGTAGCTCTAGAATTTGTTTAAAGTCATTTTTTACAGGTATTTGCAGGGCTTTGGGGGAGAACTCAAGCAAGTCCCTGCTTTTACTCCACCATCTGGACTCCGCTCCCATTCATAGAATTCTAGGATGCACAATGAGAGATCATGAATTTAAAGCTTGAAAGGATTTTAGAGGTCATCTTGGTTCAGCCCCTTTGTTTTCCTGATGAAGAAGCTGAAATCCAGAGAATTAAGTGACTTGTTCATGGTCAAAAAGATCATTTACTAGTATTAGAGCTATCAATCCCAGGTCTTCTGATTACAGATTCAGATCAAACAACTGCCCAAGGCCACAGACAGAAATGACGGAGCTGAATATGAACACAGGACCCTTTCTATTACATGCTATTCCTCTCTCCCCACACCAGGGGGAGATGGTGAGGCAATTGGACCCAGCTGTGAGGACAAGAGAGTGAGACCCTAGATTGGGACAAGGTGGACTGAGCAATTCCTCCTCCTCTTTTTGACTTCTGTTCTTCCTCTTCACCACCTTTACCATGCCCCAACCTCTCCCTTTGTCCTTTAGCCTCACTCTGTAGGATTGCTATCTGCCTCTGATTCCATGAATTCATGACTCTGTAACCCTGAGCAGAAAGAGGCAGCCAGCTGATCAATGTGCTAAACACCGGAGAATGAAGCTTGATTGTTGCCAAGGACAGGATTGAGGGTGGGGCAGGAATTTGTTCATTTGAGGACCACTTGGAGTTACAGAGAGAGGCAGAGAGAGAAAGGAAATAGAGACTGAAAAGAGAGACACAGAGGGAGAGAGAGAGAGAGAGAGAGAGAGAGAGAGAGAGAGAGAGAGAGAGAGAGAGAGAGAGAGAGAGAGAGAGAGAGAGAGAGAGAGAGGACAGAGAAGAGAGACACAGAGACAGAGAGACAAAGAGGAGAGAGACAGAGAGAGAAATAAAGGAAGGAAGGAAGGAAGGAAGGAAGGAAGGAAGGAAGGAAGGAAGGAAGGAAGGAAGGAAGGAAAAGAAAGAAAGAAAGGAAGAAAAAGAAAGAGAGAGAGAAAGAAAGAAAGAAAGAAAGAAAGAAAGAAAGAAAGAAAGAAAGAAAGAAAGAAAGAAAGAAAGAAAGAAAGAAAGAAAGAAAGAACGAACCCATTTCCAGGAGCATAATAGAATACCTTTGCCTCCTTAAATCTGTAATTTCCTGCTTTAAAAATAAGAGCCAAGCCAGGCTCACGGCTGCTGCCCAGCCAAGGGCCAAGGGAGCTTCCTCTCCCTGCAGGCGACACAAAGTTTTTCAACCAGACACAGATACTTTTTATAGAAACAGGCTCATGACTCATTGCTGGCCCCAGCTTCTGGGCTGCCTTTGTCTAAACCTGGGCCTGGTGGCCTCAGGCCCAGACCCTGAAATGGAAGTGGGCAGCCCTGCCCATTGTTTGTCATGACCTGGGGCTTCCTGCCAGATGCTCCTGTGCCCTCCTTTCTGCTGCGTAGCCCTGGGCACAGCGGCTGAGCCCTCTACTACATAATTTCTACAAACAGTCCTACCATCAGAGTGCCAGAGCAGGAAGGGACATGGGATGTTAGAGTGCATAATATGGGCTGTTACAGTTGGGAGGGGCATTGAACATAGAACACACAATATGAGAGCTGGAAAGGACCTTATAAGCCAGAACATAAAATATCAGAAAAATAAAAGATTTTTGAACATGAAATGTTACCGATGGATAGATGGGGCTTTGAACACAATATCATTATTGTTAGAGGTGTGTCTGTAGCAAACCCCAAGTCAGAAATGGCAATAGAATGTTACAACAGGTGGGAAATTAAGACACTGCTAGGTCACTCTTCCCCCCTTTTTTTTCCAGTTTAGGAAACTGAATTCAGCCTAGAGAAATGGAACAATTATCCCAGGATATGCAGAAATTTAATGAAAGCTAGGGCAAAATTCCAGAGTCTCCTATACCCAGACCCATGTTTTACTGCATACCTACTCGCATTGACTCAGTTCCCTGATCTCTCTGGTTTTTCATTTGCTATGCAAGATTCAGCCATGGTCTATATTTTCTAGGACCTCTCTTGCTTTTAGCTTGACCATAGCATAAACCATAGTTGGGGAACCTGCAGCCTCAAGGCCACATGTGACCCTCTAGGTCCTCAAGTATGGCCCTTTGACTCCAAACTTCCATGCCACAGATTCCCCACCCCTGGCATAAACCAAATCAATATTTGCTTCACTTAGTAGTCAAAAGAGTAGTGCCCTTAAAAAAATGTTATGGCTATTTTTTTATATTACAATCAATATACCCCCATAACCCACTGAATCTTCCATGTAACATAGAAAAACAGTTAAGCAAAATGAACAAAAAACCCTCTAAATATCTCTGATAGCAAATGCAACACTCCACACCTATAGTTCCCCACTTCCCCACAAAGAGGAGAAATGCATATTTTATCCTTTATTCTCCTAAGTCTACTTGTCCAGAAATTAAACTTCTAGCAACCCAAGTCATCAGACACACAACTGAGATCCTGGAAGTAATCACAGAAAGAGAAGGGAAAAGAGGAATCAGTCACAGTCTGGGATAAACTAATAGGGATAATCCCATAGTGCTCCCAGTCATCAAGAAATGATCAAATGAAATCTAGCAAACTCAGATTTATAGGGAAGTATAATTTTTTTAAAATTTCTATAAAAATTGGTTTAATAAAGTTTGTATGCTAAAAAGCATAATACCTCAGAAAAATCAACTTGTTGCAAAACATGCATTCCAATGGAAAAAGCTCTGCTATGGAGTCAGACGACCTCAGCTCCAATCCAGTTTCTGAAGCTTGTTATCTATGTGATCTTGGACCTAAAATTCCTGGGCCTCAGTTTCCTCATCTGTGAAATGAAACCCATGATGTTAGCATCTTGTGCTTGATCCAGGGCCTTAGCTCAACTCATGCTACTAATTAGAGGTAATTAATGGATTTTCAGAGAGAAAACCTTAAGAACATAGAAGAAAAGACATAAGCATTTCTATAGAACTTTTGTATATTTGCCAGATGCTGTGCTAAGTACTTTACAAATATTTTCTTATTTGAACTTTATAATAACCCATGGAAGTAAGTGTGATTATTGTCCCCATTTTATAATTGAGAAAACTGAGGCAGGCAGAAGGTAAA
Organism: Bettongia penicillata ogilbyi; assembly: GCA_023548195.1. Classification (NCBI taxonomy): domain Eukaryota; kingdom Metazoa; phylum Chordata; class Mammalia; order Diprotodontia; family Potoroidae; genus Bettongia; species Bettongia penicillata. Next base: position 10,107,606 of record JAJHZJ010000426.1, on the reverse strand, counting down.
ATTACTTGTCCAGGGTCACCCAGATAATAAGTGTCTGAGGCCACATTTGAACTCAAATCTTCCTGGGCTAAAGGGACCAAGGTTGTGAAACAAATAATAGAGTGCTAGGCCTAGAGTCAGGAAGACTCCTCTTCCTGAGTCAAATTATGTAACCCTGGGCAAGTCACTTAATCTCTATTTGCCTCAGTTTCCTCCTGTGTCAAAGGAGCTGGAGAAGCAAATGGCAAGCCACTCTAGTATCTTTACCAAAAAAATCTCAAATGGGGTCCCAAAGAGTCAGATACAACTGAAACGAATCAAGGTGTTAGGGGCAGACCTAAGGCCCACATCCTGTAGTTTAGATTTAATTTTGAGACTGAAATACTCATAGGTTGTTGAACAAATAACAAAATAAAATTTACTTAGACTTTATACAGCAAAAGCATGCAACAAGGTATAGGGACAGAGCTTCTATACGTGTGCCCCACACCCTGAAATATCTCTAGTCAGCTGGACAGGATATGGTGGCTTGCATTCTCTTTAGACTGCCATCTAGATGTCAGTATTCCACAAAGTCCAGGGAGTCTAAAGTCCCATGACTGAGAGAGACTCTCTCCAAAAATAGCTAGCATTTTTATAGTTCTTTAAGGTTTTCAAAATGTTTTACAAATATCATCTCAATCTATCCTCACAATAACCTTGAGAAGTAGGTGCTATTATCCCAATTTAACAGATAAGAAAACTGAGGCAGGTAGTGTTTAGGTGACTTCCATGGGATCACACAACCAGTTAGTGTGTGAGGCTAGATTTGAACTAAGGTCTTCCTGAGTCAATGGAGGCAGGGGCCAATCAGGTCTTCCAACAGCTAACATCTTTGTCATGTTTTAGGGAAAAACAATCCCTTTTGGGAGAAGGGGGATATCAGAGAATCCTAGTAGATATCAGTCCTGCACAAAAGTCCTAGGAGGATTAAGTGATTTGTCCAAGGTCCCCCAGCTAATACATGGCAGAACTGAGATTTGAACCCAATACAGCACCTTTTCCACTGTACCCTGCACCACATTGCTTAAGGTGACCTGAATAAAGTAAAATAGGTAAGAAATAAAGTAATTTTTAAAAAAGAAAGCAGGAGTGGAATTCCAGGCCAGATCCTCCTGGATACAAATCCAGTGCTCCTTTTCCTATTACACTTTTCTCATCAGTGTTCTTCCACTGATTTTACCCTCCCCCCTTCTCCCGCCACTTTCAGGGAACATAGTGTGGCCTCAAGGTCACTGTGTGCTGCCCAATGGTGATGCAATCAGAAAATGCTGCCTTGAAGAAGGGTGCAGGGCTGCTACTTCCAGAGCAGAGCAGAGGGGGCTGGCATAGCCAGAGGGGGTCACAGGCAGACCTGGCCCAAGGTCTGTGTTAGTCAGCAGCAGCATTGTCTTACACTGAATTCAATCAGGAAGTCATTTGGACAGTTAGCAAAAGCAAACGATCAATGTTCTTTTCAAGGTAAAAATCTGCAGGGGAAGCCAGGGAAGCAGGCAGGCAGGAAGGAAGGAACCAGACAAAGAATAAATAATTGTCATTTGCAGCTTAAGCCACAAAGAGTTTACAAAGACAGCCTTAGAGTGATTTCCCTGCCTCCATCCCCCATCCCCCAGCTCTTTAGCAAGACCCATGGCATGTTAAAAAAAATTATAAACAATAACCATCAACAGAAACAAGGAAATAAATGGGCAAAACAATGACGACCATCTCCTTAGGCATTAATGAGGCTTCGAAATAAAAATAATCAGTAAACAAAAGAGATATTTTTGTTCTTGGTACTCTTCTAGGTTTACACGTAGTTTTTTTTAATTTTTAAAACATTATTTTATTTTCAGTTTTCAGCATTTATTTCCATAAGTTTTGAATTTTCTCCACCTCCCTCCCCTCCCCCCTCCCCAAGATGGTGTACAATCTGATATAGGCTCTACATATACATTCCCAGTAAACATATTTTCACATTAGGTTTACATGTGTTTTAGTCCCATTTTTGTTCTGTCTTGCTCTTGTTTTTCACCTTTTCCTTCTCTTCTTTCTCCTCTTTTTCCTTCTCCTTCCTTCTCCTTCTTCTCCTCCTTCCTTCTCTTCCTTCTAATTTCTCTTTCTCCTTCTTTCTAAAGAATGTAGTGGTAGCCCGTATCTACACATTTCTGGTGCTGATGATTTTATGCCGCACCCTCTCAATAGGTCTTTCCATATCTCCTTCCTAGTATGCTTCGTAATTATCATTGTTTATAGCACTGCAAAGTTTCATTACTTTAATATCCCTTTGATCAAGCCCTGTGATTTAATCATGTACGCAATTTTTCCATGAGTCTCTCTCCCCAATCCCTGCTCAGTCTAGCATGGTGTCTGCAGGTCTGTAATCTCTGATACTGGGGGAGCTAAGGTTGTAGATTGCTTGAGTTCAGAGCTGCAGTAGGGCAAAAACTAGAGCACATGTCTCCACTATCAGTGAGCCCCAGGAGAGGAGAAGATCACCAGGATGCCTAAATGGGGAGAAACAACAAAGGATGGAAAAAACAAAACAGGTTAAAATAGCTTTGCTGAGGCTTTAATGTTGGAATTGGTTCATTGCCCTTCCAATCTGGGAAAGGCAAGATAGGGAGATGGAAGAGAGGAACTGAGAGGAAGAGATAGAAAAAGAAAGAAGGAAGGAGGTGGTGCCCCAAGTGGAATACAGTACTCCAGATGTAGCAATGTATGACCAGGATTATCATCAGGACCTAAGAGAGAGGAAAGCAAGTTTCGATGTCATCAAAGTGAAGGAGGTAGAGACAAGAAGAAAGATCTAGTGCTCCATTGAGGTTCTAGCATCACAGAAATTTTAGGATTGGAAGGGGCCTTCATACTATCAACCCTTTTCATGCTTAAATGGAATGACTCCCAGCTGGGTCCCAATACTCAGCCAGAATTTAGGAGATGGAGGACAGTTATCATATCTACTTTAGGCTGTCCCAAAGGTGGAAATTGATGTCTAGAGTAGAAATGCCCTTTTCTTAGACTTAAAACCAGAATTATACTTCAAAATACTTCTGTTCAGGACACTTATCATATCACTCCCTATCTACCAGTTATTTACCATAGGCACCCTCTACGTACCAACAACCAGGTTGCCCTAAGGATGAGAAATCTAGAGTAAGTTCAACTGGTACAGTCCAAATAGAGAGCTTAGAGGGGGCAGCTAGGTTGCACAATAGATAGAGCACTGGCTAGTTAGGAAGACCTGAGTTCAAATATGGTCTCAGGCACTTGACATTTACTGTTTGAGTCACTTAAACCCAATTACCTTGCCAAAAATGTAGAGACCTTAGACTGCATCTGATTACATTTTCATGATTGCATATCCTATTAGTTCTGGGTGTCCTTGGTCCCACCCCAAGATAGGATTGGTGCAATGGTACATCATTCTGCTCAAAATCTTTTAATCAATAAATTAAAAGATAAAGTCTGATGTTAACATTAACATTCAAGGTTCTCTATAATCCCTTTATATTCTTGTGAAACCTAAAAGAACCCTCAAGTACAGCCCTGGTAATTTTACTCTCCCTTGATCAAATCTGTCCCATCTCTGTGCTGGCATGGAATGCACTCTCTCCCATTCTCTAACAATCATAGGTTACTATCCTATGATCATAGACTGAGAATTGGAAGGGACCTTAAAGATTATCTTTTCCCTGATTTGCAATAATCAATAAGTCCAGGTCTCCTTATTTTACAAGGGAGGAAATAAGAAAGGTTGTAACTCACCCAAAGTCACACTGAAATAGAGCACTGGGCTCTTCCTGAGTTCAAATTCAGCCTCAGACACTGGACAAGTCACTAAACTCTATTTGCTTCAGTTTCCTCATCTGCAAAAAGAGCTGGAAAAAGGAAATGGCAAACTACTCCTGTATCTTTGCAAAGAAAATCCCAAAATGGGGTCATGAAAAGGTGGACACAACTGAAAAAATTCAAAAAAACAAAAATTTTTTACACCAAATCCAGAGCTCTTTTCACTGCACTACACTACCTCTTTCAAAACCTCCACGTCCTGTTAAAGACCAGTTCAACCCCTACTCCCTCAAATGAAGCTTCCTTGGTCTATTCCACCCCTACAACGATTTCTCTCTCCTCTGAATTTCTAAACCAAAAAATTGGAGTTCTGTGAGAATGAGAGGCTCAAATGAGAAAATGGATGTGGTGTACTTTGCAAACTTTAAAGCTTTATGTAAATGTGCCTTTGCCCCAGCTGACTCCCATTCCTAATCTCACTTTTGTCTCTTAGAATATCTAGAAGATTAGAATCTCTTAGATTCTCCAATGATCAGCTCAAATGCTACTTCCTAAAAGAGACTTAGAGTAGGTAGAGCACTGGATTGGGAGTTAGAAAAGCCTTTCAAAACTTGTCCCAAACAAGTCACTTTACCCATCGCAGCCTCAGTTTCCGCATCTATGTCACCAATTTTGGGGGAGGATCAGTGAGATAATATATGTAAATTGCTTTGCAAATATTAATGTTTGCAAAACTGAAAATGTGAATTATGCTGATGATGTCACAGGTAGTAGTACCTTCCCCCCCAAATTGCTTTGTATACATTTTGTACTTACTTCTCTGTGTACATATTGTTTTCCTCCAATTGGATATTAAGCAACTTGAGGGCAGATTTTGTTTTTGTTTTTGTCTTTGAATGCACAGAACCAAGTGTGGTGTCTGGTATATAATATGTGCTTAACAAACATTTTTTAAATAATGTTTAAGGAATGGAATGGAATATTGACTTATCGTTATCTTTGTCTCACCTTCTAGGGTACAGATTTCAGATAGAAACGGTCCTAGGACAAAGGGCTATGTTACGATTGTGAAAGTACTGAGATGTAAATTCATCCTCTTTAGGCTCAAAGAAAGTATCTTTGGGACAGCTCTAGTAGCAGGAAGGACAACAGGGTTGATTTCTGCTAGTTCTCACTCCCATATGATTTCAATTCCTTCTGCTAGGTCTCTATATTTAGAAAGCTTTTTGTTCTTTGTAGCTAGGAAGTTATGGCAACATTTATTGAAAACCTTGTTCTTAGTTTTATACAAGCAACTGGGTGGTACAGTGGATAGAATGCTAAGCCTGGGGTCAGGAAGACCTGGGTTCAAATATGACCCCAGACACTTGCTAGCTTTGTGATCTTAAGCAAGTCAATTAACCTGTATGCCTCAATCACATCAGCTGTAAAATGGGAATAATTAGAGCACCTACCTCCAAAGGTTATTGTGAGGTTCAAATGAGATAATATTTGTGAAGCCCTTATCATAGTCCCTGGTACACAGTAGGCAATTAATATACTCATTTCGTTTCCTTCAGTATTATGCCCAACTCAGAGCGAACAATGATTCTGTCTTTTCCAAGTGGAATAAAATGATCTAGTTCCAGCAAAATTTAACTGTCCTTCGTGCCTGTGAAATTTTCTCTATCTCCTGGAATCCCTGTCTTTTTTCAAGCCTCAGTTAAAATTTCATCTTCTGCAAGAAGCTTTTGCAATCTCACTTAGTGTTAAAGCTTTCTCTCTGAGATTGTCTCCAGTTTATCTTGATTATATCTTCTCTGTACATAGTTTGTGTGTTGTTTCCCTCATTAGACTATGAGCTCTTGAAGAGAAGGGACTCTTTTTTGCCTTTCTTTGAAATCCCCAGATCTTAACACGGTGCCTACAGGGCACATGTAAGTGTTTAATAAATACTTGTTGACTTGAACTGTTGAATTCTCAAGAATTTCTTACAGTCTGGATTTGTAATTCATGAAGTTGTCATCTGTTTACAATCTCTTGGATAATTTTTGCCAGGCATCGTGTAGGTACTAAATTTTTGTGGTCGATAGGGAAGTGTTGCACAGTTTCTATTGTTTCCTTCCATGATTTGCCCTCATCAATAAGCCCAGGTTCCTTAAGAATAACCTTTATGTAATTTCTGGTGGGGATGTCATGGTCCTGAATTGCCATCATAAACCTCATTTCTATAAACAAATCAACATGACTACCTTATTACTCTTCTTACTGTTATTTTTGCTACTATCTCGTTCTTCAAATCTTTTTCAATGAGGTCCAGATGGAAATGGTCTTGGAACAAATCACTATCTTGCTTTTTTATCCCTTTATAGTCAATTTTCTACTAACTATTGTTCAGATGGATAAAATAATCTCTTCTTTTCATTTGTATATTAGCATTAGGAAGTGAGCTCAGCCTCATTGGGTTCCCTGGAAGCATCCTTGGAACAACTCCAATAGCACAAAGGATGTCAGGAAAGAGGTATACCTCACCCTGTTCCTGAATGATCTTGAAATCCTTGGATCTCCTGGATCTCTATACTTTGAAATAATGTAGCATGGAGATTATGAACATTTGAAATTATTAGAAACATTGTTTTTAAGTTTTTATGAACCAATGTTATACCCAGGCAATTATGGGCAACAGTTGGCACTGTGATGATGTTCTGATTCCTGGGCAATGTATTGGTTGAGTTTTCTGAGGTTTTTTTTTTTTTGGTCTGGATTTATAGGATGGGGATTGGCCATCAGCCTGGCCATGGAAGGTTTCTGATGTAGAATTTCAGCCACCAGGTCAGTTCTTATTAGATATTTGGGAGAACTTAAACTTTTATAGCTCAAATGTCATGTACTGCATGGTATTTGCAAGTTCTTTGAAAAATCTAGATCCAGGCTTCTTAAACTTTTCTACTCATGACCCTTTTAGCGCTTCTTAAACTGAGGGTTGTGATCCCATATGGGGTCTAGATTGACTGCTGCTTGGGCTTCTTAAGGATAGCCCTTCCATCATTTTTTATTACAATAACCTGACCCAGAATTATCAAGGAATCACAAAGCTATATCTAGAAGGGACCTCAGATGCCATCAAGTCCAACGCGCTCATTTAACATTTGAGGAAATGAGACCCAGAGAGGTCAAGGTTACACAGGTAGTTGGCATCAGAGGCAGGATGTGAATTGAGGTCTTCTGGCTTTAGAGGCAGTTGTGATAGATAGAGCATGGGAAGACCTGAGTTTGAATGCAACCTCAGATGCTTACTAGTTGAGTGTTCCTGACAAGTTGCTTAACCCTGTTTGCCTCAGTTTCCTCATTTGTAAAATGAGCTGGAGAAGGAAATGGTAAATCACTCCAGTATCTTTGCCAAGAAAACCCCAAATGAGGTCACAAAGAGTTGAACATGATTAAAAAGCAACTGAATGACAACAATTGACTTCAGAGATAGAATTGCTTGGATCTTCCTCATTTGTCTTTCTTCATTCTGCTCTACTTCTCCCATTTTCCACTATCTTTCCAAAATCCCTGATGGTGACTTAGAATGAATTTCATTCTTTCAGTACTCTAAGACGCAGTTATCATTTCTCCCTATTTTGTCAGTCTAAACATCCCCATTTCCTTTAATCAAACCTCATTTGGCATCATTTCTAGTCTTTCTACTACCTTGGTCACCATCTTCTGAACAAAGTAACCTTTCTATGTCCTTCCTAAAAGGTGACTTGTATAATTTTAACAAAATGTATTTATTGGGAGAACCACAGAAGAGAGTTAATGTATTATCACCTGGACATTGCACCTCTCTTCATGCAACCAAAATTTGTTCTAACTTTTTTTGGCTCCCCTCCCTAGGGTCTCACTTTCTTTCATACATTCATCTTAATAAGCAGATAGCAACTGTTTTCATCCATTCAAACCTATTTTACTTAGTGTCTCTTCTCATCTGGTCCTTACCTTATGTTGCTCATATACCATCTTGTATTTAAAACTCATTTCTCCAATTATATTGTAAAGCTCCTTCATGGCAGGGACTGGAACCTCTAACATCCTTCAAAAGTAAATGAATGAATCAATTAGCAAGTATTTATTAAGCACCAACAATGTACCAGGCACTGTGCAACTTCTTCCCAATCTTTCCTGATTGCCCAGTTGTTAATGTCCCCCCAAATCACTTGTCTTTATTTTGTATTACCCTGTATTTACTTGTCAATCAATGTATCAATCAAACAAAAGCAATTATTATGTACTGGCTATGTGCTAGGAGGCATTGTACTAGGTGCTGGGGATGCAAAGACATTCTCAAGTGGAGATAAGATCTATATCTATATTTGTATATATGTATGTATGTTTGTGGGGAGGTTCTAGTAGCTCACTGGGTAGAACATTGGGCTTAGAATCAGGAAGAGCTGAGTTTAAATCTGGTCTCAGACTCTTACTAGCTGTGTGACTCTGGGCAAGTCACTTAATCTTTGTTTGCCTTAACCCTCAGGAGAAGAAAATGGTAAATATTTCTTGTATCTTTGCCAAGAAAACCCATGGACAATATAGTCCACAGGGTCATAGACTTAATGACTGAAAAACAATACGTATATATGTGTATATATACTTACATACATACATACAATATATACACATACACAAAGAAAAAAGTGTATAAGGTTATTAAATATAGGAGAGGATTCTAGTTGTTTTGGAGATCAGGAAAGACTTCATGAAAAATGTGATACTCATGGGTAGAGACTGTCTCACTTTTGTATTTGTGTCCCTAGGGCTTAGCATAATGCCTGGCATGCAGTGGTGCTTAATAAATGTTTTTTGATTGATTAATTGATCTCTAAATAGGGCATGGTCTCTACTTGGACTATACCCAGCATGGGGCCTTACAATAAGTAGAGTGGCATAGGGCAGTGGAAAGAGTGCTGATTTGGGGCTCAGGTTTTGGGCTCAAATCTTGCCTCTCTCATTTCCTGGCATTATGATCTGGGCAAATCTCCCATTTCCCTTCCAGTTCTAAATCTATAAGACTGTGATCCTAGGAGATACTTAATAAATGTTTGCTGACTGAAGGAAAAGCCTACATTAATTGTCACTAATTCATTGGTTAGAGTTGAAAGCCAGCTAAATTTGTCTCTTAAAGAGAGACCCATTAAAAACAACCACAACATTTCCCAACTAATTCTGTATGGCTATAGGTATTGGAACACCACAGACTATAAACATATGAAGTTAAGAATCACCAGAGTGTAATGGAGAGGCTCTTGGTGGGTGTGAGCAGACTGGAACTAATTATTAAGTAAGAAATGCTTATAGGATATGGTGTAAATGATGTCAACAGAGTGGTAAATGGCCAGGTAATAAGTTCAGGCATCCATGTGGCTATCTGAAGGAAAGTCTGTATGCTTTGTTGCTAAACATACAATGTCAAGAGAACAAGACCCTGAGCACTTTGGGCAGACCCCAAAAGGAGGATTTATGGGAGAGCACAGAATACGACAAGTGAGAATGAAAAGTCGTGGATAGGTTGCCTTTTGTATTGTAAAAGAAAGGATCCACAGGACTTCTGGAACCAAGATGGTGGAGCGATTGATAAGTGCTATCTCCCTCCCCTTGTTGACCTTGAAGAACCCAGAAAATATCTCCCCAGGAAAAATGCTTGAACAGTGAGAGCAGAAAAAAGGGTAAACAGTCTCTAGGCTAGGAAAATCGCTAAGAAGGGTCCCTGTGAAGGACTGGAGTTGCCCCTGACAGCCCCACCTCAGCAAATTGGTAGAAGATCCTGAGCCCCATGGGGGTGAAGCCCACAACCACAAACACCAGGACCCCAGGCATGCCTCAGCACCCCAAGGGAATTGGGAAGACACTAGAACAGATGGGATCACCAACCACTGAGTTTGCCTATGCTCTAACTCAGCAGAGGAGACCACCTATGGCCAGATCAATCCTCCCCAACACTTAACACAAGTAACTCCAGAGTAACTCTGGGGAAACACAAAAAAACTTCACCTGGCCTCTGCTTTTCAACACCAGCCAGTTCAGCATCAGGTAAGCTGCAGCATTTTAGCTTCTAGCTGAAAGAACCAGAGGCCACAACACATAAAGCCTCAAGTTTTAGGCATAAGAACTGTGAGACAGAGTACCTTGTGCCCGAGATACAGAGATCTGCTTTAAGAGCCAGGAAAGGGTAAGAAGTAAAGCAGAAAAGAAAAGACCATACAATCTTTCTATGGAGACAAAGACCAAAACCCAAATATGCAATAGGTAAGCATCAAGACTGTACTCCCATCTGAAAAATCAGAAGGGAATATGAACTGATCTGAACACAAAGAACATTCTTGGAAGAGCTCAGGAAGGATTTTAAAAGCCAAATTAAAGAAATAGAAGAAAAATTGACCAATGATTTTAAAAATATGAAAAAAATCACAGAAGAATTTAAAAGGAAAATTGAACAAATGGAAAAGGAAGTACAAAACCTAACTGGAGAAAATAACTCCTTAAAAGGAACAATTGGACAGATGGAAAAGGAGATGCAAAAGTTAACTGAGGAAAACAATTTGATAAAAATTAGAACCAGGCAAGTAGAAGCTAATGACTCTATGGGACACCAAGAATCAGTCAAACAGAATCTAAAGAATGAAAAGATAGAAGAAAATGTAAAATACCTAATTGGAAAATCAATTGACCTGGAAACTAGATTAAGGAGAGAAAATCTAAGGATTATTGGTCTACCAGAAAGCCATGATGAAAAAAGAGCCTGGATAATATCTTCCAAAAAAATCATCAAGGAAAATTGCCCAGAAATCCTAGATCCAGAGAGCAAAATAGTTGTCAAAAGAAGCCACCATTTACCTGCTGAAAGGGATCCCAAACTACCAAGGAATATTGTTGCCATATTCCAGAACTATCAAGTGAGGAGAAAATACTGCAGGCAAGCAGAAAGAAACAATTCAAATATCAAGGAGCTACAGTCAGGATCCCACAGGACCTTGCAACTTCTACATTGAAAGATCAGAGGGATTGAAATACGATATTCCATAAGACAAAGTAGCTGGGACTACAACCAAGGATTAGTTACCCAGTAAAATTTAGCATAATATTTCAGGCAAGGAAATGGACATTCAAACAAATAAGGGATTTCCAGACCTTCCTGATGAAAAGGGCAGAGCTCAATAGAAAATTTGATTTTCAAATATAGGTCTCAAGAGAGGCATTAAAAGGTAAATGGGGGAAAAAAAACTTGTTATTCAATATGGGCAAACTGTTTACATCCGTATAAGTGAAGATGATACTTGTTAATATTGAGAATTGTATATTTATTATGATATATAAAAGGGATATACATAGATAGAAGGAGGAGTATAAAGTAAATGATGTCATGATAAATGTGATTTAAGAGTACAAAGGGATTGTAATGGGAGATGTGAAAAGGAGGAAGCAGAAAAAGGTAAATTTAATCACAAGAAGAGACGCAAAAAGAGGTTACAGTAGAGGGAAAGAGGGGAGGGAGATGATCATTGTTTGAGAGGTACTCTCATCTGATTTGGTTCAAGGAGGGAATAACAAACTCAGCTAAGTATAGAAATACAACTAGCTCTATAGGCCGTAGGAGGGGAAGGGAGAAAGAAATGGGAGGGAAGGCTAAAAGGGAGGGAAGAAGTAGTAAGGGAAAAGGGGATTTAAAAGGGAGGGGAGCTGAAAGAAGGGAGGGACTGAGGGAGGTGAGGTCAAAAATTAAAACTATTGTGGAGGGAAAGGGAGAGGGGAGAACTAAAAGCATAAATGGGGGAAAGAGGAGGGAGGGAAAGACCCAGATCGTAATCATAACTGTGAAAATGAATAGGATGAACTCTCCCATAAAACGATGGATAGCAGAATGGATTAAAAACTATTATCCAACAATATGTAGTTTACAAGAAACGCATTTGAAATGGGGGCATACACACAGGATAAAGGTAAAAGATTGGAGAAGAATATTTTGTTCTTTGGCTGATGTAAAAAAAGCAGGTGCAGCAATCCTAAACTCAGACAAAAAAAAAAAGCAGAAATACATCTAATCAAAAGAGATAAGGAAGGAAACTATATCCTGCTAAAAGGCACCATAGACGATGAAGCAATTTGATTACTCAACATATATGCTCCAAGTGGTATAGCATCCAAATTCTTAGAGGAGAAGTTAAGGGATTTGCAGGAAAAAATAGACAGCAAAACTATACGAATGGGGGACCTGTCAACCTCCCACTCTCTGAACTAGATAAATCTAATTTCAAAATAAACAAGAAAGATGTTGAAGAGGTGAATAAAACTCTGGATAAGGTAGATATGCTAGATATCTGGAGAAAACTGAATGGGGATAGAAAGAAATGTATCTTTTTCTCAGTGGTATATGGAACATATGCAAAAACTGACCATGTACTAGGCCATAAAAAAGCCACAGTCCAGTGCAGAAAGGCAGAGATAGTCAATGCATCCTTCTCAGATCATAATGCAATAAAAATTATATGTAATCAAAGGCCATGGAAATATAGACCAAAAATTAATTGGAAACCAAACAATCTAATCCTAAAAAATGAGTGGGTTAAACAATAAATTACAGAAACAATCAACAACTTCATTCAAGATAATGACAATAATGAGACAACCTACCAAATCTTATGAGATACTGCAAAAACAGTTCTTAGGGGAAGTTTTATATCTTTGAATGCCTTCATGAATAAAATAGAGAAAGAAGGGCATGCAGCTGAAAAAGCTAGAAAAAGAACAAATTGAAAATCTCCAAGTACATACCAATTTAGAAATACTGAAAACCAAAGGAGAGATTAATAAAATTAAATTAAGAAAACCGTTGAATTAATAAATAAAACTAAGAGTTGGTTTTATGTAAAAACCAATAAAATTGATAAACCTTTGGTCAATTTGATTAAAGAAAGAAGAAAACCAAATTACCAATATCAAAAACGAAGAGGGTGAACTAACCTCTAATGAGGAGGAAATTAAAACAATAATTAGAAATTACTTTGCCCAACTGTCTGCCCATAAATTCAACAATCTAAATGAGATGGATGATTATTTTAAAAAATATAAATTGCCCAAATTAATAGAAGAGAAAGTTGAATACTTAAATAACCTCTTCTCAGAAAAAGAAATTGAACAAGCCATCAATGAACTCCCTAGAAAAAAATCTCCAGAGGCAGATGAATTTATAAGTGAATTCTATCAAATAATTAATTCCAATACTATATAGACTATTGGGGAAAATTGCCAAAGAATGATTCCTACCAAATTCTTTTTATGATACAAATATGGTTCTGATACCTAAACCAGGAAGAGACAAAACAGAGAAAGAAAATTATAGACCAATTTCTCTAATGAATATAGATGCAAAAATTTTAAATAAGATATTAGCTAAAAGAATACAGCAACTTATCACCAGAATAATGCATTATGATCAGGTAGGATTTATACCAGGAATGCAGGACTGGTAAAATATTAGGAAAACTATTAGCATAATTGGTCATATCAACAACAAAACTAACAAACCACATGATTATCTCAATAGATGCAGAAAAAGCTTTTGACAAAATACAACACCCATTCCTATTGAAAACACTGGAGAGCCTAGGAATAAATGGGACTTTCCATAAAATAATAAGCAGTATCTACAGCAAGCATTATATGCAATGGGAATAAGCTAGATGCATTTCCAATAAGATCAGGGACAAAAGAAGGATGTCCATTATCACCACTATTACTCAGTATGGTATTAGAAATACTAGCTGTAGCAATAAGAAGAAAAAGAAATTGAAGGAATTATAACAGGCAAAGAAGAAACTAAGCTATCACTCTTTGCAGATGATATGATGATATACTTAGAGAATCTCAGAGAATCAAGTGAAAAACTACTTGAAATAATAAATAACTTTGGCAAAGTTACAGATTACAAAATAAACCCAGACAAATCATCTGCATATAATACTAACAAAGCCCAACAGCAAGAGATAGAAAGAGAAATTCCATTTAAAGCTAGTGTAGACATTATAAAATATTTGGGACTCTACCTGCCAAAACAAATCCAGGGACTATATGAACAGAATTCCAAAACACTTTTTGCACAAATAAAATCAGATCTAAGTAAGTGGAAAAACATCAGTTGCTCATAGGTAGACCGAGCCAATGTAATAAAAATGACAATTCTACCTAAATTAATTTACTTGTTCAGTGCCATACCAATCAAACTATCAGATAATTATTTTCTAGAGTTAGAAAAAATAGTATCAAAATTCATCTGGAAGAACAAAAGGTCCAGAATATGGAGGAAATTAATGAAAAGAAATGCCAGGGAAGGTGGCCTAGCACTACCAGATCTCAAATTGTATTACAAAGCAGCAATCATCAAAACTATTTGGTACTGGCTAAGAAACAAAAGGGTAAACGTGTGGAATATGTTAGGTACTCAAGACAGAGTAGTCAATGAATAGTAGGAGTAGGAGTAGGAGTAGTAGCGGTCAATCTACTGTTTGATAAATTCAAGGACCCTAGCTTCTGGGATAAGGACTCACTGTTTGACAAAAATTGCTGGGAAAATTGGATAACAGTGTGGCGGAAACTGGGCATAGAGCAATGCCTGACACCATACACAAGAATAAAGTCCAAATGGATACATGATCTAGGTATAAAGACTGATATTGGGAGAGTTGGAACACTAATTCATTGTTGGTGGAGCTATGAGCTGATCCAACCATTCTGGAGAGTAATTCAGAACTATGCCCAAAGGGTTATAAAAATGTGCATACCCTTTGACCCAGCAATATTGCTTCTGGGACTCTATCCCAAAGACATCATAGAAATGGGAAAGAGTTCCACATGTACAAAAATATTTATAGCAGCTCTCTTTGTGGTAGCCAAAATCAAGGAAATCAAGGGTAGGTCTATCAATTGGGGAATGGCTGAACAAATTGTGGTATATGAATGTAATGAAATACTATTGTGCTATAAGAAATGATGAACAGGAAGACTTCAGAGAGCCCTCAAAAGACTTGTATGAACTAATGCTGAGTGAAAGGAGCAGAACCAGGAGAACTTTGTACACAGCGACAGCCACAATGTGCAAGGAATTTTTCTGGTAGACTTAGTACTTCATTGCAATGCAAGGACTTAAAAAATTTCCAGTGGACTCTTGAGGCAAAATGCCTTCCACATCCAGAGGAAGAACTATGGAATTGGATCACAAATAGAAGCAGATCATTTTCTTTTGTATTATGTTTTGTTTTGTTTTATGGTTTCTCCCATTCATTTTTAATTCTTCTATGCAACATGTATTTTAATAGGAATGTATGTGTAGAACCTATATAAAATTGTATGCAGTCTCAGGGAGGGAGTGGGGAGGTAGAGGGGAAGGGGGAAAGGGAGGGGAAAAATCTAAAATATATGGAAGTGATTGTTGAACACTGAAAACAAATAAAATAATTTAATTTTTTAAAAAAGAAGAAACAATATACATTGACAATCTTGTAGATACATCTTATATCCAAGTCACTTTCAGCATCTCAGTTTTCTAATGATGGGGTTAAACTAAAAGCTTGGGGAAGACCCTTGCAGCTATGACAGTCCAAGATTCTCCTTGCTTAGAGGCATGGAAAGAGGAGGCTTAGATTCAAGAAATCAAGGAGAAAGACACAATCAGAGTATCAGAAGGAGGAGAAAACAATGGAGGCAAGAGCAAGAAAAAACAATCCAAGCAGACTCAAGGCTATGGGGAGGACAGGGAAGGCCATGAATCCAGGGTTCTCCCAGAACAAGCTCATTCACTGGCCTTGAGGAAATATGCATCTAAGACTGTCAGCAATTATTCAATTTCATTCACTTCTGTTGTATATAAATCTTTTTGTAGGAAACTAGCTCCCATTGAATTTCTCTGTCCTATGTCATAGGAAACTAAGACTTTAGACTATTTATTCTACTGTTCGTTGAGAAACAATTCTGGGGAAATATTTTTCAAGGATACAATCAGTGTAGTATTTTAAACCATGAGAAAGGACTATGCTCATGATACAGGAAAAAGACATCATCACTAACTGCTTCCACACTTCAGAGCCATATGATTTTATCAGTGTGGGCCCTCTCCTCTACAGAACTGGGGCCAGTTCCTTCTTAGACCTTTGTTATAATAAAAACATTTATGTAACACTTTATGGTTTGCAAATTGCTTTACAAATATTCCTTCATTTGATCCTTATGATAACCTTGGAAATTAGGTACTATTATTATAAATACTACTATTAATATTATTATTATCTAATATTATCATTATATTGATGAAGAAACTGAGATGGATAGAGATTAAATAACTTGTCCAGGGTCACACAGTAAGTAAATGTTTGAGGCTGGATTTGCTCTCAGGTCTTTCTGACTCCAGGCACCTAGATGCTATGGTGGCAACATTCATCACTCTACAGCTCACCTAGTGGGCAGCCTCTAGTCTATGGTCATCCCTTCCATATCGCAATTTTCCCCATCGCAGTTTCAGTATATTGCAGGTTGACATAAGAAATTAAATGGGAATTTGGGGGGAGTTTTGCGGAAGCCACAGCGCAAAGGTTGGCAGGCAACACAGAAAAAGTTTAGAAACTCAGAAATGCACAATATATACATATATATATATATATATAGTACTGTATAATATCAATCCAAATTTTACAATAAGGTACTCTAAACGCATAAAGGAAAAAGAACAAATCCAGATTTCTCTTCAGAGAGGGCCAAACATTTTTACACAAATTTTCCAGATCATGGGGGCTCCATGTCCCTAACCCCCGTGACATGGAAGGGATTACTGTATACACGTAGTCTAGTTCTTAGATGACAGACATGCAAGCCTTTGTCAGTCTGGACTTGCATTACTCTAACTTTTCTCCCCAATAAGACTGTGAATTGTCTTTTGCCTTTCTTCGTATGCCTAGTCTCAGCACACTAACAGGAACATAATAGATTTTTAGTAAATGTTTAGTGACTGATGTAAGACTTTTCCTGATCTCCCAAACTGCTAGTGCCCTCTTTCTCCAAACTACTTTACATTCATTTTGTGTTTATTGTGTATATATCTATACATGTGCATGTTGTCTCTCTCATAAGAATAACAGAACTTTGAAGGTAAGCACGCTTTCGTTTTTGTCTTTGTAAATAAAATTGTTGATTGCAGGATCTGTAATTTCTCCCTCAGCTGGTATAGATTTTGATGCCAATGGCAGTCCTTCTATAATTTATGTTTTTATAAAGTTGTTTGAGGTTAAATGACTTGCCTATGGTCACAGTTAGTACCTGAATCACCATTCCCCAGAATAAAATATTGGTTAGTAATAGCTTACATTTCTATGACCCTTTAAGGTTTTCAAAACACTTTCCTCACAACATCCCTGTGAAGTTGGGAACAAGTATCATTACTTCTATTTGACAGAAGAGGAAACGGTGGCTCAGTGATATACTGCTAATAAAAGGTAGAGACAAAATATAAACCAGGTCTTTCCTGATTCAGCATTCTTCGTGCTGTGCCACATAGCTTCTCTCCTAACAGCGAAACTACTTGCTCCCAATACCCAAATGGATAGTGATAACATTGATGTGGGCCTTCCTTTCCATGATTCAGATTTTGACCCATCAATGCCCATCCTACGTGATTCTGGTCTATGTCTTCCTATAAACTCACCACAAAGCAGCTGCCTAACATGCTAGTAGGTTTCCTTGGGCTCTTTTGACATCAAAAAGATATCAATGGAGCACATGGGTTAACCCATTGGTTATTCTTTTCTGTGACCATATGATCAGCTCATATTCTTTTTCAATCATTTCTTTTTTATGCCATCTTTTACGCCACTTCTTCATAATTCCTTGTTTGTAATGTGTTGCAGCCAACTCACACAGATACATATGTCCTTGCATTGCTCTCTGGGTGATATTAATTTTCAATTCTTCAGTTGTGTTCCAAAACTCACATCCATTTAACAGCAATAAGAATATTTGTAATAAAAAAAATGTACTTTTGTTTCAGGAAATGTAGCCTGTCCTAATTCTTTTGTTCAGTTTTGGACCCAAATCATTATTCGTTTGCAGTGTCCTTCCAAGATATTCTTTGGAGCCCAGAGTACATAGGATTTAGAGCATTTATATTTACAGTAGGATTTAGAAATCATCCATTCAATGATGCAGACTTTGACCCCTCCATGCCAGCCCATCCAGCGTGATTCTTGCCTGCATTCTCCCATAAACTGACCACAATGCAGCCAACTAACATGCTAGTGGGTTTCTCTTGACATTAAAAGGATATCAATGGAGCACATGGGTAAATCCATTGGTTCCCCTTTGTTTATTTCATCTCGTTTTACATATGAAGAAATTAAGAGACAGAGAAGGGAAATGAATTGCTCAAGGTGTCATAAGTCTTAAGTATCAGAGTTGAAATTTGAAATTAGGTCCTCTGATTTCAAATCTAGAGTTCTTTTCTGCTATTCCATCCAACCTCTGTCTACTGCTTTGACAGCCTGAATTAATTTGCAAGTGCTCCTGGCCTGCAAACAACTGTTGAATTCTAGCTTGGAGCTGCTCAAATCCCTCAAGAAATATTGGGAAAGAATTTGTTCTGAATTCAGAATAATGGTACCCAGGGGACATCCCATTTTATGTCCTCACAATAAAATCAGAGTGTAGTTCAATGAAAATGACACTGGATTTGAAGTTAGAAGAAGAGGGTTCTAATTCTGTTATTTTCTACCTGGGTGATATAATCAAGTCACTCAGCGTCTTGGGTCCTCAGTTTATTTGTCTGTAAAACAAGAGAATTGAATTACATGATCTCTAATGTTCCTTCCAGCTCTAAATCTATTATCCTATGTATCAGCCATCCTAAGAGTACAACCAAGTCATCAGCCTGAGGTACCAGCTTGCATAAAATTATCAATTCTCAGAGTTGGATGGAACTTTCAAAGTAATCTAGTTCAAGTCTTAATAAAGTAGAAATTCCCACTTAAGTGTCACTCAGCAGAGGTCATTCAGACTTCTTGAATAGCACAAGAGACTGGGAAACTCACTCTCTAACAAGGCAGCCCATGACCCTGTCGGACAGCACTGTTAGGATTAGCATGCCTTTATATCAAGCCCATATTTTCCCTCTGAAGCCCAAATTTTCCACTTGATGATCCTTGTTTATATATTTGAAGACAGAAATAACATTCCCTGGGACTTCCTTTCTAAAGGCTATATACCTTCAACTCTTCTTCATGTGGCATGGTTTCTAGTCCCTGGACATCCTGGCTGCCCTCCTCTGGACTTGTTGAAGTTCTTCCTAAAATGCAGTGCCTGGAACTGAACACAGTACTCTTCGCGTGGTTTGGCTAGAGCAAAGTATAAGGGGACTATCACCTCTCTTGTACTAGATGCTGTAATTCCACTCATGTAATCTAAGTTTAAATTAGTCCCTTCAACTGCTATTAACCTGATCACTCATACTGAATTTACAGTCCACCAGAACTCCATGTTCTCTTCCCCAAAACATGTTTTCTTGTACCTGTGCCATTGGGTTTTTTAATCTGTACCCCATCCTATACCTGCTATTGTTTTTTTTTTAAAGCCCATTGCACATATTAAGCATAGCCTCAGAGGTAAAACAAGGAACAATTGATAAGTTTCAGAGGCAAATTTAGTCTTAATGTAAGGCATTGTTTCCTGGTGGGGTTTTTCTTTGTTCTGCAAACCCCTTTTGAATAGCAACAAAAAAAGTGTTGTGAAACCTGAAGGTAATTTAATATATACTCTTGATGTATTTATTAAGTATCTATAGCAACTATAATGACAGCTTTTGTCCAAAAAAGCTCAAATTAAAATTTGTATGATATTATTATAATTATAAAGCACAAAATTTATTCTACCTATAATTATGGAAACTCAATATAAAACTCTAATTATAAAATATTTGAGCAATTATTTACTGCTTTAAATTCCATTTAAGAATTTTTAGCAATAACTACTTGCACATTTTTCATGGAAGGAGTTCCCATTCTACTAAATGGAAACCAACAATATAAGGAAAAAATTCCTAATAGAGCTATGAAAAATAGAATGAGTTGCTGGTTCAGGAAGTAGTGAGCTTCCCCTCACTGGAGGTCTTTGAACAATGGTTGGATAACCACTTGGTGGTTGTTTGGTGTTATAGAAGGGATTCATATAACTATAAGGCTGGTACTTGATAAATTCTGAGGTAGCTGCCAACTCTGAAATTCTTTGATTCTCTGACTTCCATTTTAACAGCGTTGGCCACCATCTGAGGGAAAGCAACCAAGTATGTTTTTGGCCTATATCCCAAGTAAGACTGAGTCTGAGCCCATTTCCTTTTCCATAGCAGCTATCCAGAACCCTATATTTTATTCCATTTGGTTCAATTTTACTAGAGGACAAAAGGCCTTCAGTCAATGTGTGTGTGGCCCCTATGCTGAGGGGTACTTGGGAACTGACCAAAACAAGACCACACAGTGCTCTTTCCACTACAACCCAATGTCTTCCCTTGTTTGTTGCCTCAGTTTCCCCATTCATCTAGTGAGCAAATTAATTCCTGCCCTAAGTCACACTATTGTATCATGACCTATACCAACCATGTAACCATGCAAAAGTTATTTAATCTCTCTCAGTTTTACTTTACTCATCTCCAAAATGGCAACAAGTATACTTTTACTACCTAATTAATATGGGATATTTCCCTGTTTACTTTAAAATTTTGTGTAAATGTTATTATTAATATTATTATAAGATCAAAGGGCATAGTGTATTTTTGTTGTTCACTTGTTTTAGTTATGTCTGACTCTCCATGACGCCATTTTAGGGTTTTCTTGGCAAAGATTCTAGAGTAGTTTGCCATTTCCTTCCAGCTCATTTTACAAATGAGAAAACTGAGGCAAATAGAGTTAAGTGACTTGCCCAGAACCACACAGCTAGCAAGCATCCGAGGCCAGATTTGAACTCAGGAAGAGGAGTCTTCCTGACTCCAGGTTCAGCACTCTATCCACTGTGCCATTTACCTGGACTGGCATAATAAATAGGTCCTTTGCCTATTGGAAAGTAGAATAGTTAAAACCTTTACATAGCACTTAGAGATTTGCATTATCTCATTTTACCCTCATAACAACCTTGGAAGGTAGGTGTTATCATTATCTTCACTTTACAGATGAGAAAACTGAAGCAAATAGGGGTTGTGACACATTTTTTGGTGACAACGTTACAAAAGTAGTAAGTATCTGAGGTTAGATCCAGTACTCTATCCACTCTGACACTCAGCTGCCTATAAGAGAGGTTGGAAAGGATCATTGAGGTTTAGTACAACCTTTAACTAAACAATAATTTCCTCTATACCATCCTTGACAAATTGTCATTGTCTTTATTTAAGGACCTCCTAGGAAGGTTCCTACAGCACTATCTTGGTTCATTTCACTTTGGGATAGCTCTAATTTCCAGTGAGCTTTGCACTCTGGTAGTCAAGCAAAGCAAGCCTACTATCAGATGATACAAAGTGAGGAGGGATAGTTAAGACACTAGATGACAAGATGAGTCAAGATTCAAAAACATTTTGACAAACTAGAAATACTGGACCACACTGAATAAGATGAAACTTACTGGTGATAAATGGAAAGTGTTCTACTTGGGTTCAAAAAATCAACTTCATAAGTACAAGATGAGAAAAGCATGATTAGACAGAGTGTAAAAGATCTGGGGGTTTTAATGAAGGGAAAGTTTAATATGTATCAGTAGTTTGACATGACAGGTAAGGAAGTGAATGTGATCGCAGGCTGCATTAAGAGGGTGCTTAAATTTGTCCTACTGGTCACAAGGAGTAAAATGAGCACCGATGACTAGAAGTCACAGAGTTAAATGTATTCTTCATATTTTCCAATTAACTACATGAAAAGACAATTTTTAACATTTGCTTTAAAAATTTTTTTGAGTTCCAAATTTTCTCTCTCCTTCCCTTCCTCCTTCCCTAAGACAGTAGTAGGAAATCTAATATAGGTTATATATGTGCAATCATGTAAAAACATACTTCCATATTAGTCATGTGAAAGAAGAGACCAAAAGAAAACACACACACACACACACACAAACTGTGAAAATAGTATGTTTTGATCTGCATTCAGACTCCATCAATCATTTCTCTAGATGTGGGTAGCATTTTTCATCATGAGCCTTTTGGAGTTGTCTTAGATCTTTGCGTTGCTGAGAAGAGCTAAATCTATCAGTCATTGTACCACGTGGCTGCTACTGTGTACGGTGTTTTCCTGGTCTGCTCATTTCCCTCAACATCAGTTCATATAAGTCTTTCCAGGTTTTTCAGAAGTCTGCCTTCTCATCATTTCCTATAGCACAATAGTTTTCCATTACATTCATATACTATAAACTTGTTCAGTCATTCTCCAATGGATGGATATCCCCTCAATTTCTAATTCTTTGCCACCACAAAAAGAGCTGCTATAAATATTTTTGTACCTGTGGATTCTTTTCCCTTTTCTTGGATCTCTTTGGGATGCAGACCTAGTAGTGGTATTGCTAGTTCAAAGGGTAGTAGCAGTTTTAGAGTCCTTTGGGCATAGTTCCAAATTGCTCTCCAGAATGGTTGAATCAGTTCACAACTTCATCAACAATTCATTAGTGTTCCAGTTTTCCCATATCCCCTCCAACATTTGTCACTTTCCTTTTCTGTCATATTAATCAATCTGATAAGTGTGATGTGGTACCTCAGAGTTGTTTTAATTTGCTTTCTCTATTCAATAGTGATTTAGAGCATTTTTCATGGGACCACAGATAGCTTTGATCTTTTTGAAACTGCCTATTTATATCCAGAGGCAAATTAAAGCTTGATGCAAAGAAAAACTTCTTAACAACTAGAGTAACTAAAAGCTCTATGCCTCAAGAGTTGGTGATCTCTCTCAAACATAGTTATTTACATATTGTCATCCATAATAGTGAGTTTCTTGAGAGCAGGGACTGTCTTTTGTCTTTCTTTGTATTCCCAGCCCTTGGCATGGTGCCTGGCACGTAGCATGTTCTTAATAAATGTTTGTTGATTAACCTACTAAAGAGGACTTTGTTAAGATAAACTACTGTTGAAACATATCTCCTCTGTCTTACAGTTATGTCAGTTTTTTAACTTATGTAAGACTCGACATATATTTCTACTAAATTTCATCCTATTAAATTTGACACAGTGTTCTAGCCTGTCAAGCCCTTTTTGAATCCTGACCCTGTCAAATAATGTGTTCGCTATTGTTTCCAGTTTTGTGTCATTTGTAAATTTGATATACCAAAAAAATTCCACTGCCTATAATTTTGAATACAAGGCAGTAAAAAGTTTTATTTCATCCATAGTTACATAGCATGAAGAAGCATCATTTGACTCATAGAAAAGTTTTTGTGAGTCAGGTAGGCTTTTGAATGTAGACCACTTTACCATGTATTTTATATCATATAGTATAGAGAAAAAATGTATAGTCATGGAAGGTTCCCAGTGGATTGTCAACCACTCATCATTGGGTGTGGTTTGCTGTGTATCAAAGGAAGGGAGAGAGACTTCCTAATCTGTTGCTGTTCGTCCTTCATTCTCAAAAAGGACCAATGATATCATGAGGGTGATGTGTGCCAACCTATCATTGGCCTTCGGATCCCTGGAATTACAGTTACTTTGTCTTTTGATTGGTCTTGTGCAAGAACTGGGGTAGAAGAAAGACAACCCATAGGGACTAGATGGAATTGTCTACTTGTACTAAAATAGAGGCTTATTGTAAAATGACATGAGTCATTGAGAGAAGGAAAAATACAGGGCCACCATCTTTTTGCCACCACATTAAGGATGTTACACTCCCTGGAGGATATAAAATTATAGACCAGAGTGCCAATTATATAGACAGATTGGATCCCTCAGGTACAAGAATAAACAGAGATGGCTAAAAGTTACCATACCTCATTATCCAGGAAACCTTCCCTGAGCACTCCCAGCTCACAGTGATGTCTCGTTCCTCTAAATTTCTGTAGCACTTACTATCTCAACCCCCTGACTTTATGCATTTGTCATCTGAGACAAATAGCCTCGTGTCATTGTCCTAGTTCCCCAATGACGACAGATTTAGTGAAACGTTCAACATGCAGCAGCAATTTACAAAACACGTAACTGTGTCTGTGGCCCTGTGCTAGTCCTGAAGAAGACGTGAAGTCTCCTATACTCATGAGAAGGGAAGGGAAATGATCATGCATTTAGTAAGCACCTACTCTGTGCTAGGCACTGTGCTAAGCATTTTATAAATATTATCTCATTTAATGTTCATAATGTTCACAGTTAAAGAGTAGGAGGATATAATAACAAACATATAACGCTTAAAATTTGCCAAGTGTTTTATGGATGTTATCGCATTTGGTCCTCACAAAACACTGTTAAATAGTTACTATAACAATCTCCTTTTTATGATGAGGCAGCTGAAGCTGAGTTTCAGCCCAGGGTCTAGCACAGCTAATGTGAGGCAGAATTTAAAATTCAGTTCTTCTTGACAGCAATACAGATTAGAATAATAACCAATCAATCAATATACATTTATTAAGCACCTACTGTATGCCAGGCACTATGCTCAATGCTGGGTACACAATATGATGTGGTAACCACATTTCCTGAACAATATTATGTGGAGTCTGAAGGTTTGGAAAGTTCATTGATAATCATATGGGTCAAAGAAGATTTCATGAAGAAGATGGCATTTGAGTTGGACTTTAAAAGATAAATTGTCTTTCAGCAGACAAATTGAGTGAAGGAGGACATGTCACACATCATGAACAAAGTCCAAATCGTCATGACATAGAAGTGTTTTAGGCTTATACATCTAGAGCTGGGACCTTAGAACCTCTTATTTTAGAGATGAGGAAACTGGGGCCCCTAAAGGTTAGTGACCTTTCCAAGGTCACCCACGTAGTAAACAGCAGAATCAGAATTCAAACCTAGCCCCATTTGATTCCAAATTCCATGTTTCTTCCTCAGTCTTATACCCTTGGATTTGAGTACAGTTGGAGGGAGTGATATGAAATTAGGCTGAAACGATAGAGTGGTTCCAGATTGTGAAGAGCCCTGAATGCCAGGTAAAGAAATGTGAACTTCACTTGGGAGTCAGTAGGGAGCTCCAGAAAATTTTTAAGTAGAGAAGCAATAGAACCTGAACTACTCATAGAGAAAATTATCCTATCAGTCCTATGAATTGTAGAATGGAATAAGGATAGCTTGGAGGAGGGATGATCTGTTAGGAGCTTATTGCAAAACTCTAGGCAGGCTGTGATGAGGTCCTATCCTAGGCTGGTGGCAGTAGGAATAGGGAGGAGGGGACAGAACTGTCTACTATGTCTCTGCAGCCCCCACAGCACCTGGCACAGGGCCCTGCCCACAGGAAGGACTCAGCCAATGTTTCTTGATGAGTTCAAGAATCTTTGGGCACTGAGTCACTCTTAGACTTCAGAAAAAATCTCTCTACTGTGTTTTATAGATAATAGATGCTTAGGTCCCCTCCCTACTCCCACCCACCAACCGAAATCTCCTTATCTTAACCTTGTCTTTGTTGATCCAGGCTAGAGCTGCCTGAGATTAGCACATTATTTTTTTCTTCATTACTCCTTAGTTCCAGCTCTTTTGTCCCACCCCCTCCAGTCCTCAACCCATCCCATTTCCCTTCTCTGCTGGTTGCCAAGGCATAGAAGCCAAACTCATAAAACACTATCTCTGCTCCGCCCTCCAGAGCTCAGCCTTCTGTGGGTCTGTGTAGGAGAGGCTAAGAGGAAAATGAAAGAAACACAGGATGTTGGAGCTGGAAGGAACCTTGGAGCTTTGGACGTGAAAACACAAAATGTGGAATGACAGAACCAGAAATGACCTTAGAGTCCCACCTAAGCCAAACATCCTCATTTAAAAAATATTATTGATGCTTTTTGTATTTACATGGTAGTCATTTCTGGATATCCTCCCAAATGAAACCCTCCTTTATAACTAAGAAAAAAGATTAAGCAAAAGCATGATGGTGTCTATATCTGATGATATATTCAACATTCTACCCTGTAGATACCCCTTCTCTAGGGAGAAGAGGAAGGTCTGTGCTTCAAAACCATCATGGCCCAACTCCATCATTTTACTGATGAGGAAATTGGATCTTAGAGAGTTTAAGTGACTTGCTTTTGACATCAATAAAACATCTTTTTCAACCAACAAGCATTTAATAAGGGCCTTTTATGGGCCAGACACTCTGTTAGGTGCTGGGAATATAAAAACAAAAATGGAATCATCTCTTTTTTAAAGGAGTTTACATTTTAATGGGGGAGACAATATCTGCACATATACAGAGTGTAAATATATATATAAAATGCAATTTATTATATATTTACATACGTATAAGTGGCAGTAGGTGGCACAGGCGATAGTGTGCCCAGGCTGGAGTTAGGAAGACTCATCATCCTGAGTTCAAATCCTGCCTCAGGGAGGATCTGAATGGAGCTCCAGTCCTAGAGTTAGGAGACCTGGGTTCAAACACTGTCTCGGACATTTGACACTTACTAGCTGTGTAACCTTAGGTAAGTTACTTAACCCCAATTGCCATTGTACCTTCCCCACTCCAATAAAGAAAAAAACAAAACACACACAAACACATACTAGCTGCATGACCCTGGACAAGTCACTTAACCCTCTTTGCCTCAATTTCCTCATCTATAAAATGAGCTGGAGAAATAAATGGCAAACCACTCCAGCAAAAAGTTGGACAAGACTGAAACAACTGAACAACAAAAACAGATGCATGTAACGCATGCATTTCATTCAATTCAGTTAATATTTATTAAGCATATACTTTGTGCCAGTCCCTGTGCTAAGCACCAGGGACACAAAAAGAGGCAAAAGAAAGTTCCTGCTCTCAAGGAGCTCACAATCCAATGAGGATGCATGTATATATTTTGCATGTGTCTATATATTATAGTGCATATAATTACTACACATATATAGTAATTTGGGAGTGGGGTACTAACAGTTGGGGGGACTAGGCAGGAGGTGTCACTTGAGATAGGATTTGAAGGAAGCTAGGGGTCGAAATGCAGAAGTAAGAAGGGAAGGTTTTCCACTGTATTTCTAATCCCTATTAGGTGGGAAGGAGGGAAGGGACTGGAGAAGAGTATAGGGAAGGAAGTTCAGCCTAAGTTCTCCCCAACTTTTTATGTTCTCTGTCAGGCAACAGGAGGCCAGAAGACTCGGGACCCCCTAGAGGTGACAACCACATAATTGCTCTGTTTGAGCAAACTGTATCCGCCTGGGTTTCCCTGAGCCAATTCCTCCCTCCTGCTTGTTTTTGGAGATCTTCTGGGAAAGGGCAGGAAAGCAGGCTGAGTTTGGGAAAGAAGGAAGGCGTAATGAGGATTGGGAACAGATTGTTCTGGGAGTTTCACAGGGATGACACATAAGCAGCAGCTTAGCTTCTGGTCCAACAGGAAGGAGAGGGCGGGGACAATCATGGCTTAGAGGAGCCTGGGTGGGCAAAAAAGAATCCAGCCTTAAGAAAAGGGACTTGCTCCTAATAGAGAAAACTTGACCAACGAGAAAGAAATTCAACGATGTTCTTGGGCACATCACCTTATTTTGGTGTAATTCTTATAATTCTGTACAGTGTTTATAATCAGGGGTGTGATGGTAAATGTTTAACGACTGACTCCTCAGGAGGAAAAAAGTATACAGGACATACTTTTAAATTTAATCTGCGCTACGAATATTTTTCTCCATCCCTTTCTTAAATCTAGACAATCAACAAAACAAATTGAGCCCTCATCTGTAGCATTTGTGGTTTCTGAAGTGTAAGGCTTCACACTGAAAATTTAACAATTGACTCTCCCAAGCTTTAAGTTGACTCCAGCACACTTCTGCTCATAATACTGACAAAACACAAATTCTTCAGTTTGGCATTTAAAGCCTTTCAACCATCACCCCAACCTACATTTCCTGCTTTATTAGACATTACAACACTTAGTGATCCATGCCAAACTGACCTTCATGCTCTAGCCAAACTGACTGTGCTGTTCCCTACACGCATTCCCCAGCCTTCATCTTCCACCTTTACACAGGATGTGCTGCCCTACCCCCCACCATGCTTGGAATGCACTTCCCCTCACCTCTCTCTCTTAGAATAGCTGGTTTCCTTCAGCTCAAGGAAAACTCCTAGATGAGACCTTTTCTGATCTCCCTAGCTGCTAGCTTATCACCTCCCCCACCTCCTGCAATGTGTAGTTTTTATTTTGAAGATATTTTATAAATATATATGTACATGTAGTATGTATGTGTTATATGATATATACACACATGCATATATACATATATATATACTATGTATATATATAGTATACATGTGTGTATATTTATACACACATTGTCCCACTCCCAATAAATTGTAAATTCCTTGAGAGAAGAAGCTATTTAATTTTTGGTTTTGTGTCCCCTGTACACAGCACAATGCCTAGTACAAAGGAAGCATTTCATAAATGCTTGTGGCTTGATTGGCTGCCTAACAAGACTTTCAATCCAAGAAGTTCAAAACATTTTATCAGTCTCATTTTAATACACCCTTGCGAAAGCCCTTTTTCCGTATCTCTGCAAGGTAGTTACAATAATTAACTCATTTTTAATCTGAAGAACAATATAATGGCCCCCAAGCTCCCATCTGGGCAACTTTAGGGAATGTATTTAGATAGAAAATTATGAGTTTAATCGCTCTGAGCTCCCAGGTAGGAAAATTTCTAACATTTTGGACCCTCTTCCTAAATTTACTATATCTATCTATCTATCTATCTATCTATACATACATACATACATATATATGTATATATATATATATGTGTGTGTGTGTGTGTGTGTGTGTGTGTGTTGGTGTATACACACAGTTAACTTCAGCTTTTGGTTCCAGGCATTTTCTCTGTCTCCATGCCTGAAATGTTCTCCTTTCTCATTACTACCTCCTGGGTTCCCTGACTTTCTTCAAGTCCCAACTAAAATTCTGTCTTCTCTAGGGAGCCTTTCCAAAGTCTTCAGTTCTAGTTTCTCATCTCTGCTGACTATTTTCCACTTACCTTTTATATACCTTGTTTATTCATATTTATTTGCTTTTTTTTCCCCCAAGGTCCTTGAGGGCAAGGACCTTGCCTCTTTTAGTATCTCTGTCTCTTAACATGGTGCCTAGCACAGAGCAGATGCTTAAAAAATGCTTCTTGACTGACTAGTTGAAGTAAAAATTCAAGTTATTGACATTTGAGTAAAAAAATAGCTGATAATATTATATTGTATATAGACAGGCATAAGAGCTAGGGAAAGAGCAGACCTTTTTTAAGGATTTCCTTCAGTCTCTGAGTTGATGGCTACACTGCTGGTCAGTCCCTGAGATAACTATAGAGCCAATGGTCATCTTTCCTTCTCTGTCACAGCTTAGTCTTACCTTCTCTCTCTCCTTTCAACAGTTGCCCTAGGGTTGCCTGTTCTTGGCTCAACTCTAGCTTACTCTGTGCCTTTTTCTCCACTGCTAGATGCTCAGCATCTCAATCTGGTTCTGAAGATAGGTCTTTCCTTTTACACAAATTCCTTAGGATGTGACTAAGTCTCTCACTCATTGGCTTTGCTTTGAAAGAGGTTTACAGGACATTTTGGGGGGGCAGAGCCAAGATGGTGGAGTGAGAGCAGCAGGACCAAGCAGAAAAACCCTGGGGCAGTTTGAGGCAGTGGTAGCATGGCAGAATCTTGGCTAAATAGTCCAGAGCTGGCATCCAGTTGAACCAAGCCAGTGAGAGTCATGGAGCCCCAAGTATCTGCAGTAGCTGCTCCTGAGACTATCAGCCTGCAGATTAAATGTCTGTCAGTCACCTACTTGACCTTCCGGGAGCCAAAAGTTCAAGTGATCAGTAAATGCTCTCTCCCCCTCCACTTGTTCACCTTGAAAGAACCATAAAATATGTCCCCATCCTGGAACAGTGGGATCAGCAGAAGGGACAAACAGTCTTGTAGCACTTGAGGCTGGGAAAATCACTAAGGATTCTTCTTGCTGTGGTGGAGGACCTCAGCTGTCCCAGAGAGTCCCACCTCAGTGAATCAGGAGGCGATCTGGAGCTCCACCGGGGTGGAGCCTCGCAGCCACCAACACCAGGATCCCAGGCATGCCTCAGCACTCCAGGACAAACGAAAAGACACCAGGGCAGCTGGGATCACCAACTGTTGAGCTTGCCTTTGCTCTAGCTCAGCTGAGGAGATCTCCCATGACCCGACCACCCCTCCTCCTCACTTAACACAACTAGATCCAGGGTAACTATGGGGAAACACACACACGCATAGAGAATTTATCTGGCCTCTGCTTTCTCACACCAGCCAGCTCAGCATCAGATTCTTTAGTTTGTAGCTGAAAGAACCAGAGGCCCCAATACACAAAGTATCATCATCATGAGTAAGAAGCAGATCAGGAAGGAAAATACCATAGAATCTTTCTATGGGGACAAGGACCAAAACACGAATACCAAGGAAGTCCGTTTTGACCTCTGAAACTTCAGAAGAGACTATGAACTGGTTGCAGGCACAAAGAGCACTCTTGGAAGAACTGAAGGAAATAGAAGAAAAACTGGCCAATGATTTTAAAACTAGGAAAAAAGAATTCACTGAAGAGAATAGTTCTTTAAAAAGGATAATTGGACAAATGGAAAAGAAAGCACAAAACCCAATTGGGAAAATTGGACAAATGGAAAAGGAAGTACAAAAACTAGCTGGAGAAAATAATTCCTTAAAAAGAATAATTGGACAGATGGAAAAGGAGATGTAGAAGTTAGCTGAAGAAAACAACTTGATAAAAATTAGAATTTTTGAAGCTAATGACTCTGTGAGACATCAAGAATCAGTCAAACAAAATCTAAAGAATGAAAAGATAGAAGTAAATGTAAAATATCTAACTTGAAAAACAACTGACCTGGAAAATAGATCCAAGAGAGAAAAAGAGGTTTACAGGCCTTGTTCACTCTTGGTTCTGATTGATTAAATCAAGAAATATTCTTCCCTAATAAAGCTAATATTCCAGTTAAGGGAAATCCTGGAGAACCTTACACAAGGGTATGAATGATCATGTGGGCAACAGAGCTAAGACTGTAGACATAGACACATTAGACTCCTCTCTGATTATTTGCATTAGCTACTTCTCTTCCTTGAAATTCATGGGTTTTAGAGCTAGAAGAATGGAAAGGCAATTGGTCAGGTTTCAAAGGGCTTCACATGCCCATGTTAAATAATCCTTGATCTTAATGTATAATGAAGAGCCATCAGAGTTTATTGAATAAAAGAGTGACATGGTCAACCCTACTCTGGCCTCCTTTTCTCTTAAAATCTTGACACTGTAGTTAAGCTGTTCTCTACTCTCAAGTCCCTTACCTCCGTATCTTCCTGCTACTCATACCTTTCCAAACCCAAATCCTTTTGTATCCATATCACTTGCATTTTCTATATACAGAGGAAGTCATGTACCTATGTAGACTGAGTCAGTAAAATTTTGTTATTTGATCTCAATTTGTCCCTCACTGCAGCATGATAATTTTTTTTTAAAAAAACTCTTCCCTTATTGACTTACTTTCACATTTCCCAGTATTTATTATAAATTTCTCTCAATCCAGCTACAACATTCCTCTTTCCCTTTCTCTTAGCAAAGGAATTTGCCTCATATTTGATCAAGAAGGCTATCCCTCCTGAGATTATCTTTTCCACAATACCATGCCTCATACCCCCTCAACCTTATCCTCTATTTACTTCCTTTACTCCATTTTCAGAGGAAGAAGCAAGTGTTGCTTCTTCTTCCCCTTGCCAGTGTCAAAGAGTCAACCAGGACTTCACTTCTCATTTCTGTTTTTCTATGCATTTCTCTGTCTTCATGAGTTTCATACTGTTGTTCCTCTTGACCCCATGGGAGACTATCCAGTCACTCTTCTCAGAATCAGATAGTTAAAAGTGTTTTGTAATGATATTACTATTAATAATAACATCTTACATTTATGCTTTACAAAGTTTCTTATTCACAACTCATTGTAGGATAACATACTGAAGAATTGCATAATTCTGCTTAAAGTACACTTGTTTTTAGTATTGTTTCACTGAAATGAGATTAAACCTAAGGCAGAAAATTTCTTTAATTTCTTTTTAAACAAAACTTTTCTTCTTTTAAGGATATCTTAGGAAACATTTACTGGAAAGTGATTAAAAAGTATATCTTGAATTTAAAATACCATTTAAGATTAA
The DNA here is from genome assembly GCA_023548195.1 of Bettongia penicillata ogilbyi. Taxonomy (NCBI): domain Eukaryota; kingdom Metazoa; phylum Chordata; class Mammalia; order Diprotodontia; family Potoroidae; genus Bettongia; species Bettongia penicillata. Next base: position 10,075,478 of record JAJHZJ010000426.1, on the reverse strand, counting down.
AATGAGTATTCTAGGAATAATGACAATAGCTTACAATTATATAGAGCTGGAGTGTATAGGTGGCACAGTATATAAAGTGGTGGGCCTGAAGACAAGAAGATTCATCTTTGTGAGTTCAAATCTGGCCTCAGACACAAACTGTCTGTGGACAGTGTGGACACACTGGACAAGTCACTTCACCCTGTCTACCTCAGGTTCCTCATCTATAAAATGAGCTGGAGAAGGAAATAGCAAACCATTCTGGTAATTTTGCCAAGAGAACCTCAAATGGTGTCACAAAGAGTCAGTCATAACTGAAATGACTGAACAAAGAGTGTATTATGTAATTATGTATATATTTTAACAAAATCATTAATATTGGATGCCCAAAGTTCCAGCCCTTGGCCTTCCTTCCTAATAGAACTGCAATCAATTTCCCCATTGTAAGCAAATATCACATTTGACCATTATAAGTTTTGCATTGTCATTATTATATGGGTCTGCGATTCCTTTAGTGTGGGGAATTACCAGAGTGAAAAATCACGCCATCAATATTAACAGCTCATCCGCAGGTTATTTCGGAGAGCTCCCATTTAGTATGTCATTCACGCAGCCAATATGTGACAGGAGCAGCATTTGATAGGTTTTCCCTAGCTCTGAGGCCAGCCCTCTACTCACCATCCCCATGGTACTTTTCTTTCTACCGTTCTTTCTTTTTCTTATGAATAACATTTGACATTACCATAATACTTTAAGGTTTTCAAGGCAGCAATCTTTCATAAATGATGGGAGGCAGGTGGGATGTTTAATTTTCTGACCTTGCTATAATGGAAAAAGCACTGGCTTTTCCAGTCAGAGGACCTGGGTTCAGATCTCTTCACCAATGCTAACTACCTGTGTGACTTTGTATAAGTCACAACCTCCTGCGACCTCAGTTTCCTCACTGATAAAATGAGAGAATTAGACAAGCTGGCCTCTGAGATCCCTTTCCTTTCTAGATCTATGATCCTAGGTTTTAGGATCTATGATCCTATCCCAGTTTTACAGATAAAGAAACTGCAGCTCAGAGTGGTGAGATGACCTACTAGTGGTCCCCTAACTGAGGTCAGAGTCATAACTCCTACTCATGCCTTCAGAGCCCCCAAGATCTATGTGCTCTCCACTATTCTGAGCTGCCTAAAAAAATAACTAAAATTCATAGTGACAGTTCCCCCTTTTTCTCACTCCTCCTCTTCCAGTTCCTGGCGTGAAGCGTGTCTAGGAGAAGGAGGGTCAGTGTTCGCAACTGATCCCATCTCCCCACACAGAATAGTCAAACAAGCAGGGCATTCAGCAGCCCCTCAGTCAGGCAGCATCGGTTCCTGTCTCCCTCACTCTGTGGTTGCCATGGCAGTGGAAGAGGGAGGGAGGCTGCTATGATAGTAGCAGATTCTTGAGTGCAGTCCAAAAATGTACACTAACACACGAACCATTCCCCCCTCCCTCTTTAAAATTCAATGCCTCCCTTTGTGGGGCCAGAGAGGACCATCGTTGCTTCTTCCTGACATACAGATATAAAGGGAGACCGTGGGCTGCTGGGTGGGCCCCCACTTCCCCACCCCCACCTCTGCCAAGGCTAGGAAACCAAGAGAAATCGCCGTCATGTGACAAAAGGAACAAATACTCAAGGCTGTTCTTTCTTGGGCCTCTGTGGGATCCGGGGAGGTGGCAAGGAGGGGAGGGGGGTGTCACACGCACCAGGCAGTCTCTTCTCCCCTGGCCCAGGCAGGCCTTGTAGAGATCCGCTGTTACAATGATGGCATTGTAAATTGTGGCCTCAATTGCAAACCAACTAATATTTATGGAGCACCAGTGCACCAACTGCACAGGGACATTCTGAGGACCCAGGTCTTGGCTGGAAATCTCCCTTCCACTTTCCACCTCCCCATTCTCTCCCTATTCCCTCCCCCTCAGGGATTTAGGAAGAGTGTGTGTGTGTGTGTGTGTGTGTGTGTGTAAATCTAAGAGGTGGTCCATATGATCATGGACATTCCAATCTGCAAAGTCCTTAAAACATAATACTATAACATTGATATTAATACAAAACCTAGTACATTGATTGTCAGCAAGGGAAGGGGCCTAAGAGCACAGACTATCAGAGCAGGGAAGGGCTTTAGAATATAAAATGTTAGAATATGGAACTCAGAAAATTGCAGATAGAATTGACCTTAGAGATCATCTAGTCCAGGAGCTGGGAGCCTGCATCCTCAAGGTCACATGTGGCCCTCTAGGTCTTCAGATGTGGCCCTTTGATTGAATGCAAACTTCACAGAACAAATCCCCTTAATAAAAAGGATTTGTTCTGTCAAACTTGGGCTCAGTCAATAGGCCACACCCAAGGACCTAGCAGGCCACATGTGGCCTCGAGGCTGCAGGTTTCCTACCCCTGATCTAGTCTAACAACTTCATTTTGTAGATGGGTAAACTGAGACTCAGAGTGGTTATGATTTGCCTAGAAGTCCCAGAGCCACTTAGTGCCCCGGCTAGAACTAGAACCCATTCTCCTAGCCTTCAGTCCAGTGCTTCCTGCATAATGTCATAGTGTGTTAAATCTTACACAGAATCTCCAGAGTACCAGAGCACATTCTGCAGCCTCAGACTAGCTGGAGCTTTCTGGCATTGCATCATCAGACAGGAGGAGAAGGAGGAGGAGTTATAGAGTCTTCCTCCTGCCTTATCTCTGGCTGACTGAGTAGTCAATCAACACCCAACCAGTCAATAGAACTTAGTACTTGGGGCAAATTCAGTTGAGGGAGGATGAAACAAAGGTAAGAACTCTCCTCTTTGCTTCCATCTTTCCATTCCCCAGATCTGTAGCCTTGGTGATGTGCTCAACTCCTCACTCGCGATCACCTCACATATCCAATTAGAGGGCAGATACTCTACCATCTCCACAAAAATCTCTTATATACATCCTTTTGTCAACTCACATAGCCACCACCCTGATTTATGCCTTGATCACTTCTCATTTGAAAAATACAATAACCTCCTTTAGACCTCCTGCCTCAAGCATCTCCCCACTCCAGTCCAGACCTACTCAGCTGCAAGGGACCATCTGCAGTCTTCCTGATTTATATCTGGCCACTGGACCCAGATGGCCCTGGAGGAGAAAGTGAGGTTGATGACTTTGCACAGACCTCCCTCACTTAAATCTAATTCATTTGCAAGTCATGGCATCACCTTGCTGATGTCATGGTCCTCTTTGAGAACAAAGGACAAGAGATAAAAACAACTTAGCTGCCAGAGTAATTTTCCTAAAGCACAAATCTATGTCATCTCCTTGCTCAATAATCTTCAGTGACTTCCTTTTACCTCCAGGATCAAACATAAAGTCCCATCTGACATTTAAAGCCCTCTACAAGTTACAGCCCTCTAACACCTTTCCAACCTTCTTATACTTTACTCCCATATTCAAACTTGGGCTCAAAGCCCTCCTCTGATACATCTTGACGGTATGACCCAGGGGAAATTCCTTAACCCCTTTGCCCTCTAGGTAACTCTAAAGACTATAAATTCCAGAGAATGGAGTACTGACCTCTATAATGGTAGAGGGATTTTTCTCACCAGAGAAATCATAGATTCAGTTCCTATCCTTTTTCTCATCCTATAAGTGTAGATGTATGTATGTGTGTATGCATGTATATGTATTGTTTCCCTCCTCACTGCACATACCCCCATTAAAAGATCACATGGTGCTTGAAAGCTATGCGTTGCACATAATAGGTTCTTAATGCCTGTTGAGCAAACACGTTCTATTTGTGCTAGAGGTTTAACAAGATACCCTGAGATGAGTGATGACAAAGTCTTTACCCTCAGAGCTTTTAGGGTTTAGTTAGGATTTACTTGTACATAGATAGCTGGATATATAAAGGTTCTTGCAGTTAATCATTGTTTACACTTGTCAATCCCCTTTATAACCCCAGCTGAAACTTTTATGCTCCACATAGCAAGCACAGAAGGGAAAAAGCTAGTCAAACCAGTTTAGCTATTTTAAGGTAACTGAATCCTACAAGGACCAGGTGTAGAGGAGTGACTATGTGTTGGGGATAGGGAGGGAGGTAGGACTTACAGCAATATTTTAAAGATATTTTTTGCTTGCTATTATCACTGTAGTTAGTAATATAATATCTGGCTTAGGCCCAAAGCTATGAGCTTTCAGGGGCTAGGTTCAACCTTGGGGATAGCTCTCACAAATATTCTTGCCTACTCATACCCCCAGAAAGTATTTTCCCTGAGAATCTCAGATTTCAGTTCATTTTATCCCTATTCATGGTTTCCACATGCAACAAAAGAATTTGGCTCATGTCTAATTATCAATATAAAAAGTAAATAGCCTTGCTCCAATGCAAGCATTCAGACTAACATAATATTAAATATTGGGCAGGCTTTATTTAGCATGATGAAACACGACGAAACACAAAAGACTTGTACCCAAGTCCACAAACAGTCAAAACTACTTTTCTTCCTTCTCTGTAAGTTTTTAGATGACACTAAGTTGAAGGACAAACTAAGGTTGTAGAGTGGGAGGGAGCAGTCAGTATATCCCAGCTCCTCCAAAAACTACTCCAGCAAGAATCTAAGGAGAATGTGAGACTAAGTAGTCATCAGGAAATTTAAAAAGAAACCACAGTAGATCATAGTTTCTAGTCCTAAATAATAAATTCAACCTACAAGCAAATGACTATAGCAAGAACTGTGGAAAAGGGAACTCAAACTCAGCACCCAGAGCTCTGACTTTGGCCAGTGGGTCTAGGTTTCCCAGAGCTGATCTCAGACTCATGTCCTGATTTAGGCCAGTCTCCTACAGGGACTGGAGTACAGAGTCAGTGCTCAGAGCTCTCAGCTAATTCAGCAACTTCAGGTTGCCCAGAAAAGATTGTGGAATCAATTCTAAACACTAATAGGTCTGAGTCAGCAGCACCATTTCTTTACAGGGTGTATCATGGACTCACCTGCAGACCTAGAAATGTACTAGGCAAGCAGGAGTGAATCAAGGGTTCAGCTGCAGGCCCAGAATGGGGCTAAGACAGCAACATGCTTGCTCTGGGCATGCTGAGTCTCCTAGCCCACTAATAAGGGCTATCAACTACTTGTCTACTGGAGCTCCATCCAAGCGCAAGTCTGTAGCTGTGCTACCTAGATCCAAACTAGGGTCTAGAGTCTAGAAAGCTCAGGAGTGCAATAATCAACCATGACCTTGATCTGATTGCAAAGGGCTCACTGGTAGTTTGTAGCTCTCTAGCTGAAGCTGCCTTTGTGATCTGTGAAGAATACATCAATCAGTACTTGAAAAATGTAGCAGCAGAATCCTCAGCAAGACAGGTCAGAACCATGTGGTTATGACATGCCACACCAGAAGTCCATAGTCTAACTCTAACACAAAGTCCTAATTTAGTAACTAATGTTGGAATAATGAGTAAATTAGAAAAAGATAAAAAGTCATTATCATATCAGGCACCTAAAATATAAAATAAACCAGAAGGAGGAAAATAATTTCATAATACCTACAAACAAAACCTCAAAGAAAAATATAACTTGCCCACATGGCCTTTTAGAATTACTAGAAGAAATAAAACAAGAGATTTTTTTTAATTAAAAATTATATTATTAATGAGATAAGAGCAAAAAAGAAAGAAGCAGAGAGAAAAAGAGTACTTTGTAAAAAAAGACTTGAAAAGTGTATCACAGGAGTTTCCAAACTTTAGTCAAGTAATAGATTCCTAGAAAATTACAATGGACCAAAAAGAAATGAATGATTCCATGAGATAACAAAAAATGTTTTTTGTAATGAAAAGACAGGTACTTCATATCAAAAACAACTGATCTATAAAGATCAAAGAAAGAAATTTTAAAAATTACCATACTTCCTAAAAGCCAAGAATAAAAAAGGAGTCTGGATATCATGTTTTAAAAATCACAAAAGAAAACTGCCCAGATCTTTTAGAGCAAGAGGCCAAATTGGAAGGGAAAAAGAAATAATCCACTGGTCACATAGAAACCCTAAAATGAAAGCTCCAAGGAGTGTGCTAGTGCAAATCCCGGGCTTCCAGGTCAAAGAAGAAATAATGCAAGCAGAAAGAAAGAATGCAAGTATTATGAAACTATAATCAAGATAACACAGTTATGTTAAGCTATTACTATAAAAGTATAGAGAGCATAGAATGTAATATTTCAAAAGGCAAGAGATATAGGTTTACAATCAAGAATAATTTACCCAGTAAAATGGACTGTGATACTATGGAGAGAAATGAGATTTTAAAGAAAGACAAGACTTCTAAACATTCTTGTTGAAAAGACTAAAGATAAATAGAAATCTTGAAATGCAAACATAGCCCTGGGCCCAGAATAGGGCTAGGACAGCAATGTTGTTCAGGACCTGCTGAGTCCTTCAGTCAACTGATAGGGTCTACTAGGATACCACCTAAGGGCAAGTTTGCTGCTATGGTACCTACATTCAAACCAGACTCTAGAGCCCAGATTATGCCCTTGATCTGACTGCAAAGGGTTTATTCAAAAGAGCTCAATTTACTTCCCAATAAAGAGAAACACAAAAAGGTAAGTATAAATGAAAGATAAAATATTTTACAAGCATAAGGTGTATGCATTCTAAAGGGAAGGGAGAGGATACAAACATCTACTATGACATAATGCAGAGATTTCCAAGCTTATTTGACCTACTGTCACCTTTTAGAAAAATTATTCAGTGCCCCCCGGAAACCTACTTTCTTCAACCCATTATTGTTTTGTTTTGTTTTTTTAATTTATATCATTTCAAAAAAAACACAAAGTATTTTTAAAAACTATGTACCTTAAATTTAATAATTTATAGTAAATTTGTGATTTTTCCTGCATCGAAATTTTGATGACACAATATTATGTAATGTAACCATATAGTATCATATTGTAAACAAATCATTGCACACATGTATCCTGCTGATGCATGTTGGACTTCCCAACAGTGAAATACATCCTGGCCTGCTAACACTTTCTTGTTAAGACTTGTCAGCAGTTATAATTTGCATTTTGTGTGTTTATTTGAAAAATAATGTAATGGCTGCAATTTTAACTCTGCTACACTACAGATGAAACATGTATGAATGGTTTTTAAAAATTTTTCTTCTCTTCTTTCTTTATGCTCTCACCACCCCTTTATTTTTATTCAAAGCTTCCCAATTGAACTTAACACTACTACTACCTCCTGGATTGGTCCAGTACATTCCAGGGGTCTTATCACTCACTTTGTGATCCTCTAATGCCATCAGTGGTCAAAGAGGGAGTCAAATAAGACAGAGGGCATGGGAAGGATTTATGTTATGTTTTGATCTTAAAAATAAGAAAGGAAAAAGAGAGGAAAGGAGGAATAGCAGATATCTTTTATCTCACATACCTGGTGGTCACAAGTAGAAATTTATACACATGAAGAAGGGGTGGGGAAAGTGGGCAGGACTTAAAATTCAAACTCATCTGAACTGATCAGAGGAGGGCAGAACACACATACAAATCAACACACAGAAAGAGTTTGGTATAGAAACACATTCAACTTAACAGAAAAATAGGAAGAAACAGGGAAAGGTTAAAACAGGGAATAAGAGGGAGGCTAAATTGAAGGAGGGATTGGTTATAAACAAAACAATCCCTAATTTCAAAGGAGGAATTGTAAAGAGAAGTTAAAAAGGAAAGAAGGAGAAGATAAGATGTTCTGATTGGAGATTGGGTGAGGAGAAGAGAAGAAGGACACGGGAGTGGAAGCTATTTGAATAAAACATAAAGTATTTGTGCTAAGTACAGTCCTGTACTATATCCTTCCTTTCTTTTGTAAAGAGGAAAGGGAATAGAATGGAGAGAAGTACTCAATGATCTTGCTTGTGAATTTGAATGAGACAAACTCACCCACTAAATAGAAGAGAATAGTGGAATCTGGGATGTGCTAGAACCAACTCTAACTGACTTTTGAAAATTCGTTGTTTTTTTTAGTGTGAACATTTACAACTCTGAAATCAGTAATCACCACAAATCAGTTTTGTTAATTATTGAAACTCAAGATTAAGTATTGATAATGAGAATAAATATGATTGATGAGTGTATGTGCAAATTGTTTTTGAGAGAAGTTACTAAACATTTACCAGCACACTTTGTATTGTTCTATAAGCTTGAGCTCAGCAGGAGTGCAGTAGAAGATTCAGGAAATGAAGTCATCACCAAACTGAAGGTCAAGTGATTATAAGAGGACAATCATCATCATCATCATCATCATCATTTAAATAGCACTTTAAAGTCTGCAAAATGCTTTACATTCATTATGTCAGTTGAACCTCAAAACACTCTCTAAGGAAAATGTACTAAATAGTCCAAAAATATGCTGTTTTACAAGAAATGCAACTGAAACATAAAGATTCACACAGAGTTAAAGAGCTAAAATCCATTTAGCTTTGGCTCGAAAAAAGCAGGGGCAGCAATCATAGACACCGACAAGGAAATAGCAAAAATAGACATGATTATAAGAGATAAACAAGAAAATTATATTTTGCATATTTTGCAATATGTATGTGTACATGTGCCAAATGGCATTGGTAGCATCTAAATACTTAAAGGAAAAGTTAAACAAGTTATAAAAAGAAGTAGAAACATTATAATAAAGGGAGCCCTCAATGTACTCCTTTCGGAGCTAGACAAATCTAACAAAAATTAAAAAATGATACTAAAGTCCTGGACAAAGCTTCCTTAGAAAAAAAGAGAAGTTCCTAACAACTCCCAGTTCTAGGACCAAGAATGAATCAGAGCTGAGAAGAAGCAGAAGTAAAGAACCAAGCTAACCTGGATCTTGCCTTTTACCAAGATTATAAATTATGTGTATTATGTGTACTATGCATGGTTGGGGGAAAAAGAGGCACCTCTTTAGGAGCCCAAAATGCTTTCCCCTCGTGAATAAGTTGAACCTTAAGGTAGTACTGTAAATTTGGAGTGCTATATGGGTCTTGTGGAAAAGAAGGGCAGAAGTCCAAATGGGGATTCAAAGAAACAGAGATATAGTGGAAATTTCAAGCTATAAAAATCTACTCAGGATCAAGAGGTATGCTACCAGGAGTGTTAGCAAAATGGCTCCCTGACACAATATGTCTCACCAAAAGCCTGGCATTTGAGAATGATACTCTACAATTTCTGGACCCACTTGGCTGTGACTGGTAGTTATGATCAGGTTTACCATCAATCTTTGCTAATCAGCTTTTTTGTTCAACTATGTGAGGTCCAGAGAGGAAATGGCCAGGGAATAGTTTGTTGTTTTGTTTGGTGGTTGGTTGTTGTTGCTGTTGCTGTGGTTGTTGTTGTTTGAGAATAGGGAAAGGGATAGGAATGACAAAAGGAAAAAAGAAAGAAATGAGAACTGTTGAAGCCTTTTTTTTAATGCACAAGAAAATAGAAGAAAAGTCAGTGAAAATCATAGACAAGCATGACAGCTTTGAAAGTTGTACATCAAATTAATTAAATGCTCCATTTTGGAGAAATGCCCAGTCTACACATCCCTGATTCACCCCTTAGCCACCATTCTCCCCACTTACTTGCCCATCCTCCTTTTATATGTTGTCTTTTAGAATAAAAGCTCTTTGAAGGCAGGGACTGTCTCTTGTTTTGTATTGTATTCCTACAGCTTAGCACAGTGTTTAACACAAAGTAAGGGCTTGTTGACTGATTGACAAAGAAAAACAAAACCAACCTAACAGTTTGCCATTTTGTGTGCAATCCTTTATTTCTATTATTATATATATGTGTATATATATACATATATATATATACATATATGGAAATGCTCATTTTATTTGGTGTTGGTTAAGATAAGATTTCTTAAAGAGTTTATGATAGAAGTGGAATTTGATTCAGGCCTTGAAAGATGCATAGAATCTCAGATGACAGAGATTCAGTTCAATTCAACAATCCTTTTCAGTGCTTGCTTTGGATCAGGTACAGTGTTAGATGCTAGAGATATAAAAGGGAGGGAGCGTTGGAGTAGGGTAGGCACATACAAAACAAATATAAAGTAACATTATATGAGGGGGCTCTAATAATGGGGTGAATGAGGAACAACATAGCCCCAGGGGTAATTGACTTGAATCTTTTTTTCCACTTAATAGTATTTTATTTTTTCCAATTACATGTAAAGATAATTTTCAGTATTCACTTCTATAAGGTTTTGAGTTCCAAATTTTTTTCTCCCTCCCTCTCTCACCTCCACCTTTCCCAAGATGGAAAGCAATCTGATACAGGCTACACATGTACAATTATATTAAATATATTTCCACATTAGTCATGTTGTGAAAGAAGAATCAGAACAAAAGGGGAAAACCACGAGAAAGAAAAAAAGAGAAAATAGTATGCTCCGATCTACATTCAGACTGCATTGTTCTTTCTCTGGATGTAAATAGCATTTTCCATCATGAGTCTTTTGGACCTGAGTCTTGAAGGAAGTGAGGGGTTCTAAGTGACAGGGATGAGGAGGGAATGAATGCCAGGTGTGCAGGATAGAAGCACAGAGAAAAGAGAAATAATTTTTGACTACAGTGAGCAGTAAGGAGGCATGTTTCACTGGAATGTGGTATGCATGAAGTATAACATGTAAAGCTTGGAAAGAGACTGGAGTCAGACTATGAATGATTTTAAATGCCAAAAAGAAAAGTTTGAATTTTATCCTAAAGGCAAGTAGAAATCACGGAAGCTTTGAGAGCTAAGGAACAGCACATTCCAAAGAATGGGGCAAGCTGAGATGTGGAGATGGGAAAGGGCATGGTTGAGAGCAGAGGACGGTGAATCATCCAGTTTGCCTGGCGTGTGTGAGCAAGAGTAGCTTGAGATAAGGTTCGAAGGGTAGGAAGAAAGCCAGATTATGGAAGATCTTAGATTCCAAGCTCAGAATTTTTACTTTATGTGACAGACAAAAGAAAGGAAAAACCCCAAACTCATCAAACTTATTGGCTGCAATAGAAGCAGCCAGAAATAGTGGATAGGAGGCAGGGCTCTAAAGTCAGAAGGCCTAAGTAGCAGTCACTTCCATTCCCTAAGGCTAATTTTCCACAACTGCAAAACATGATAATTTCCCCTACCTTCTTCAAAAAGCTACGAGGATCAGACAGATCCTGAGAATACAGGCTACAGAGTCAAAGGGACCAGAGAGTTCATGTAGTCCAACTTTCACGTTTTATAAGTGAAAAATTGAGGCCCAAACAAGCAGATTTAAATTCCTCATTTTACAAATGTGATTTCCTTTTTGGAGGGAAAAAAATGTTTGAAAGACAGACCATTAGGCTTAATTTGTATTATTAACATTTTCTTCATTACTTTCTTAAGCCTAAACAACCAGCAGAGTAATCAATCAAGCTCCAATCTGTATCATTTACTTTTCCAAAGTATAAATGATCACACAGAAAATTTAACAATGACTCTTAAGCCAGTTCTTTCACAGTCCTATCAGGGTCACACAGCTAATAAGTATTTAAGGAAGGGTCTGAAGCTGGGTCTTCCCCTCTTCAAGTCTACCATGCCACACTACCTCACTATTCCCTATTTGCCCTCTTCCTCATGTTCCAGACTCTCCATTTGCCACCAGTGATGCATTACCCTTGACCTTCTGAGTTCTGTTTTCTTAAGCTGTTTACATTCTCCCCCAGATAGGCTCTCACTCCTGAGAGAGACCACTTCAGTTCGTCCTTCATCTATTATGAATGAACTCGTGGTACACTTCCTTTGAGCATCTTAGATTTCACTACTCCTCCCTCTTGAGTGATTTAATTCCAACATTCAAAGAATCACTCAGCAGCAGACCATAGTCAGGTTCAGAATTATTACTGTGCTATAATAGTACTAACTCACATTTGTACATCAGTTTATAGTTTATAAAGCCCTCTCAAAAACTAAGAAAATAAAAACCTTTGAAGTAGAGGATGGCTGTCTCTCTACTCACATTTTATTGATGAGGAAACTGAAATTGAGAGGTTTATCCACACTTAATAAAGCTTGTAATTGACAAAACAAAGATTCAGACTTGGGGCTTCTGATTACTAGCCTTTTCATCCAACTCCACTCAATTAAGTCTTTTTGTCATTAACATCATTGTAGGATTTAGAGAGCAAAAGGACCCTAGAGATCATGGAGTCCAACCCTCTTCTTTTACAGGGAAGGAAATTGTTGTCCCAAGAGAGCGTGACTTGCCTGAAGCATGTCTTCACATCCTCTGATTTTAAATTTAGTGCACTTTGTATTATGCTACGGTCTAATTTTATTTCCTTTTACATGAAAACGTTTCTTTTTTTCATTTTATTATTTTTTTTAATGTTCTACAATCACTTCCTTAAAATTAAGATTTTATCCCACCCACACCTTCCCCGCACTACCCTCCTCCCTCCCCACAACAGCATACAATTCTGTATAGGTTCCACATATACTTTCCTATTGAGTACGTTTTCACTATAGTCATGCTATGTAGTCAAACTAAAATAAAAGGAAGAAATCATATAACAAATCAAAACATGATACACTAAAACACACACACACACAAACATGGTCTGCTGCATTCTGCGAATGACCTCCATATTTCTTGCTCTGAGTGTGGAAGGCATTTTGCCTTAGAAAACCACCATTGGGGATTTTTTTTTTTAGTAAGTTCTTGTGTTATTACAAAGTTCCAAGTCTACCAGAAAAAACTCTCGCACACTGTGGTCGTTGCTGTGCAAAAAGTTCTACTGGTTCTGCTCCTTTCACTCAGCATCAGATCATATAAGTCCTTCCAGGCCTCCCTGAAGTCTTCTTGTTCATCATTTCTTATGGCGCAATAGTACTCCATTACATTCATATACCATAATTTATTCAGCCATTACCCAATTGATGGGCATCCCCTTGATTTCCAGTTTTTGGCAACTACAAAGAATGCTGCTATAAATATTTTTGTACATGTGGGACCCTTTCCCATTTTTATGATCTCTTGGGGATACATTCGTAGTAGCGATATTGCTGGGTCAAAGGGTATGTACATTTTTGTAGCCCTTTGGGCATAGTTCCAAACTGTTCTCCAGAATGGTTGGATGAGCTCACAGCTCCACCAACAATGAATTAGTGTTCCAACTCTCCCACATCCTCTCCAGCATTTATCATTTTCTTGAAAAACATATGTTTCACAAATAAATATTGAACATCTTTAGAGTCTATTCTTACGGACTACCCCACCACTAGCATTGGAAAGAAAAGAATGAATACAGATATATAAGCACCATTTATCATTTTGCAAAATTCAACTAGCACCATTTTGGTTTTGAGGTCAAACATACTGAGAAGCAAGGTGGCAAAGTGATAGAAAATAAGACTGGAAATCATACCGTGTAGGGTCAAGTCCTAGTGATGCCATTTACTAGCTGTGTGACCTTGGCAAGTCACTGAACTCATCAGAGCCTTAGTTTCTTCATCTGTAAAAATGCGAATAACACTAATTGTACTACTTTACTACCTACTTCACTTATCCTGCCTATATGGAGGACAGAACATGGTATAGAGAGGATTTAGTGTGTGCTGCTAGATTTTTGGAATCAAAAGACCTGAGTTTGATTTCTTCCCCAGACATTTACTAGCTGTGTAATTATGGGACGTCATCTGATCTCTTAAGGTTTCAGTTTCCACTTTTGAAAAATAGGGATAATAACTTTCGCACTATGTGACTCATGTGCTTAAGGAAAGTTTTGCAAAACTTAAATTACTATACGACCTAGGTGGAAACATAGAGATAGGGGACCAGGAATCAGGAAGAACTGAATTTAAATTCAGTCTCACTTACTAGTTGTGTGACTCTAGGCAAGTCACTTAACCTCAGTTTCTCTTAGTTTCTTCATCTATAAAATGGGGATAATACCTACCTCCCAGAGTTGTGAGCATAAAATGAGATAATATTTGTAAAATATTTTGTCAAACTTAAAGTGCTGTGTAAATGCTAGAAGTTTATTATTATTTAAACATGAGCAACAAATACTACCTTCACCTTTTCAAAGATGAATAATCCTGACTTTGGCACTTCCATACAGTTACACTGCTCACAAGTTACCTAAATGTAACTCATAAGATTTCTCTTTGTATGGACAATTAAAGAGATTTCTTTTCAACCTAAATCCTAATTAGGGTCTAGATTACCAAAAGGCTTTACCATCACCCTAAGCCTCATCATCTCATCCAAAGTAAGGAAGAAAGGCACTGCCATATAACTACATCTATAGGGACGATGGGATTAAGAAGTAGAGGAAACTTTATAGCTTTCTTTATTCTACCCCTTGTATTTTACAAAAGAGGAAACTAAGAGATAAAGTGACTTTTTGAAAGAAGCAAAGCTAATAAGAGTCAGAACCAGGACTCACTTTCAAGTTCTCTGACTTAAAGGCAAATGATCTTTCTATAACACCATTCCATATTCTCTTAGTTTTCTTTTAATGAGTTACATGTATAGGATGATAAAGGACTGGATGCTCTTGGAAACAGAGAATTTGAGAACCAAAAATGAACTTTGTTTTGCACAAACAAAACTAATGCAACCAATATTAGAAGGGAAGCAGAAAGCTGGGAAACAATTTTTCAGCAAGTGTCTCTGATAAAGACCTCATTTCCCAAATATATAGAGAATGGAGTCAAATTTTATAAGAATACAAATCATTCTCCAATTGATAAATGGTCAAAGGATATGAACAAGCAGTTTTCAGATAAAGAAATCAAAGCTAGTCAAATGAAAAAAGTAGTCATATGAAAAAATGTTCTAAATCAGAAGTGAGTTTAGGGATCATCCAGTCCAACCCCTTCTTTTTACAAATTCGCACTCATTTTGTAAAATGAGAGAAGAGATATACCTTGCCCAAAGTCACCCTGTGAAGTATTGCTGTTTCCTTCCTCATGTTTTCCTAGTGTGCTTTACTTGACCTCCCCTCACCCCCACTCTTTATCAATTTTCCATCTTACCTTATATTTGTGACCATGTCACATTTAACCTCCTTAAAGGTAAGGTTGTGACATTTTCCATTACTGGATTGCTACCCTCAAGTATAATATCTTCAACAAGTGTTTAATAAAATCTTTCTTGAACTAATGAATAAATGAGTGAAACCAGGGCTAGATCTCAGCTCTCATGACTCTCAATATTCTTCCTGCCATACCACTCCACCTATTTTGAACTGGGCCCAGCATTGAAAAGGAAGAAGGGGACCTCCAGATTGCTTTTGGGAAACTGCTTAATAAAACAATAAATTCCAGGGGCTCTGTCTCACCTCCACGATCAAATACAAAATCTTCTGTTTGACTTTCAAAGCTCTTCATAACCTAGATCTCTCTTATTTTTCCAGTCTCCTTACACTTTACTCCCCAACACACTCTTTGATTTAATTATACTGGTCTCCTGGCTGTTCCATGAATGATATACTCCATCTCTTGGCTTCTGGCATTTTCTCTGACTGTCCCCTATGCCTAAAATGTTCTCCCTTTTCATCTCTGCCTATTGGCTTCTCAAATTCCTTTATTTTATTTTTTTAATTTTTTGTTCATTTGAAACTTGAATACAAAACAACAGCAACAACAAAAATCATTTCCATGTACACAGCAAAATACAAGAAGATTCAACATAAAACGATTAATTTCCATTTCATAAAAACCTACACATTTTTTTCAAAGAAACCAAACTTTTCTGTTTCCTTCTAGGTTTTCTTTTGTTCTTGTCTCTGCATGTTTTTATATTTTTTTTCCCTGTTTCCTCCCACCCCCACCCTAGAGAAGACTGCAATTAAATGCAAATATATACATATATATGCATATCACAAACACTCTCATATACATACACACACATAAATATACATATATGTAAGACCATACTATGAGTATTTCTATTCGTCATTTCTTTCTCTGGAGGTGGATAGCATCTTTCTTCATAGGTCCAAGTCTTTCCTTCTTTTTCTAAATCAACCAGCTCATAATCTCTTATATCACAGCAGTATTCCATCACAATCATATAACACAGTCTATTTAATCATTCCCCAATGGAAGAACAGCTATAATTTTAGCCAATCTAATAGCTGTGAGATGGTATCTCAAAGTTATTTTAATTTGTATTTCTCTAATAAATAATGATTTAGAGCATTTCTCATATAATTAGATATAGTCTTGATTCCTTCAAAAAACTGCCTGTTCATATCCTTTGGCTATTCATCAGTTGGGAGTATAACTTGTATTTTTATAAATTTGAGAAAGTTCTTTATATATTTGAGAAATGAGACTCCTGTCTGAGAGACTGTCTATTGAAGTCTTTTTCCTCCAATTTTCTGCTTTCCTTCTAATCTTGGCTATATTTGTTTTATCTATACAAGAACTTTTTAATTTAAAATAATTGAAATTATCCATTTTATACCCAACAATGCTCGCTATCTCTTGTTTCCTCAAATATTATTCTCCCAACTTCTTTTAAGTCCCAACTAAAATCCCATCTTATACAGGAAGCACTTTGTAAACCCTCTTCATTCTAGTACCATCCCTCTCTTAATTATTTCCATTTATTTGAATATATCATATTTTTATATAACTACTCTTTCCTAAGACATCTCTTCCCTTATCCCAATGTATCCTTCCCCCTCTCCTCCTACAGAGCCATCTCTTATAATCAGTCAATCTGAGTGAACAAAAATTTATTAAGCAATTACTATATCAGTGAATAAACATTTATTAAACACGTACTATGTGCCAGATGCTGTGCTAAGCACTAAGGGTGCAAAAACAGGGAAAAAGACAGTCCCTGCCCTCAAGAAGTTCACAATTGAATAGGGGAGACAACAAGCAAGCAAATATGTACAAATACAGAGGATTACAAAGGAAACCACATATATTGAAATACAGTTATCAAAAAATTTTAAAAAACAAATTCACAGACCCCCAAGTTAAAAATCTCTATTCTATAGTAGCATAGTAGGGCAGCTAGGTACTGAGTCTGGAATCAGGAAGATTAATCTTGAGTTCAAATTTGGCCTCAGACACTGACTTGCTGTGTGACCCTTAACCATGTTTGCCTTGGTTTCCTCGTCTTTAAAATGATCTGGAAAAGGAAATGGCAAACCACTCCAGTGTCTCTGCCAGGAAAACCCCACATGGGGTCACAAAGAATTGGACACAATTAAACAGAAACAAAGTATTGGGAAATGTAAGTGATTCAAAATTAAAAGATATTAATGACCTAAATTTTAAAAACTATCTTAAAGCACCAAACGCTATTACTATTGCTAATAGGCAAATTTTACACACACACACACACACACACACACACACATACATATATATATTCTCTGTCTTTGAAATGATACTATCAATGCTCTTATGTGATAGAAACCAATGTGGTAGAAAAGACCAACAACCTTTTCACCACAGGCATATAGACCTCAAAGGTGATAAGTTTATTTTTATCCAAGACTGATTGGCACAGCCTGTTTCACTGCTAAAATTATCAGGGGAAAGCTATCAAATAACGATAAAATAAAACAGGACTTCTGACATTTGAAGCCTACTGAGCCATGGAAATGGTAAGTCCTTTATTTAGTTTCCTTTTGTGTCTTACACTGCATCCTCCTTTATGACCTTTTGGTAAAGAAGATTCTAGTTTCCTCATAGAATAATACAAGTCCAGAATTTAAAGCGATCTTAGAAGTCATCATACTTGGCCCTTGCCTGATCAGGAACTCCTTTACAATATTTCTAACAAATGGTAATCTAACCTTTATTTGAATATCTCCATTAGACTGTGAGCTTTTTTTGTATCTCTAGCACCTGTGTACTCTTTACATACTGGTTGGCACATAATAGGTACTTTAAAAATATTTTTTGACTGACTGGCTAATGGAGAATTTATTTCTTTTGGAAACAGCTGTAATCACTTCTCTATAACTTTCACCCATTGCTCCTAGCTATTCTCTCAGTGGGGAATCAGAATAAGTTAAACCCTTCTTTTCCCAGTAACAAACCTTCAAATATTTGAAGACAACTATCGTGTCCCCTTTTAGTCTTCTGTTTTTTGTTGTTAAACATCCCTAGTTCTCTCAACAGATCTTTATGTGCCATGGTTTCCAGTCCATCCCCCTCATCCCCACAATCTTCCGTAACCACCTGTAGACACACTCTGGTTTGTCAACATCCTCCTAAACCTTGAGCTGAATGCAATATTCCAAATATGGTTGGACCAGACCATGGTGAAATTATAATTTCTATCATTCTGGAAATTTTACCTTTTCAATAAATCTTGAGATCACACCAAGATTTTTTTTAAAAACTTGCATGTTATACTATTAAGCTGGTAGTCCACTAAAATCTTCAGTTCTCTTTCACATGAAATGTTTTCTAGTTTACATTCTAATGGGGAAGATAAAACATACAAGGAAGTTGAAAAGTGGGGGTGAAGGATGGAGAGAAGGTTTTAGGAACATGAATAAGTCCAGAGGAGTGCAGTCGGGTGGGAAATGAGGAGATGGCTGGCCTTAGTACCCTTCTTGAAATGGACATTTCAAGAGGAACTCTTCCAATTAGAGGGAGGGTCCCCTAGGGTCAAAGGAGGCTAGCCTTGTACTCGTTCAAAGCGGGAGGTCTGATATTCCAATAAAAGAATTCATGAGGACATCAAAGGTGTTTTAATGAGGGCTTAATTGGCATCGGGAGAGCCTACGCTAGAAATAGAGATACAAGACATACCAATTAGTCAGAAAACGACTATTAAACACGTTCGATGACCCGGCACTGGAAGCAGTTCACAACAGCAGGCAGAAGTAGAAGAAATTCAGGTAAAGTGAACTGTCCCGCAAGGAGAGAAACCAAGCAACAGGGCATAGGCAGTAGGAACAAAACCTCAAAGATTATGTGGAGATAGAGAAAAAACTAGACAGACAAGAGACCAGAGGAATTAAGAAACCAAGGCAGAGGCTCAGGCACAAGGGAAAAGCCACCAGGACAAGGGGACAAACTACAGAATTGGTCCCAGGAGTACAAGATGAGACCTTAATTACATTTCCCTGTGCCTGGTCTGTGTCCTCGACTCCACCCAGTCATGCTCCCCAATCACCTTTATTCATTTTCTAACCAATTTAGAAAGCGCAATTCATCTTCTATTTTATCCAAGAAGCTTTCTCTTGGTTGTTCCAGCTGGCAATGAACTTATTCTGTTCAGACCCATACTTAAGCTTTTGAATATTATGACTATTGATGCATTTGTCACATTACCCTGTAGAGAGATAATAAATTCCAGGTGGGGAGGGACTGAGTTAAGCTCCATTAATCACCCAGTGCCTAGGATAGTGCTCTGAACTTTAAATGCTTAATATATGATTATTGAATTGAATATATACTATAGAAGTAAAGTAAACGACCAAAGTAAATCTAGCGAAAGATCTTAGAATGTCGGGATTTTATAGAATTGGAAGGGATTTGGGAAATCGATGAGTCTCCCTCATTTCACAAATAAACAGGAGGGAAGTCACTTGCTCAAGGTTAACAAAGTAAGCTAGTTAGTATCCAGAGATGATAGTACAGCCCAGTCCTCTGAAATTCCAATCTGGTTCTTCTTTTCTCTCCTCTCTTCTCCCCTTCTCTTCTCCTTTTCTTTTCTTTCTATAATAAATATTTTACTAATGTATTTTGTTTTTATATGTCATGCCTTGCTTGTAAAAATGTATAGTTAAACAAAAACAAAAGACTAGCCTGTATTCACATCTGCATTCCACACCTGTCTGTTAAGAGAGGGAGGAATCAGTCCCTTGAAGTCAAGATTAGTCAGATGGTTTCCGATATTGTTTTCCTTTATATTACTATGGCCATTATGTAAATTGTTCCCTTAAGCATTGCATCTCTTTATAAAAATCTTCCCCAGTTTCTCTGGATTGTTTATATTTGTCACTTTTGAAAGCACAATAATTTCCAAAACAGTTGAGTTAAACAGTCATAAACATCTATTATGCACCTACTATGTGCCAAATACTGAGTGAAAAAAGCAAAAGATAGTTTCTTCTCTCAACGAACTCAGAGTCTAAAGGAGAGAACATATGAAAGCATGCTATCTGCAGGATAAAGTGGAGAAAATTAACTGACAGAAGGCTCTAGAATTAAGAAAGTTTGGAAGAAGCTTCCTGTAAGGAGGCAATTTTTAAGCTGGTACTTGAACAAAGCCAGGGGCAACGACGGGGTGCAGTGAATGGAGGGCAGGGTCTGAAACCAAGAAGGGTCATTCATTTTCCTGAATGCAAATCTGGCCTCAGACACTAATTGTGTGACTCTGAGCAAACTGCTTTATTCCATTTGCCTCAGTTTCCTCATCTGTAAAATGAACTGGAAAAGGAAACGGCAAACCACTCCAGTATTTATGCCAAGAAAATCCCAAATGGGGTCAAGAAGAGTCATATATGACTGAAAAGCAACTAAATAGCAATGAAAACCGAAGGAAGCCAAGGGGCAAAGATGATGAGGGAGAAAATTCCAGCAATGGAGAGCAGCCAGAGAAGATGCTCTGAGTTAGGCGTGTCTCATACCAGGAGCATCCTATTACATTCAATACCAACCAATCTCCAATTAGTGGATATCCGCCATGTTTTTTATTACCACAAAAGGTATTTTTGTATGTATGGGACCTTCCCTCCATTTTCCTGTTCCTAATTATATATGACAACCAGTGTATCATTGGGTCCTGTGCTTTTTATTATACTATATATTGTAATTCTACTATCTTTGATCTCTTCTCTTATATCCACTTGAATTTCTATTAGATTTCCCATTAGATTACAAATCCCTTGAAGGCAAGGTCTGGTTTTTATTGTTGGCTTTTGGTTTATCTTGCCTTTCTTTGTATCCCTTACTTAACAGAATGCTTGGAACACAGTAGCGATTAATAAATGCTTTTTATTGCTTTACACTTCTCTTACTGGGATTGGTCCAAGAGTCTGGGAACAGGGCTGAGGTTATCAGTAGGAGTCAGTTTGCCCCAGTTATGAAAGTCAAAAAGATCTAAGGACAGGGTAGCTCAGGAAAGGTATTTCTGGATTCAGCATCATCACTGCTTTCCATCACCAATCTGCTTATTTGACTGCAAGCCACACCAATAAAAGTCTACTGAGAATCAGGCCCCAGGCCAAAGCTCAGGCTGAAGCTGGAGCCAGAGCCCTTTGAATTCTAAGAAACCTTGAACAGGGAAAACTTGCCAAAAACTAACCTCCTGGTCCACTAATCTGAAACCAGGCCAAATTGGACCTGGGCCTGAGAGGGGTCCTGTCTCAGCAGAGCAAGCAGCACTGGCCCACAAGGAGTGAGAAGAATGAAAGACAAATGAGAAATGAACATTTAAATGATCCCAGCTCAAACTTATATAAGCAAGAGGAGCAGAATTCTGACAGCTGCCAAGGAAGGAAAAGACTAAGAGAACCTAAAATTTTGTTTAAAATACATCCAGATGTTTTATCCTATGCCCTGAGAAGATATGACTTTTGACCCCACCAAAAAAGAAAAGACAGCTGTCTGGCTCATCAACTGTGCTGATGCTTAGTACTGTGGTGTCTATGGGCTCAGACGCCTCAGATAGTTCACTATTTTAAATGTGTTTAAACAGAGTTTCAACTCTGGTCCAAACAAAGAGAAGTCAGAATGAGATCGAAAAACTTAGAAGGTTCTGATAACCTTTGTCGATGTGGTTAGTTGAGCAGGTACTGGCTTGGAAGCTCCAGGACACATAGGTTCCTCTTCAGGCTTTACCATTTATGTACTGTGTGAGCATGAACACATCTTTTCCTCTCTCTGGGGTTCAGTTCCTCACTCTATCAAATGAAGGGACTCCCAGCTCTAACAATCTTTGTTCTAAGATTCCCACCAGCTCTAATATTCTAGTATCCAAACAGATTAGGTCACCTACCCAAGGATCATAGATCTAGAAGTAGAAGTGACCTCAAAGTTCATCTAGTCCTATCCCTTTATTTTAGAGGTGAGAAAACTGAATTTTGGGTAAAATCACACAAGGAGACTCAAAGGTGAAATTTGAACTCAGTCTCTGATTCCAGTGCTCTTTTTTTCATTATTCTACACTGTCAACTTTAACACTATGTGCTGAAGAAAACTTCTCAGAAAGATAAATGTTCACAGCTAGAGCCTGGAATAGTATAGAATGAAAATTCCTCCTTGGCTGCCATGGTTTTACAATAAATTATTTTATGGATTTATAGGTCAAGACATCTCTCCTTTCCAATCAAATAAGTAAATCTTTTTGCAAAGTACAACCCCAATGATTGAGACTCTCTGTCATAAAAAAGTCACGCCCACCCTACCCACCCACCCACCTACAGATTCTATGCCCTACAAATTTCCTTAACCATTTGTATTCACTTTCCCTATTTCCTCATACCAGTAGGCCTACATCTTAAGAATGTTCCCTACCTAGGTAGGGCAATAGAATAAGAATCAGGGAGTTTCAAAGTTGAAAGGGCCTTCCATGGTCTTCTCATCCAATCTATGCCTGAAAAATCACCTTTAGAACAAACCTACAGGGGATCCATCCACCAGTTACTTACTTGACATTCTCTCATGAGAGAGAATGACTTCTAGTCTCCAAATACAGTACATTCTACTTTGGGATAGCTCTGAATGTAAAGAAAATTTTCCTTAATTTAGCAAAGCTAAATTTGTTTCTTTGCAATTTTGCCCCATCACTGCCTTCTGGAGCCAAACAAAACAAGACTAAACCTTCTTCCAGGTAACAGCCTTTCAAATACTTGGGAAGAGTTCTTATGGCTCTACCTTGAGTGCTTTCAGGCAAATAGCCTCTGCCCAATTATCAGTCACTCTTAGGGTCATTATTCATAGGATCATAGCTTTTAAAAGGGACCTTAAAAGACCACTGCATCCAACCATCCAGCACTCTCATTTTGTAGATGAGTTGAATGAGGCCTAGATACAGTAAGTGATCTGTCTAGGGTCACATAGCTAGTAATAACCAAAGGTGGAATTTGACTCATGTCCTCTAAGACAGCGTTCATTCCACTTTACCATGCAAAACTGTATGGCTCATCAGTAACTAGCACTACCAAAATCAAATCTAAGGAAAAAAACAAAACCCCATTATCCCTAAGGATGCAGAAGTATTGTTATTAGTACCTCCAATTCCCGTATCATTAGGTTTCATCTTTAGATGATAGCATTATGTACTATGAAGGTAGTAAACTTCATACTTGATACTCTATGTAGTGTCTACGCTACAGTGATGGCCCACTCTGAATAAAATAAAAAACAGAAAGTCTGGTGTGTAGCACCTCCCAAGCTGGTGGTGGTACCTGGCTTAGGGCAATGAATGGCAAATCTAGTTTGCACTAGTATACACAGGGTAGTGTTGTACCACCACAAATATTCAGACACATTTAGGCAGGCAGGTGTTGAAGTACCCATAGTCAGGAAGATATAAGTTCAAATCCAACCTCAGATATTTACTAGCTATAGTACTGAAAAACAGAAGAAAAGTTAGTATTAAACATTTAAGAGATCCCAGCTACAATTTATATAATCAAGAGAAGCAGAATTCTGACAGCTGCCAAGGAAGGAAAAGACTGAGAAAAACTTAAAATTTGTTTTTAAAATACACCCAGATGTTTCATCCTATGCCCTGAGAAGATATGACTTTGAACCCCACTGAAAAAGAAAAGTCTGGCTAATCAACTGTGCTGATGCTTAATACTGTGGTATCTGTGAGCTCAGACTTCTCAGAAGACCTCATATAAAATAATGAAACTCTGGTCCAGGGAAAGAGAAACTGGAACAAGACTGAAAAACTTGGAACGTAGTGACATCTTTTTAAGGGGGAGGCAATATGGTTTGGTCAAGTCATTTCACCTTTGTTTGCCTCAGTTTCTTCATCTGTAAAATAGGAATAATAGTAACAGCTACTTCCCAGAGTTCTTACATTAAACAAAATAATATTTGTAAAGTATTTAGCACACAATGCCTGGAACGTACTAAGTGCTATGCAAAGAAATGCTAGTTATTATTAATATTATTATGAAACACAGAAAATCCACTAAGGTAAAATTGCTTTTTTGTTCTATTTCCTAATAATGTTATGCAATTACATGTTTACTGATTTAAAAAAAACACAAGTTCAGTATAAGGTCTGTCATAAATCCTGACCAGCAACTGGTTTCTGTGATAAAAACCAGCCAAACCAGTCAAATAATCCTACAAGTCCCATGCTTTTAAATGACTGATCTTCAGCTGTGTTTCCTTAACTTCTGAGACTTCTTTGCTTAATCATACAGCAATTGAGTTTTTAAAGCTAGAAGGGCCTTTAGATATTGCAGAATTTCAGAGTTAGAAGGGATCTCAGAGGCCACCTGATCAAATCCATATCTGAATAAAGAATCTTCCTTACAATATACTCTGATACTGACCAGGAAGTCTTTTCTTAAACACTTCAAAAGTGGAGGATCCCACTCCCTCCTGAGGCAGTGACTGAGGCAGGCCTTTTCACTTTAGGGTAGTACTAATTGTTAGGAAAATTTTCCCTTCTATCAAGCTTGAATTTGTCTTTTTTGTAATATTTGCAAACATATTTGCAAACAAAGGGGGGAAATGACTTGACCAAACCATATTGCCTCCCCCTTAAAAAGATATCAGAACATTCCAAGTTTTTCAGTCTCATTCCAGTTTCTCTTTGCCTGGGCCAGAGTTTCACTATTTTATATGAGGTCTTCTGAGAAGTCTGAGCTCATAGTCTATTATTCCTCATTCTGTCCTATGGTATGGAACAAGTCTGATCCCTCATCTGATTGATACCTTTCAAATATTTAAGGATTATCAGATCTTCTCTTTTCCAGGATAATCCCCCCACCAAAACTTTCATAGGATCATAGCTTTTAGCGGGACCTCAGAAACCACTGCATTCAACCATCCAATGCCCTCATTTTATAGATGAGTTGAGTGAGGCCTCCATGCAATATGCAAGCAATGGCAACCTGACTTAGAGAGAAGAGTGCTAGGTAAGAATCAGGAAGGCTTGGGTTCAGATCCTACCTCAAACACTCATTAATTGTGTGTCATTAGACTAATAACTTCTATGTGCCTCTAATAATGGCATTGGAACTTTCTACAAAATAATAGTATGTTTCAGGGTTGGAAGACATTATTCTGGGGATGTTGAGAATGAAGCCTGAAATTCTGCTGAGGTTTGAGATGGGGTTAGGAGGACGTTCATATCATATGAATTCAAAGTCCTTCATCATTCTGGTGGCCCTTCCTCTGGAAACTCTCCAGATTTTCAATGTCCTTTACTCAAGAATTGAACATAATATTTCAGCTGTGATGTATTCAGAGTAGAGGGCAGCAGCCTTATTCCTGCATGCTGTGGCTCTTAACGTAGCCAAGAAATGCATTATGCTTCTCTTCTGCCCCTTCATTTTACAGATGAGGAAACCGAGATTGAGAGAAGGGACATGAGACATTCAAGGACACAGTATTAGAGGCAAAGATGAGACCAGAATCACTCCTTACCTTGCCATGTCTGTGGATTCTTTGTTATTCTGTCCACTATCTCACTTGAATCTTTAAATATGTATACAGAGGCAGTGTAGCCCAGAGAAAAGAACACTGAATTCAAAGCCTTTGAAACATAACCTCTTACATGAAGAGCAGGAAGGGAGTACAGAGATGATCTAGTCCAATCTTACCACAAGAAAGTTCAAAGCCAACATTCTTTGCATAGATAGTCATATGGTCTAACAACAGAAACAGAAATGGATAGGGATGTGGAAACTTCAAATGACATTAAAGATGATGCATTGCTGTTTTCTCTGCCACAGCACCCCAGGGACCAAGACATCTTTCCATCTGACTTAGCACTGAAAACTCTATTTGCTAGAATGGGAACGCCATTCGTTAGAGTGGGAACTTCTTAAGACCAAGGACTTTCTTGCCTTTCTATTTGTATCTCCAGTGCTTGGCATAGTACTTTGCATATGGTAAGCACTTAATAAATGTTTTTTTTTCCTATTCATTCAATCATTCATTCATAACCAATTCATGAATCTCCTCTGCAACATTCTCATCTACTGACCCTCCAGTCTCTGCCTGAGGACCTTCAGGGATGGATAGTTCACTTCCTCCAGCAGCAACCCTTTCCTCTTTTAGATTGTGCCAGCCATTTGGAAATTATCCCTTATATTTAGCTGAAATCAACCTCCCTGTAGCTTTTGTACATTGTTCATAGTTTTGTCCTCTGGCGCCAAATAGGACAAATCTATGTAATCTTTTGACAGACTTTCAAATATTTGAAGACAGCTATTACATGTCTCCTAAATCTTCTCTCCTCTAGACTAAACATCCCCAATTCTTTCAACCAATCCTTATAAAGCATGGTTTGGGGGCCCACCAGTTTGAGTCCCAGTTTGGACAACTTACTAGTTATGTGACCTGGGATGAGCCATTTTATCTCCTTTATTTCTTCACACATAAGAAGGGGTTTACAAATACTACCCACCTCATAGGGCTGTTGGGAAGAAAGTATTTTGTAAGCCTTAAAGTGTTCTCTATATGCATGAATTATCATTTTTGGTTCCTGACTACTTACCTGGCTTCTCAGCCACATACCTCAGCTTTTGGGAATATCTGTCTGTTCCCTGGCCCCTGACTTGTACCCTAGATTCTGCACCCTTGTTCTATCTTCATTTTCAGCTTGTAGGCACTCCCAAGACCCTTGCCTAGATCTTTCCTGCTGTACCTCTATGACCTTTCCCTGGGAGGGATCTTTGATCTGACTGAAAGAGTGAAAGAAACTGAAGATTCTATAGAAGAAGAACTGTATGGAATGTTGAACTTGGATTCAGGAAGACCTGAGTTCAAATTCTGCCTCACACATATGCTACCTGTGTGATCCTAGGCAAGTCACTTAATTTTGGTTTGCCTCAATTTCCTCACCTATAAAAGGGGGATAATAATTGCATCTACCTCACAGGGTATTTGTAAGGATCAGGCTAGATAACACATACAATGCTTTGCAAACCTAAAGCCATATATATACTATTGCTGTTCTTATAATATTATTATTAACATTAAGAAAGGTCTCGTTTTTGAGCCCTTTAACTTTAAAAGCTGCTAGTTGTAGACCAAAAGAAGTGGCTTGTGTGCCACCGCTCACTCAGTATCCAGAAGATAAAAATAATTTTGTCATATGACCAGAAGTAACTGGTCTTGTTTTTGTCTTTGACAGTTGTTTGGACATTTGTGATTGGAAATAGTTCTATCGTATCTTGGGGTCTTTGAAGCTGAATGTTTCTGATTGTTATGATCTAACATCATAATGTATCCTTAAATTTATTTCCCTTTTTGTTGCATAAACACTTTTTCTTTATTTATAGCTTTTATGCAAACTTTGTAGCATGAAGTAATTTCTTTCTTTCCACAAGGGCATTTAAAGCCCAGACTTTCTCTGTCAAACTGAGATTCTGAGCTAATGAAGAAGAATGTGTACTGGTCTCAAATCCTCCATATAACTGTTAGTAAGTCAGTCAACATATATTATTTATGTATATATATATATATATATATATATATATACAATGTGTATATATATATATATATATATATATATATATATATATATTTATTTAAGTGCCTACTATGTGCCAGACGCTGTACTACATGGCCTTGACTTTTTCTTGCCACTGGACTTCGATGTCTCTGGAGGAGAGAGTGAGACAGATGACTTCGCACAGTTCTGCCTCACTTAAATCCAATTCATGAGCAAGTCAAGACAACACCTTTGCGGTATCATTGGTCCTCTTTGAGAATGAAGAATGTGTTCATCAACTAAGTTCTGGAGGTACAAAGGGAAGGCAAAAGATAGTCTCTGCCTGCAGTGAGCTCATGGGCTTCTGGTGGAAAAGATTGAGAAGGGCATAGAAAGCAACCCCCATCTGAGATAAAGTCTTACAATTGGGTGGGAAATGATGAGGTGGCTATACTGGGCCCACTCCTTAAATGGATGATCTGGGAGGAGTTCTCTGGTGTCTACCTTCCACCTTCTCCAGGCAGAGGGAAGAAGGATTCTTGGAAGCAGTGAGCATTGATAAATTAATAAGTGTATATTCTAATAAACTGGTTTCCTTTGTAATCCTCTGTACATTATTTTATGGGTAACTCAGACTTTCTAGGCATCCCTCTTTTCCCTCCTGCTCTGAAAAATGGGACTGGTGGGTGTTTCTTTCTGTTCTATGTTGTTTGTCCACGATTTTATGTATTGAAGATGATTATCTCAGAAGCAAAATATCAAGCCTTTGAGACCTTAGAGTCAGAACTGCAGGTAGGTTGGTACAGCAAGTCAGTTACACCACTCTACCTTGAGAAGTTAGGGTGTGACTTCACCCAAGAGGGATTTTGGAATTGGAACTGGGACTGTGCTCTTTAGGAACCTAGTTAAACAATGAACCTAATCCTCCTCTCCCCTCACCTCCTCAATGAGGTATAAGGGGAGGGGGATTATGCCTCACATATGTTGGGGAGAGGATATGTTTGTATGTTAGTGGTTATTCCTTTTGAAGGAAATATTCCTTTGTAAAAGTTCTAGTGTTGAAGTTTGGGGTGCTATGGACCCCAAAATACTGATGTGCCAGGTCCTGCTAAATCAATTCAATCCAAGCCTTCTTTCAGCCAAAGTAAAACAAAAGTTTATTAAAGATTCACCATATTGAGTTGACTGTTAAGGAGCCTAAGCATTTGTGACACTTGTATTAACAAGTGGGCCAGATACAATCTGAGCTAGATTGAGTTTGAGCTAGATTGAATCTGAGCATCTTCAAGGAGGCGAGATGGTTCTTATATACAGAAAGACTGTGGGAGGGATCTGGGGGTGGTCTAGTAGTTTGGGGGTTCCAGGGATGGTCTTAATGGGATTGGTCAATAGCTTGGGGTATCTAGAGGTCTTGACGGGAATGACTAGTACCCTGGGGTTTGATTGAATCTGGGGAGGATTTTAATGGGATTTTGACAAGATCAAGGGTGGAAAGTATAATAGAGATTTGGGCAATGATCATGAAAAGCCTATGGGCCTCAAAAGACTGCCAGATCAAGTGAGAAGAGTCAAGGAGAGTTCAAGGAGGTTCCCAGAGTCTGTACCCCATCACTAGTGTTACATAAGCATTATTTTAAAATACAAAACAAAACATTATTCTACAAATGGTCCATCAGCTTCAGCAGACTACCAAAGGAATTCACAATGCAAAAACGATTAGGAACCCTTGTTCTAGGGGTCTCCTAGAGCCACGTTTTACTAGCTTGCAAAAGTTAATTGTTAAATTTACAATATGAGCATTTTCACCTCTAAAATCAAGATTACAAATTAGGGCTCGATTTCTTGTTTTGTTAATTATCTGTACTTCAAGAAGTGCTGCAGCATATGTTAATCATGCAGATCAATCTTAAAAGTATGTTGAACATGCCTTCCCACACCCCCCCAAGAAAGCTGGTTGTTAAAATTTACCAGCACACCACTGGTCTATTCTAGACCATTAAGAATAATAACAATAACCATAACGTTTATATTAATTTTACAGATTTATCAAGTGCTTTACATAAATTATCCCATTCAATCTTAGAGACTTTATATTTCAAATGGAATTAACCTGAGTGGGTAGAGGTTCTCTGTATTTAGGTCAAGGTAACCAATCTTTCCATTGCCTGTTCTGACTTTTCCTACAGTTACCTCAGTAAGTGTCTGATGCAGGACATCTAAGGTCAACACTATACCCACTCCACTGTGCTGACTCACCCAAGATCAACACAAGTTAACCTTTTAACATCAGTAGCTCCGCGTGAGCTGATTCAGCCATTCTGGAGAGCAATTTGGAACTATGCCCAAAGGGCTATAAAAATGTGCATACCCTTTGACCCAGCAATATTGCTTCTGGGACTCTATCCCAAAGACTCTATCTCATCATAGAAATGAGAAGGGGTCCCACATGAACAAAAGTATTTATAGCAGCTCTCTTTGTGGTAGTCAAAAATTGGAAAGCAAGGGGATGCCCATCAATTGGGGAATGGCTGAACAGGTTGTGGTATATGAATGTAATGGAATACTATTGTGCTATGAGAAATGATGAACAGGAAGTCTTCAGAGAAGCCTGGAAAGACTTATATGAACTGATGCTGTGAAAGGAGCAGAACCAGGAGAACTTTGTACACAGCAACAACCACAGTGTGTGAGGAATTTTTCTGGTAGACTTAGTACTTCATTGAAATGCATGGACTTAAAATATTTCCAACGGACTCTTGAGGCAAAGTATCTTTCACATCCAGAGAAAGAACTATGGAATTGGTCACAGATAGAAATAGACCATTTTCTTTTGTATTATGTTTTGTTTCTTTATGTTATGTTTATGTTTTGTTATGTTTATGGCTTCTCCCATTCGTTTTAATTCTTCTATGTAACATGCACTTAATAGGAATGTACATGTAGAACCTATATAAGATTGTACGCCATCTCAGGGAGGGAGTGGGGAAGGAATGGAAAAAAATCTAAGATATATGGAAGTGATCGTCTAACACTGAAAACTAATAAAATAACTCAATTTAAAAAATTAAAGAAAAGAAACCTTAGTAACTCCACAGACCTGCAAGATCACAGAACAAAACCCACTCACTGCCTTGGAAACACCAGTGAGACAACTCTGTCCCAAAGCATCAACTGAAGGCTGAAACAAAGAAGACAAATTCACAAGAGAGGAAGAGAGATAGCTTTAAGACTAGAGAGGTTCTACCACAGAAATCTTATAAGAGGGTTACTCAGAAAATCCCAGAATCCTAGAACTGGGACATTTATTAAGACTCCATCACTGACTGTAAGGTTCCCATTACCTCTAAGCAGGCATACCCAAGAGAATAAGGTTCAGGAAGAGCTATCCAGTATGAGGCAACACTGTTGTTACTGTTGCTTAATCAGGTCTGACTCTACATGACCTCATTTGGGGTTTTTTTGGCCAAGATACTGGAGTGGCTTGCCATTTCCTTCTCCAACTCATTTGACAGATCAGGAAACTGAGATAAACAGGGTTAAGTGATTTGCCCAGAGTTATACCATTGGTAGGTGTCTGAGCCTAGATTTGAACTCATGAAAATGAATTCTGGATCTAGAACTGTCACTTTATCCATGGTACTTGCTCCTTGACATTATGATAAAGTCTTACCACTTTCCCACCCTTTGGTATAGTCTAGGCTTCAAGACCTCAAGCATCTTACAGTTTTCACTCAATGCACCAGAATCCCCCTAGGAACTCATATGATGTAGACAACACAAACAAAGATATCTAAGAAAAGCTTTTCTGGCAAACCAGACTTTCCAAAGTCATTCTGCTCTGGTTCCAAGGTCTTACTTGTCCCTCTTCCTCTCTGTCCTAAAACACACAATCTAGCACCACAGTATAACGGACCAGCCTAGACGCTAGCCTAAATAAAGCTTTAGGGATCTTGTATTGTTACCTGCGACCAACAAGCAGGGCTGTCGGGAGACTCAAAGAAGATGCTGGATGTAAAGCACTTTGCAAACCTTAAAGCTCTATAGAAATGCCAGCTATTGTTATTATAATTAGTCTGCAGTCACCAGACCTGCAGGTTGGTGAGGACTTCATTCTCTGAGTCTTCCACTGCACTCCTACTGAGCTCGTAAAGTGTTTATAGAGCAGTACAGGAGTGTGCTCATAAATGTCTAACAGCTAGGCTGGGGGAAGAAAAGGGGGAATGTATACACATGCACTTCTAATTAATCTTCATTGTTACTGTCTCTAGCATAGTAGATAGAGTACCAGGCATCAAGTCAGGAAGACCTGAGTTCAAACATAATCTCAGATTCTTAGTGGCTATGTGACCCTTGGCAAGTCACTTAAACCTCTGGTTTCTTTGGTTTCCCCATTTATAAAATGGGGTTATACTCATACCTACCTTCTAGGTTATCAGAAGAGCAAATGAGATAATTGTAAAACATCTAGCATAGTGCCTGGTGCTATGTAAATGTTAGCTATCATTATTATTATTAAAGTAGAAAAGAGGTTGATGCTCTCTTTAAAGATATTGGCATCAGCTTCTGCCATCTCCCCAACCGATCAGCCAGTCTGCCTTCCTCATACAGAGGGAAGTTGATTGATCATTTTGTCCAGCTCTCTGGTTTCCAATGTTTTGTTTCATATAAGATTTAAGGGCAGGCTTTGAGCAATGATGCCACTACTTGGCGTATACTACAAAGAGGTCAGAGGCAGAGGCAAAGGTCCCACAGATAACAAAAATATTTATAGTAGCGCCTTTTGTGCATGGTAACAAAGAACTGGGAACAAAGTGAACATCCATCAGTTAGGAAATAGCTGAACAAATTATGGTATGTGAATAAAGTGGCATATTATTATACTTCTAGAAATGATGAATATGAAGAATTCAGAGAAATTTTGGAAGACTTGTCTGAAATGATGGAAAGTGAACACAAGGAGAACACTGTCCATAATTTAAAGGAAATAGCATTGACATGACAGCCCTATGATCCATGGCAATGGATCCATAAAGTCAATGGACGTGAAACACGCCATCTCTCTCTCAGTAGAGAGATAGCAGTCTATAGACATACACTGTCAGTCTTGGTCAACGTGTTGATTTATTTTTACTTAATTGTACTTTGTTGTGAAGGATGATTCTATTATGGGGTAGAGGAAGTCATTGGTAAGGAACATAGATGAATGTACCTCTCAGCCCAGTGAGCTGGATGAACATAGGCAGGAAGCTCAACGCCCACATTCCTACTCCAGGAAAAGTAACAGAAACAACCAAAAAGCTAAACATATCATCAGATGAATAATGATCAAGAAATCCAATAAGTAACCATAATAAATGACTTCTTCTAACACTGAACTATA
Source organism: Bettongia penicillata ogilbyi (assembly GCA_023548195.1). NCBI lineage: Eukaryota > Metazoa > Chordata > Mammalia > Diprotodontia > Potoroidae > Bettongia > Bettongia penicillata. Next base: position 10,042,527 of record JAJHZJ010000426.1, on the reverse strand, counting down.
CAAAAAGTCACCCATAAGCCCTTATACAATAAGGGGGCCCAATAGAAAAGTCAGTGCCTTCCCAGGCAAACAAGCTGGTAGCTTCCCAGAGCACCAGTTACTGATCAGAGATTCATGTAGTCTGTAAGGCTCTGTATCTGGAGGCAAGCAGCAGCAGAAGGTTCCCCAGAGAAGGCCCCAGGGTGTTCAGAAACCCATATTGGGAACCTTGGAAGTAACCAAGAGTGGTATTGACCAATACAACAAGTGCTCAGACAGGGACACTATCGCCTCTTTGGGCTTTGAGTTCCCTTGTACTCTGTGCTGAGATGCCAGAGGCCATCGCCAGCCATCCTGATCTATATCCTGTCACTGGACCCAGATGACTTTGGAAGAGAAAGTAAGACTGGTGACCTTGAACAGAACTCCTTCATTTAAATCTAATTCACTGGCAAGTCATGGCATCATCTTCCTGATGTCATGGTCCTCTTCCAGAATGAAGGACAAGTAACCACAGTAACAATCCATAAGCAGACTCAAAGGAAAAAATGGATTTTCTGCAACGACTATAATAATTCCTAAAAGAAATGAAGCAGGAGAGAAAACAAAAATGAAGTGAAAGCTCAGGAGGAAAGAAGGAGAATAAGAGAACAGAGAAGAGAAAGGAGAATAAGGATCTCAGAATAGGAAGTGATAAACTTTACCCAAGTAATGTGCACCCTCAAAATTAAAACAGATCAAAATAGTAATCACTCCATGAGACCACAAGAAATACTAGAATGATATCAAAAGTTTGAAAAATAGAAGAAAAGGTAAGGGATCTGTTATCTGAAACAACTGACCTGAAAAACAGGTCAAGGAGAGATAATTTAAGAACCATTGGTCTCCCTGAAAACATGATTATAAAAAAGTGTGTAAGATACTTCAATAAATCATAAATGAAAACTGCTCAAATCTTTTAGAACCAGATGACAAAATAAAGATAAAATCCACTGGTCACCTCTCCTGAACTCCAAAAGGAAAAATCCCAGGAATATCATAATCAAAATCTAGCACTCCTGTGGCAAAGAAAAAATAGTGCAAGGAATAAAGGAGAAGATGGGGGCTTGGGGATCAGGTGAGTTTCTGAATCTGCAAAAGAAAAGTAAACACATCTATACTTACACACACACACACACACACACACTCTCTCTCTCTCTCTCTCTCTCTCTCTCTCTCTCTCTCTCTCTCTCTCTCTCTCTCTCTCTCTCTCTCTCTCTCTCTCCCAGAATATACCTAGTTCAATAGGGAAACAGGGTATTTGGGGAGCGGACAAAATAGGGTTAAGAGGGGAGGATAATATGAGGAAGGGAATAGTTGCAAGAAAACCTTCCTAATTCTGAAAGGGGATACAGGCAGTGCTGTGGATAGAGCACCTGACCTGGAGTCAAGAAGACCTGAGTTCAAATCCAGCCTCAGACACTTACTAGTTGTGTGATCCAGGTCAAGTCACTTTCTCCTGTTTGTCTCAGTCTCCTCATGTGTAAAATGAGCTGGGGAAGGAAATGGCAAACTCCATTTCTGCCAAGAAAACCCCAAACAAAGAGTCAGGCACAACTGAAATGACTGAACAACAATCCTGAGAGGATGGAGGGAATTAAAAGGAAAAAAAGAGGAAAAGATCTGTAACCTAAGGAACATCATAACTAGATGAAGAAAAATTGTGATATATATATATATATACACACATATATGTGTGTATATATATATATATATTGTGCCATAAGAAATTATTTTCTGAAAATAATTTTGGACAATCCTGGACAATATGAACTGGTACAGAGTGAAAGGAGTAGAGCTAGTTGAATAATATTTACAGTGGCAATAACATTGTAAAGAAAAATAATTTTGGAAGACTTAAGTCTTCTTTCTTCAAAAAAAGCAATGACAGACCACATTTCCAGAGGATGTATGGTGAAACATGTCATCTACCTCCTGACAAAGAGTTAATGGTCACAGTATATATTTGTTTTTGCTTGATTATACTTGTCACTAATTTTTCTTCCCATTTTTATTTGAGGGTAGAGTTGTAGGAGAGGGATTAGTAAGAGTGAAGTCAAAAAAGAAAAAAGAGAATGGTCAATAAAATATCTAGAAACACAGAGGATAACAGAAAGAAGTTCAGAAGAAAGAAGAAACAATCAGGACAGTTTTGAAATTTAACTAGTTGGAATATGTCTGTATATTTTACATATATGGTATATATACATCCATATGGCTAAAAGTTAGTGATATGAAAAAAGATTGTCTTTTCATATTCAATTTATTTATGCATCCATGCATCCTACTTTGTCTATAGAAACACTCATTTTGGGGAGTATTGGGATTAAATTCAGAATTTTAAAAATTAAATTAAATTAAAAAATTAAACCAGTGTAGAAAGAACATCAACAAAGCATTTAATTAATTTTTTTTAAACCGCAAGGGAAGGCATATCAGAAAGAGTTCAAGGACTGCCATCCCTTTTCAGTTAGTAGTACTTCCCTATTATGATCAAGTTTTGGGTAGTGCTTTAAACTCTTGGCTTTCTATCCTTTCTTCCATTCCCTGTCCCATCCAGCTTTATTTGGTTCAGCTTTCTCACCTAGAATGAAAGAATATAGGGTTTCCCAAAAGTAAGTATAGTTTTCTTTTATTAAAAGCTTAGGGACATTCTGTATCAGAGTTGGAAGGGACTTCATTCCTTCAGTAGAGTTCTAGTTCAATCCCTTCATATTATGGGTTAGGAAACTGAGACTCAGAAGAACACAGGGACATACATTTGGAGTTGGAAGGGACTTTAGAGTCCATTAAGAACATTCTTTCATTTTATATTTGAGGAAGCTGAGGCCAAGAGAAGCTAAGTGACTTCCCCCAAGTCAGGTGGTGCCTGATGGCAAATTAGAACCCCAGGGGAAGGAACTCCACAAAGTCACTCAACTAGTTCAACAAGTCAAGTCAGCAAGCATTTATTAAGTGCCTACGATGTTCCAGGCACTGTGCCTAAGCACTGAGGATGCAAAGAAAGGCACAAAAAGGGTCAGTTAGTGACAATTGGAAGTCTAACCAAGGTCTCCTAACTCCCAGTTCTATACCACAACAGTCTCCGCCAAGCCACAAACAATACAGCAACAACCCAATGCAATAAAATAATTTAGACAATTCTTTGAATGGAATGCCAAGTTTGAGGAATAGAAAGGAAGCCAATTTGGCTAGAACATGGAGTGCATGACAGAGAGGAATGTGAAATAAGTCTGGAAAGGTAAGCTAGAGTCTAACTGTGAAGGACTTTAAATGCCAAGATGAAGCGTCTGTGTTTTACCCTAGAGGCAATATGGAGCAATTGAAAATTTTCAAGCTGGGAAGTAACTGGTCAGACATGTGCTTCAGGGAGATGATTTTGGCAGTTATATAGAGTCTGCCAAAGCAATATAGAATAAATGAGAGAGGGGCAAGGAAACCAATTAGGACACAAAGGCTACAGGCTGTAGGAGTAAAAATGAGCAAGTACTTAGTGTTGGCTAGAAGAGTCAGGGCAGGCTTCCAGGAGAAAGCAGGGACTTGAACTGGCCTTTGACAAAAGATTCTTGGAGGTGAAAAAGAAAAGGAAGAAAAGGGGGAAAAGTCATAGAATCTTAAGGACCTCAGAGAGGGAGTTTGGCATAGTATTTAGAGCACTAAATTTGTAGTCAAGAAGATGGGTTCAAATCTCACCTCATACACTAACTAGCTATGTGACCCTGGACAGGTCACTTAACCCTGTTTGTCAGGAAACTCAGTTTTCTCATCTATAAAATAGGAATAATAATAGAATAGCACTTAAGGGTTGTTGTGAAGGTCAAATGAGATAACATAGAGATAGCACTTTGTCAACCCCAATGCCACAAATGCTAGCTATCTAGTTCAGTTTTTTCAAGAATAAAATGAGGTAGTTATATTCATTGGCCTTTAGTATCTTCCAGCTCTAAATCTATGATCCCATGATCTTATTCCAAGCCCCCAAGACACATTAATAACCACAATAAAACCAACAATGATGATGATGGCTAACATTTATACAGCATTTTAATGCTGTGAAGCTTTGGAATATGCTACCTCATTTTATCTTCACTACAACCATCTGAGGTAGGTGCTATTATTATCTCTATTTTACAGATAAGGAAATTGAGGTTTAGAGAGGATAATTGGCTTTTGGAGGCCATGTAGCCAGTATCTGTTACAGAATTCAAATTTTGAATTCCTGACTACAACTCCAGTGCTCTATCTACTACTCCAAACTTCCCCCATGAGTAGCCATGCAATCTCTCTTAAAAGCTCCAGGGGTAGGGAACCCACCACTCCCTAATCCAGACCATTTCATTGTCACATAGAGCTGATCCTGAAGAAGTTCTTACTCATGCTGAACCTAAATTTGCCTCTCTCTAACTTTCTTCCTTAGAAGAGATGAAAGCTTCCTTTCTCACCAGACTGTGCTCAAGACTCTCTACCATGCCTACTATGACTCCTTCTCTTCATCTGTTCTCAACCTCCTCCTCCTCCCCCACTGTTCCTTCTGCTTCCTTTCATGTGTTGCCTTCTTCCATTAGAATGTAAATTTCCTTTGCTACTATTTATACTCTTAGCTCTTAGCACAACGCCTAGCACATAGTGAGCCAACAATAAATGCTTGTTGACTGACTGACTGATTGACTGAATAGGTACTGGAGTCGTCCCTGTGGGGACTATAGAGGATTAATTCAGTTAAGAGATGAATTTTGCTCCTTTTCCTAAGTCTTCTCATTTTCACCTAGAAACTAGAAAGTTGTATGGCCCTTTTATGGTTAACACACTTTCTGTTTACACTTGTATAACCAGGATGGATTGTAAATGTCTTGACTCGCCTTTATAAAGCCATTTATGTTTATGTAGCTGGTCTCCTGAACAACCCTATGAGGAAGAGAGTACAATGTGGTATAATGGCTTGAGTGCTAATATTGGAATCAGGAAAGCCAGAGTTCAAATCTGACCTCTGACACTTACCAGCTATGTGACCTCAGACAAATCACTTAACCTCTGTGGGTTTCAGTTTCGTCTCTATAAAATAGGCATAATAATGCCATTCCTAGCTCCCTTCATCTAACATGCCACCAGTGGAGAGTGCTAACTCTCGACCAGGTGATTTGAGTATCTAAATGCCCCACCACGAACAAGAAAACTTTCTTGGTATCAATCTGCCATCCAGCAACCTTATGGTGGAAACAATCTCAATGGATGATGGTCTGTGGTTAGTGAAGTGGTTAGTGGTTAGCAAGGAGAGGAAGTGGTTAATGTTACAGCTACTAAGCTTCCCCCGTGCTTCACTACTCCTATACCTATTCTTGGCGACTTCTAGTGTTTTTAACCCTGGGTGCTCTTCCAGGTCAGCACCCCACTTCACTTTCTTCCATTCCCAATATAGACCTTAGATTTAACTGGTTCAGTTTTATACTGTCCTCTATTCTTAGATCCCTTGTTCTCTCATCCTTGTTCTCACTCATGTCTTCCCAAACCGCAGCCCTGGATTATTTTTGTCATCAGGCTCTTCCGCTTCTACTCACAAGTTACTGGATGATCTTGGAGAAAGTCACACAACCATAATGAGTTAGGTTCCCTACAAATGGATGCTATCTAATCTCAGCCTGACCCTCACAGCCGAAAGGCAATCCTTTAACTCTTTCCTAATTGACTCAGGATATATTCCTCATAATTGTTGTGCCAGGCCTTCTCTCCTCAAGTCTCTCAGCCTATGCCTCCCTCTTCCTTTTCATTTTTCTGAGAAAACAGAAGCCAAAAAATTGAATCCAAGCCTGAGCAGGAGATAACATATTACAAATGAAAAATTATAAAGAAATAGTATGTAGGGTATCATCAAAGAAATATTTGATCACAAAATAAAATAAACTGGATATGTTGTAAGAGAAAGGATTAACCAATTGATAGCTGATGTGATATCTTCTGATGCCAAGAGAATGCAAGGAAGTCCACCAGAATGTCTGATGGTCACCCTATGCCAAACTTATTGGAGAACATGGACAAGAGATGCACAGGGTGGACAGGAATAGGTAGGTGCAATACACAATACATCAATACACTCACAGATTCATTGGAGGTATTTCTACTTTGCAAAATTGTACAGAGCCACCAAGATGTTGTATGAAAAGGTCTATATGCCCTCTTATATAAATGCAAGTTATAGGCAGTTAGGTAGGAAGATGGAAAGCATACTAGACCTGGAGTTAGGAAGACATGAGTTCAAATCTAGCCTTAAACTGTTAGTGATTACGTGAACTGAGCAAGCCACTTAACCTCTGTCTTCCTCAGTTTCTTCATCAGAAATGGGGATAATAATAGCACCTACTTCCTAGGCTCATTTGTGGGAATCAAATGAGATGATATTTGTAAAGTGCCATGTAAACGCTAGCTATCATTATTATTTGTATATGTTATATGACCTCTTGTCAATGTCATTGAGGGAATTCATGCTTTAGGTAGGGTTTAGACTAGATGGCTTCTAAGATCCTTTAAATCATCAGATTCTGTCTTTCTATGATTGCTCTTTGAGTCACTATTGTTCTTCCTCCATTTACCCATTTATTAGTTGCCCAAATCTGTCCTCTTCAAGCTGTTTACTTACCTTTCTTTAGTAGGGGATCTCAGTGATCAGAACTCAATCTTCTTAAGTAAAAGCCTATGACTCAGACCTAGTCCATTACGAACAAAGATCCCAGAAGAAATCTAGCTAAGACTCTAAAGTCGTCATGAGCACAGGAAATTAAGGCAAATAAGATAATACTTATGGAAAGATATTGCCATTAACGTGTTTCTTCCATATGCTTATGTTACACAAACTTACACCAATCACACGATCACATGATCACCAATCACATGCTATAATTTTGCAAAGTAGGAATACCTCCAATGAATCTGTGAGCATATTGATGTGGGGACTCCATCCAAAATTGCGTATCGCACCCACCTATACTTCCCTGGTCTATGCAATATTTGGCTCTGTTCACCACTCATCAACAAGTCTTTATAAGTGTCTATTTTGTTCTGGACACTGTGCTCAGCACTGGGGATAGTCTTAAGGAATTTACATTCCATCTGGGAGACAATTATATTTATAAGTATACGTGGAATAAATATAAAGACAATAAATACAAAACCAACATAAAGGAATTAGGGAGATAGGACACTAGCAGCGGAGATGAACAGGAAAGAGTTTGTGTAGCAGCTACTACTTGAGCTGAGCTGTGACTTGAGGAAAGGAAGGAATTTTCTGAAGCAGAGTTGAAGAGGGGGTATATTCTGGTCATGGAGAAGAGGCAATGTGAAGTCATGGAGACAGAAGATGGAGGGCTTGCCATGTGTAACAGGAACAGAGAGAAGGACAGTTTGGTCCCATCATGGGTTAGGGCCAGGCCTTAAAGGGCCTCAACAATTAAACAAAGAATTTCGTATTTGATCCTAGAAACAAATGAGAAGACGTTGGAACTTGTTGAATAAGGTATGGCATGAACAGGTCTGTATTTGAGGAAAATCATCATGTTCTCCATGGAATTTATCCAACAGCGCCACAACTAGAGTGAAATGACAGAAGCTTTGTACAGGGTGTCCAGTATCTGGGAAGAGGAAGGCATGCAGCTTCCTCTCCTTGGTGGTCTCTACCTGCCCTGCATCATAACTTTCCACATCTACACTATAACTGCCTGCATTCCACGTCCTACTCATCACACCACCATAGCACATTCCTCCTGGAGTTCAGTGGTGGTCTGCTGTACCACAGGCGCATTCTTGTGTCCTTGGGTTGAGGAAGATAATCAGGACTATACCTTCCCTCACCACTGCATTTTCTTTTTAGGACCTCCCACTTTCCCCTGCCACCTTTTCCTAGGGGTTGGAGAATATGGAACCCATTTCTGCTCCACTGTGACTAACCCGAGAGTGAACTCTTCTCCTGGACCTCGGTGGAAGCAAAAGTTTGACTCCATATGTATGTGCCAAACAAAGTAAGATTCCAAAATCCGCCTGCACCACAGATACCTAAATCTCACCTGTTCCACTGATTGCTTAACAGGAACATGGGCCAAAGACTTGGCTAGGACTGCTCATTGCATAATTCTTTTTTTCCCCCTAATTCATTCATTCAATAAATATTTATTACTGACTGTGTCAGTCAGCAAAAATTTATTAAAAACTATGTGTCAGGCAGGGCAGCTAGGTCGTGCAGTGGATAGAGCCCTGGACCTGGAGTCCAGGAAGACTCAAGTTCAGATTCAGCCTCCAACTGTGTGACCCTGGGTAAGTCATCTAACCCTGTTTGCCTCAGTTTCCTCATCTATAAAATGAACTGGAGAAGAAAATGACAAGCCACTCCTGGATCCTTGCCAAGAAAACCCCAAATAGAATCACAAAGAGTTGGACATGACTAAAACAACTGAACAACCACAAATGTATCAGGCACTGTGCTAAAGGTTAGAGATACAAAGAAAAGGGGGAAAAAGGTGCCTGCCCTCAAGGAGCCTACCTTCTAATGGGAGAGACAATATAGAAATTATAAAGTACTTACAAGACATATACAGAGTGGGAAAGGCCTCCTACAAAAAATAGGATTTGAATAGCATTGTGAAGGAAGCCAGAGGAAAGTAGGAGAGGGAAATGAGAAGACAGAGCAATCCAGACATGGAGGATGGCCAAGGCAAAGCCACAGAGACTGGACACGGAATGTTGTGTCTGAGCAATTGCAAGCAGGCCAACCTTGCCGCATTGTAGAGTATGTGGAGGGAAGTGAAATCTAAGAAGACTGAGAAGGGTCAGGTTATGAAGAGCTTTGAACACCAAAAAGGGGACTTAATGCTTGATCCTGGAGGTAATAGGGGATTACACTACAGCTCCTTGAACAGGGGAGGAGGGTGGCCCAGTCAGACCTACAATTTAAAAAGGTCATCTTGGTGGCGAAGTGGAGTATGAATTAGAGGAGAGAGAGACTTGAAGTAGGGAGACCAATTATGACTAAGGCTATTGCAGTAATCAAACAGATAAAATTTGTTTCATAATTTGTAAAGCACTTAACACAGTACCTGGCACATAGTAGGCCTTCTATAAACACGAATTCCCTTCCTATTAGTCCAGGTAAAGGATGATGAGGGCCTGAGCTAGGATTGTGTCTGTGTGAGCAAAGAGAAAGGCTCATATATGAAGGATGTTGTGTAGGTAGAAAAATGACAAGATTTGACAAGGGATATGGGGGAGGGGTAAGAGAGGGAGAGAAATAGAAGAAGACATTGAGGCTGAAAACCCAGATATTGTGTGAAAAGGTCATGGAAGATGAAAAGTTTAGACTGGATCTAGGTTCTCACCTCATGGAGTTTACAATCTAATATTCTCAAAAGACAGCTCATTCTGTTGTCAAGGGTTGTTAAGCAAACTGGACCATTTTCTAGTCAGAGAATTCTGCTCTACCACCCCCACTTCTAATCTGAACTTTTAGATGCTGCATTTTCGTCTGCTATTAAATGCTCAGGCTCTGGATTAAATCCTAGGTCACTGGCCTTTGACCTTAAGCCTGGATGGGTTTGGGTTTTTTTGGTGCCAAATGAGGCAGGAAAATGCAAGCTTCAGAGGATCAGTCACATGCACCCAGTGTTGATTCTTATGCCCTTTAAATGCCACCTCTGCAATATGAGGGCATTCAGCTAACACATGCTCTCTTTGGTGGGTTTGTCCTCTGCAGATGGGAGGCATCCTGGGTTGGCAACTACCACTTTGGCTGCTTCTCCCGTTGTTATGGAGCTGCTGTTGCCATGGTATTGTGGGGGCTTTGGAGGCGGGATTATCAAATATCTTTCTAGTTCCGCAGTATGTACAGAAGGTGACAGGAAGATTGTCTGGAAGGGAAAGGAAAGGAAGGATTTAAGAGAGAATTCAGAGTACCATATTGAGCCCAGCCCTTTCTTCCTCTACAAGAGGCTTTGCTAAAGGAAGAAACTGATCTCTAGTGAGGAAAAGACAGAGGTATAAGCTATGAGGATAAAATACAATTATTGGCAAATATTGTGTAATAGTAAAAGATCTGTGCCTGGAGGCAGTTGACATAGCTCCCTACTGCACATTTACTAAGCTGTGTGTCCATGGAAAATATCACTTTGCTCTCTGAGCCCCATTCTTATCAGCAAAATTGGTGTTAACAAACCTTGTACTACTCACCTCACAGGGCTATGGCTACAACCTGAAATGGGAGAAACAGGAATTATTATTGTTGGGAAAAGAGGCATAGACCAAGGGATTGGCAGGTTCAGGGGAAAAGAGGTTACAGAATAAGGGAGTTAAAGAAGACTTCCTGGAGGAGGAGAAGTTTTAGGTGAGTGATGGGATAACTGCTCATATTTCTTTAAGCACTCAGAATTTACAGCAAGCTTCCATCATGACCCTGTAAGGTAGAAAGTACAAGCAAATTTTTTTAAAAGCCTCATTTTATATAGAAGGAAATAGAAGCTGAGAGAGACTGAGAAACTTGGCCAGGGTCACGCAGTTGCACGTTTCAGAGCTAGGACTCCAACAAAGTTCTTCTGTCTTCAATTCTTAACTTATCTTCCCTTATCTTCCTTTTGACTCCAAGTCTTTCTCCTCTGTCAGGTTGTGGTAATTCTCACTATGATCCTAGGCAAATCAATTACTGTCTCTCAGCCTCAGTTTTTTCATGTTAAATGGGATAATAATAGCACCTGCCTCATAGGGCTGTTGTGTGGATCAAATGAGTCAATGTATGTGTAATACATACCTCTCTCTCTCTCTCTCTCTCTCTCTCTCTCTCTCTCTCTCTCTCTCTCTCTCTCTTTCTCTGGGTATATATGTATATATATATATATATATATATACATACATACGTATGCACACATATATACATATGCTCTATATCTGTATGAGCCAATGTTGTATTCCTCCTTCATTGCTAAAGACGATCAGAGAAATGATGACATGACTTGCACTTGACTTTGTTTTGAGTGAGGGAAGGTTATGCAGGTCACAAGCCTCAATTCTCCTCCAGAGTCAATATATCTATATGAGATGTACATGATTATTTGTCACTTGGAACTGAAAAAGCTCCTCTACTTTGTTTCTAGCACAATATCCTGTGCTTATCCATGCCATTACATGATGAAAACATTTTAAACAAAAATGTTAGTTAGTATACACAGGGTATCCCAAAAGTCTTGGTGCAGTTTAATTTTATTAATCAAATTAAAATTAATTGATACTAATAGTTCTTACTATTAAAACGTATTATTAATTAAATTAATAGTGATAGCTTATACTATTAAAGCTTTTAACTGCACTAAGACTATGGGGATATTCTGTATGATCTGAGCATGTTTAACTTCTTCTACATGGCACTGCTGGCTCAATCATAATTTCTGTTTTTAAAGCAACTTGATGTTTACAAAGTACTTTCCTCAAAGCCCTTTGTCATTGTAGGTAATTGTATTGTATTATAGGTAATATAGTTCCAGTGTTACAAATAAGGAAACTAAGATTCAGATAAACTAACTTGTCCTAAGTTATACAGCTAATAAATGTCAGATGTAACATGCTTTGGAACACAACCAGATTGTGAAACATGGAGAGACCTTGCTTCTGGGGGAAGATATCATTGTATCCTACTATGCTGGGTAGGAGTAGTCACTATCAATTGGCTATATAATTGAAACAGCCTGCATCTTTAAAAACTGTAAGATGGAGACGTAGGCACTTTCCTGCCCTGCTCCAAATTGGGTGAGGGTCCACCCACAGTTTAAGTCCCATGAACCAAACCAGTAAAGGGGAAAGTCATACCTGTCCTCCTTCTCTCCCCTTAGACACTGTGATCCTGAGAAACAGGCCTAGGGTTTCTGTTTGCTTTTCTCAGTTTCAGGTGCAGAAGGTGGAATCCTCACTGGACCCAGAACTAAGCCATATTGACCTTGGAGCCAGGATTCCAGGCCAGAGAGGCAGCCAGCCCCAACAGAGAAGCCAGGAAGCATGGGACTTGAGCCCAGACTGGGGGTTTGGATTTAGAGCTTGGAACTGGGCTATATAGGAACTGAGCTAAATTGTGGACCTAATTCCTCCTTCTCTCTCTAAGAGACTGAGCTGGTATAATGGGGAATTGTGCCCCCAGGTACAGGGAAGTACCTTTGTATATTTGTTATTATGTCTTCAAAGTAAATATTCCTTTGTAAAAGTTTGTCTGACTGTTAGTGGTTAATTAGAAACTAGAATATAAGAGACTCATCCCTACAATTTGGGGAATACCGTGAGTGAGGTCTAGAGACTCACTCTAGAGTCTAGGTGGCAGAGAGCCTAGACTCTCCCAAACCCCTTTAAGGGTACCAGAGAACCCTGGAGAAAGTGTGAAATGTAGTGCCCATGGAATTCAGGTAGTAGATTATTACACAGAGATAGGGCTCAAGACAGTCTTCTGTTACCAAGGACAAGGCACCCACTGTCTTTTTACTTCACATTACTTACACAGAAAAATAAAATGCTTTGAGTTGAAAATGACCTGTGAATTTCAGCCAACTTAATTAATTAATTAATGACCAGCTAATATCCCTAAAATCTATAATGAATGTGTGGACCCTGTTGTGGTGTAAATCTTTATCCTTAATCAGTGATAAATGGCAGCACATGCAGAAACCTGATTCATTAAACAAATCAACTCCCATACCTTGGACAGGGCAGGGTTGGAGACACAAAAATTGACAAGACACAACCTCTACCCTCTAACCTCTGCATCTAGTAGGAGAATAAAAGAGCTACACAAGGTAGAATGAATTAATCAGAGGTCTTACTAGGCCAGGCAATTATCTGGCCTTGGCCACCTTTGGCAGGAAAAGCAGAGGATGTGGTCAGATTCCAAGCTGTTGGCCTTTGACCAGGGAAGCCATGTGGAATAGAGATTAAATTTGTTCCACTTGGCCCCAGACGGCAGGACTAGGAAAAATGGGTGGAAGTTAGAGGGAGGCAGATTTCAGATGGACAAAAAGATGAATTTAGGAACAATTAGAATCAATCAATAAATACTTGTTAAGTGCCTACTGGGTAGAAGGCACCAAGCTAAGCTCTGGGGATACAAAGAAAGGCAAAAGTTAGTCCCTGTTCTCAAGGAGCTCACTCCAATGGAGTCTCCAATGGGGAGACTACATGAAAACAACTATGTGCTAACTAGCTATATACAGGATAAAATTGGAGATTAAAGAACCACAACCCAGAGAAAAAGCATTAGCGTTAAGGAGGATCAGGAAAGACTTCTCAAAGAAGATGAGATTTTCGGAGGGACTTAAAGGAAGCCAGGGGTACCAGGAGGTAGGATTAAGGAAGGAGTGTATTCTGGGCATGGTGGACAGCCAGAGAAAATACCCAGAGTCTGAAGATGGGGTGTCTGGTGGGAAAAACAGCCAACAGGCCAGTGTCATTGGATCACAGAGTACATCAGAGAAGTGGGTGTAAGTTGTAAGACCAGAAAGAAGCAAAGAGACCAGGTTGTGAAGGACTTTAAATGCCAAACAGAGGATTTTATATTTAATCCTGGATGTGATAGGAGCCCCTGGATTTTACTGAATTAGAGACCAGAATTCCCAAAAGAACTAGTGAGCTCCTTATTGCTGTGCTAAGCAATGGAGCACATCTCCATTTTTTAGTGCAGCATCTGAGATACAGAAGGTGCTTAATAAATGCTTGCCGCTTGACCGGTGATTTCAGCATAGACACAGAAGAAGAAATGCAAGGGATATTATCAAAAATATTCTCCATTCTTCACATAAGACTTGGTCAAAATGATCTGGGAAGCCTTTCCAATTTTAAAATAAATGTGAATGAATGAAAAAGCATTTAAATGCTCACTATGTCCCAAGCTCTGTGCTAAGTGCTGGCGTGACAAGATACCTACCCTCAAGGAATTTACTTTCTAATGGGGGAGGAAGACTGCTAGGAACAATACATCTATGGGAGTGAGGTCCAGGGAAGCATGTCTGACTTGGGAAATCCCAGTGACAGTGTCTCCTCCTTATCAGATAGATATCAGCAGGTTCTAGCATTTTAGCCCATCCACTAGGGGAAATTTCCTTATCAGTTCAAGCCAAAATCTGTCCTGTTTTGACAAAGCACTAATCTACTATAGCTTTACAAAGATAAAATGAGCCTGGCTCCCCAAGACTATCTATTGTCTACAAAGGCCTCTTTGTGTCCCCTGGATACCAGTTTTCTTTATGGTGTTGGAGCTTCATTCAGTCGGGTCTGAGGAGACCCTTCTCTCTCAAGGAGAAAGTAGACAGCCTGTAGATTAGGCAGGGGTTCTTAACTGTTTTGTGAGTCAGGGGTCCCTCTGGCAGTCTGATAAAGCCTAAGGAATGCTTAGAGTAATGCCTTAAATGCATGCAATACATAGGATTATAAAGAAAATCAATTATATTGAAATAAAGATGTAATTTTTTTCTCCTCCAAGTTCACAGACCCCTTGAAATCTTGTTCAGGTATCCCTATCCCAGATACTTCTCAGAGAGGACCCTCCCCTCCAGATGGCTACCCGTCTGAGGGCTCCCAAAGTTTCCCCCCATCATTCACCTAAGGGGAAATTCTTCAATTCTTTCCAGCTATGCTCTAAGGCAATTCCTGTCTTGCCACAACCTATCAATTACCATGGTCCTCCTCTCCCTTCCTCCCTGAATTGAACTGTATTTTGCCTTTCTTTGTATCCCCAGCATTCAGCAGGATATTTGGCATGTAGTTAGAGATTAATAAATGCTTATTGACTAAGAGGTTGCCAATCAATTAGAATGGTTAAAGAGGTTCCTGGAGCTGTCCTTTAACTGGATGAAAAAAATGTCAGTCTCATAGTATGGTGATTCCCAATCTTAACTTCCAGTTTCATCAATGCAGTTGTTAGGTTGGAGTCCCTCTTCTATCTTCTCATCCTTGGGACTCTGCCTTCCAGAAGAGAGAGCAGTAACCACTGGATGGACCTCACACCAACAGCAAATGGAGTGTCTACATTCTGCCTATGGTCAGCCTGCATCTGCTTAAGTCTCTGCCTGTTTTGCTGTCTTGCTTTTTTTTTCTTGTCCCTCTGCAAGTTAAGGTAGGCACCCCCCCCACACACACACACACTTTCTTTTCTTTTTTTGAACTTTAAGGCCATTTTGTCACATCCTGCCAATTTTGGCTGATTGTCTCAATGAAACTAGATCCCAAAGCAGCTAGCAAGTATCTGAGGAAGATCTGAACTCAGTGAAACCCCGAGAACCTAATCAGATGGTTGCTTACCTTAGGTAGTGCCACAAAGGTGTGGATGGAGGCAATGTACAGGGAGGAGCACAGAGGTTCCATCAGATCAAAAATGGTCCCTTATTATCAGATACCAGAAGGGCCCTGCACCTTCAGCCATCCATCATCAGCTCAGGTCAGCTGTACAGGTTTGCTGTCCAATCACATCAGAGACCAACTAAATTCCTGGCCTACCAAAGATAGCAAATAGAGTTCCTGAGAAAGCTAAAGGATACATGCTTTGCAGCAGCAGTGGTAGCACAGACTTAATTATGCTTCCAGAACTGGAAAGCATAGGAGAAGGAGGAAAATGTATGCAAGAACAGTAGAGCAGTAACAGTTATACTGATAGGAACTGCATTAACATAGCGGTTTAAGTTTTCAAAGCACTTCATGTGCTATCTCATTTGATTCTCACAACAACCTTGGGAGGTAGGTGCTAATATTATTCTCTTTTTTGCAGTTGAGGAAACTAATGATCAAAGAGTTTCAGTGATTTGCCCAAGGTCACATAGCTTGAAAATGTCTGAGGAAGATTTGAATTCAGATTCAAATTGCAGTGGTCCAGAGAGTACGGCGACAGGTAGGGCAGATAGGAAGAAAATGACCAAGGTGGGATGTGAAGCAAGTCTGGGACTGGCTAGATAGAGTGGGTCATGTGATTCATTCACCAATCAGGACAGTGAAGGCCCCAAGGCAGAGAATAATTCTATTATTTTGTGATTCCGTTTTCCACACTATCATTAGGTTACCAGCAACATATATTATTAATAAATATCAAATTTTCATTGGATGAATGAACAAGCAACAAATATTTATTGACTGCCCATTATGCGTTAGGCACTGTGTTTGGCTATAGGGTGGGGGTTCTTCAGGAAAGAAGGAAGGAAGGAAGGCAGGAAGGAAGGCAGGAAGGAAGGAAGGAAGGAAGGAAGGAAGGAAGGAAGGAAGGAAGGAAGGAAGGAAGGAAGGAAGGAAGGAAAGAAGGAAGGAAGGAAGAAAACAAGTAAGCATTTATTAAGCTCCTACCATGTTCCCAGAACTGTGCTTAATCCTTTACACAAGTTTTATTTGATCCTTACAAGATCCCTGGGAAGTAGGTGCTATTTATTATTCCCATTTTACAGTTGAGGAAACTGAGGCAGACAGAATTTAATCACCTTAGCCAAGATCACATAGCTAGTAAGTATCTGGGACTGGAGTTGAATTCAGGTCTTCCTGATTCCAGATACAGAGCTCTACCCACTATGCCACCCAGGTGCCCATGTTCTTGTGGCTCAAGAACTTGTTTTTTCATTATTTTGATAACTGTATTACAATATAATTGGTTTCCTTGGCAATCCTATGTATAGAATACTATTTTATGTAGCTAGTAGTTGCGTGACCCTGGCCAAGTAACTTAGCTTCTGTTTGCCTCAGTTTCCTCATCTGTAAAATGACGATAATAATAGACTACCTTCCAGGGTCATTGTAAGGATCAAACGAGACAATGTTTCTAAAGTGCTTGGCACAGTACCTGGAACATAGCAGGCACCATTTAAATGCTGCCTATTATTGTTGTTATAGAGGAACAAGAGCTCACTGGAGACTAAGGTGGTTTGTAAAAGTTTCCTGGAGATGGAATTAGAAAAGGTAAGACCTTGGAAAACATGTAGTATTTCAATAGGAGGAGATGGTTGTCTTATATTAAACAGAGGCAGGTATATTTATGTCTGGGGACTTGAGTCAGTGTGAGATAGGCTAAGAAATGTAGAATTTCTTTCTTCATTTCTCACTCCATATTTCTGCCCATATCTGGAAGTCATATTGTGATTTCTGTCATTGTAGATTTCTATCAATCTAGCATTTCTAGCATTGTGGTAGTTTCTGGATCTCCATCCTTATCCTCACCCACACTGCACAGTAGCTCCAGCTCCAAGCCATTATAAAACGCTAATAAAAATGTCTGAGTGTACAGTTTTTATTCCAAGGACACCCAGTAAATAGCAATTGATGTTAATGAAGTTGGTAACAGCAACAAGGAATTAAGTGATTAGCTGGTATTGCTTTCTATTGTAGGACTAGAAAAGATAAGAATTAACCTAATAAAATTCTTCTTCATTCATTCATTGCCCTGAAGTCTTGCTCTGTTGTTTCTTTGTAGAGTGGGGGCAAGTTTGAGTTCTTGAAAGCTGTCAGTGAAGTATAAGTTCTAGCAGGTACCATCAAGATGAAAAGTTTTCTGCAAGCATCTTGCAACCTAGATCAGCCAGGGTCCTATGACTTCTATCTACTAAGGTGCTGTGACTTCTAGCAGACAAAGGCCTGGGGTAGCAGTTCTTAAATTTTTTAATCTCAGGACCCTTTCACATTCTAAAAAATTACTGAGGATGCCCCACTAAGAGATTTGTTTACGTGGATTTTATCTATTGGTACCATTTTAGATATTAAAACATCTTAGTATTATTATGAAAATAGCTTTTTTCTAACATCATGAACCTGAAAATGTCTCAGGGACACCCAGGGGTCCCCAGATCACATCTTGAGAACCACTGACTTAGGGGAAATGCTCAGAAAGATGCATCACCATAGTGTGAGATTTTCCCCTGTCCCCATTGTTTACCCAGCCACCAAGAAAGGAAACTCTCTCATTTTGATTGGTTGTGGAGATGTTTTGTTTAGGTACAAATGTTCCTGAGATCTTTTGTCCTTATCTCTAACACATCTGCAAATCAGAATCCCCCAAGGTAACTATACAATTTTCCTCTAGAGATAAATGGGATTGATTAGAATGTAGACTCTAAGGGAGTTCGTAGTTCAGAAACAAACATACCAGATAACTAAAAATGATGGTAATATCACGAAAATAAAATTTCCAGCAAAAATTCTAAATGTATAACATGCAAATTATTGCTATAAAAAAAAGAATGAGTGCATGACGATCAATACCTGTCTTGGGTCAATGGCGCCTGCTTGGAAAATAGAATAACAAATACATTAACTTCTCAACTCTCAGCAGAGACAAAGGAAACAGAAGACTGAAAATCCAGGCCTCTGCTACTTGTTTCACCTCCAAGTCAGAGAAGATCCAAGAGCAAGGCTGTAAGGGATGGAGACCCGGAGCTATCCAGGGTTCCAGGAAGGCAAAGGAAAGCCCAGGGTTTACTATCTCACTCATAGTCAGAAGAGAAGAAAAATCATAGTTACCAGGCTCCTACCCCTTCTCAAGACAGTGAAGGCAAAAAAAGAAAAGCAAAAAGCAAAACTCCAAAAGTCCAACCAATTGCTTCCTGCCAAACGAGGCCACATACTTTCAGTCATCCAGTCACTTGTCGGATACTCAACCTCCCAGTACTTCAGTTCTACCTTCAATTTCTGCCCATTGACACAGAAAGCTTGGCCAACAAAACAGGTTATTTAGAACTAAGGAAATCTGACTCCTTTTGAGTGAATGGTAAGCCATTCCCTTTGTGGAGTCCATACCACTATGAGAGGAGTTGAATGAATTAAGAGGGGCCTATGCCTATATTCATACTAGAAAGCTGTCTCTTCAACCCATGGGGGCAGCCAGGTGATACAGTAGATAGAATATGGGGCCTGGAGTCAGGAAGACCTCTGTTCAAATCTGGCTTCAGACTCTAGCTGTATAACCCTGGGCAGTTCAGGTACATTTGTTTGCCTCAGTTTTCTCATCTGTAAAATGAGCTAGAGAAGGAAATGCAAACCACTCCAATAACTTTGCCAAGAAAACCTCATATGGGGTCATTGAGAGGCAGATACAACTGAAATGACTGAACATCTACAACTTTGACCCAAGAGTCACTGGAAAAGGGCAGAGGGGAATTCTCATTGTGATTCTCTATGCTAACTGCATACAAGGACACTCTCAAGGTCTCTCTGAAGAACTTTGGAATAGATTGAGCAACATAGCAGCCGTTGGCAAAGTACTGCCCTGCATGGTGTGCCCGCATCAAAGAAGGCACTATGCTCTGTGAGCTAAGCCAAATTGTAGTAGCTCAAAAGAAATGTGAGAAATGCAGATTTAGAGACAGCTCCACTCCAAATGTTCATGCAGACTATTTGTGCCCAACCTGTGGTAAAAGCCTTCTGAGCTTATGTTGGTTTGATCAGCCACAGTCAGACTTACTGTACCTTGACTCCAGCGTCATGATGTCATTTTGGTCCTCTTCAAGAACAAAGGACAAAAACCAACCAATTGAATACCTGGAAGGCATTAGCTGACAACATGAAAGTTATCAATTATTCAACTATTGAACAACCACTAGGTGTCAGACATTGTGCTAGGTACGGGGGATACAAATATAAAACCAAAATTGTCCCTGCCCTCAAGATGCTTATGTTCTATCAAGAAGAAACAAGGTGTATACACATGACCAAATATAAAATACACACAAAGAAATTTCAGAGGAGGCACTAGCAGTATTTGGATGGGAGTCAGGAAATTATACTATAGAAGGTGACACTGAAGCAAAATTGAAAGAAGTTGGGATTTGGAGAGGTGAAAATGAAGGAATGAATGAATTTTACTTCTTACTAAGCATTTACTACATGAAAAACACTGTGCTAAGCAAGAGGGATACAAAGAGAAAGGTAAGCCAGCCCCTTCTCTCCAGGAGCTCACAAATGGAGGCGGTAACACGCAGAAAGTTTCAGCTGCAAATTAGATGGAAAAGTCCCTTGATCCTTAGACTGCATTGGCAAAGCAAATAGTAATGCCTCCTCTTTAATGTCATTTCAACTGATAAAATCATATCTCTGACATTTAACCATTTGACAGCTCCAAGTACTTTGGTAGCAAGAACTTTCTTTTCTGGGTCTTCAATAGATATGTCTGTGTTTGGCTGTCTTGCCTTTCCTGTATGTGGCAGTTGGTTGACAGTTGGTGGGGATGGCTGGACCCTTCTCCGCAGGAGTTAACTTTCCCAAATGATGGCAGTAAGGGCTGGGCTGGAAGCAGGACTGGTGGTTTTCCAGGCAAGGGAAACAGCCTGTTCAAAGGCAGAGGGATGGGAGATGGAATGTTGTATATGAGTTTGGCTGGCATGTTGAGTGTGTGAAGGGGAATAATGTGTATCGAGACTGGAAAGTTAGGTCGGAGCCAGATTGTGAAAGGCTAGAGAGGAGTTGATGCTTTTTCCCAGAGGCAATAGGGAGCCATGAGAACTTTGTGAACAGAGGAGTGGCATGATCAGGCTTAAGCTTTAGGAATATTGCTTTGGCTGCTGTGTGTAGGATAGGTTTGAGAAGGGAGAGGTTGAAGCTGGCAGCACAATTAGAGCTTTTAGAAGGTTGCTATAGGCAACCTTAGATTTATAGAGAAGCTGTTGCCCTCCTCAGGGATACAGGGAACAGCTGCTGCCTTCCTGCCACAGATCAATTGCCCTGCCTTGATGATTGTAGGAATAGTTAGAAAACAAGCCTGATTTTTGGATTTTTGGCTGTTGTCTGAAGATCAGCCTAGCCAAATGCAGACAGGGTTGGCCACCTGGTAATGATTTTTTTGGGGGGAGGGGGTGTAGGGGAGAGGGGAGGGAGAGACACAGAAACCCTTGAAACTGAAACTGCTTCCTGAGGTGTATTACAGTTGTAAACTGAGTCACAAACATCTCCTTCTTACAAAATTGCAGATCTTTGGAAATATTGAAGTGTCAGGTTTACTCTCATCTGCCTCTCTCATCTGTTCTTTGTTAGTCCAGAGAGACTTTTCCACAGAAGCCTGCTTCTTTTTTTCCTGCAGGGACTTGGGAGACAGCTGAGCTGCTCTGACCCCAGCAGTCTCAGTTAACAGACTAAACTGATATATCTTAGCCAGCGAATGCTTAATGCTGAGTGAACACATTTGTCTGTTAGCAAATCGGCAACTAATGATACCCCCTGAGATATTTAAACATGATGCCTGAAATAAGAGTAGCAGTTCCCATAAACCCTTCTGGGTCTTTATTTATGTGTAAACAGGTTATTTGAATGTCAATTTAACTTGTGGACAAAAGGGAAGCAGACTGGGAACCAGATTTGTTGTTATTCAGACATGTCTGTCGTGTCTGACTCTTCCTGACCCCCTTTGAGGGTTTTCTTCCCAAAGATACTGGAGCAGAGCCAGAAGACTTGGGTTTGAATTCTGCTGCCATCCACTTTCTTCTCTTGCTCCTTGGATAAATTTCTTCACCTTAATTTTCTCACCTTGGAAAATGAGGAAGTTGAACTAAATGGTCCCTAAGGTCCTTGCCAGCTCAAAATCCTATGATCCTTTGAAAAGTGTTATCACGAAAGACAAAAAAGCATAGCAAGGCTTATTCCATTGAACAAGCTTGGAGTTTCCCATTCTGTGGAGGTACCAAGGCCATGTGGTAGCTCAGTGCTGGGGGGCACTTGGAATTACGGTATGAAGTGATAAACTCTGAGTGGCCCATTGGTACTCCTTCCACTTCTAGGCATTGGGGGAAGGGGGTAGAACAGAGCTACGTATTTCACCAGTTAAAAGAAGAGACCACATCTAGTTTGACTTCTATTTTTATTTTCCTGAGGCCCACATGAAACATGGACCCAACTAGATAAGTTCATACTTGGGCCCATGGATGCCTTTTTCACTTTATATTGTTTCTTCTCGGTAGATAACTTAAGCTTCAACTCAAAGTAGACATGTTCAAGCTTAGAGGTGATGCCATGATTTTGAGAAAACCAGAGGTCCTGGGTCCCATTGGGGAGAACTAGTGGCAGTTATATGAACAGACAAGTAAGAGAAGAAGCTTCTGAATCAAATAGGACAACTTCTGACTAGAGGGTTACCTAACCTGGGCTGTTTTACCAACAGACGTGCCAGAAATTGTTCAGATGTTTTCTAACTGAGCTGAAAAGTTAAACACCTAATAAGCATTCCTGCAAATTCTTTTATGCTGATAAAGTTATTGTGTCATCCTCTCAACAGACAAACAATAGTAAAATTCCTGGGTACTGTTTAAGACTGAGTTACTGTTTAAGTCATTCCATTAAATAAGTACTTTTTGTCTTTTATGTTTAGTATGTAGGAATAAATTAGTTGCCCCATATTGTACACCAGAGGTAGCATACCTTTTCATATTGGAAGGCCGCATTAATATTTAGCTGTAATCAAATAAAACTACATTCAAGAAACTTCAATTAGATATACTTTAAAAATGTATATTATTTTGTAAAAATTTAACTATGTACTTGTTAATTTCAAAAAATGAAAATTATTTGTTAATTTTAAAGTTAACTAACATTTTAATGACTTTATTGTGTCTGCTTTTTGTTGGAAAGCATTTGAATATTTGGTTGCAGCACGGAGGTCTGCAGTTTCTGGTTGATCCTCTTAGAGGGGTCATTTGTGACCTTAAGGGTGTCTTGATTTGGATTAGGTAGGAGAATGTAGATTCGAAGCAGTAAGTGGTTGAAAAGCAAGATAGCATTTTTTGGGCATATTGCCCAAGGTGTGAGTATTCTACTCCATTTTTCCATCATTTTAATTGGATTTTTCTTAGCATCAAACAATGATTTTAAAATGCCATCTACTGAGAGCTCAATTCCATCTGTAGTTCTTTATGTGCCTAGGTGAAGCACTCAACTAGGTGAGGCTTAAATTCTAATTTGTGATGTCATGATTCTCTCAAAGTCAGTGAACCTTTCTTTGTATTCTCAAATTAACAAGTCTATAGCATCTAAGAATTCTTCACATGATTTGCATATATCATCCTACTTATCAATGACCTTTGCTAACTGCAGAAAATGTTCACCTGAAATTTACTTGTGAAGATGTGTTTTGAAAAA
Source organism: Bettongia penicillata ogilbyi (assembly GCA_023548195.1). Classification (NCBI taxonomy): domain Eukaryota; kingdom Metazoa; phylum Chordata; class Mammalia; order Diprotodontia; family Potoroidae; genus Bettongia; species Bettongia penicillata. Next base: position 10,019,427 of record JAJHZJ010000426.1, on the reverse strand, counting down.
AGGATGGTTTTTTTTTTTGAAATGCTTGGATTTTTTTTTGCCACATATTATATGTGACTTAATTTTACCTTGTAAGGAAATATTCAAGCCATTTTGATTAGATTTTTTGATTTCTATAGAAATCTTCTTTCAATAATTCACACTACTGATTCTATTATTTATAAAATTTAACTATCTGTTCTCACAGATAAAATTTTGACTAACACCTGTCCTTGTGATAGCCAACACACTTTAAAACGATACAGTAAATCCACTGTGAATACTTTAATGTTCAACGTTAGCATGTTATGAAACTGAAGAGGCTGTGTTGCTTTTCTACAAATAGAGTTAACAATACTTATAACTTGTTGCAAAGTGTCACTTAAAATAGTAGCTTTAGCACAGAGATTTTGCTGATGCACGATACCATGAAAAGAAATAATATCTAGATCTGTTAATATTTTTTTTAAATCTGTGCAATAAACCCTTCATGTTTTCCTCTCATAAAAGGTACACTCTCTGTATATATTTTCACTAAATATACCGAACTCAGTCTAACTTCATATTAACCTTGAAAGTTGTTGATAATATCTCTTTGTAATGTTCTGTTCACAAGAGTGCCCAAAACTTAGAATAACTCTTCATAGCAAAGAAAGTCTTCTGTTATGGCCCAAATGAAGTATAAAACCTGTGCCAAGTCAGTAGTATCAGCTGATTCATCCAAAGTGATTGAATAATATATATTTTCCTTTTGAAGTATCATATGTTGTTCTGTTAAGTTGAAGGCTAATTCTAATTAGCCTAATTGAAGGCTAATGCTGCCAATCAGTTATGATTCTCCTTGAAAGAGGCAGTTGTTTGTACCTTGAAACATTATTGGGGTCTAAGCATCCTACAACTTCAACAATATGTTCTTTCACAATGTCTACATCACTGAATAGCTTCCTTTTCCCCCCAGTATTTAAGTTATTTTATAAGTTGATTCAGTGGCATTATTTCCATGTCTTATTACTGCTTGAAAGAATCCTCTTTGCTTTTCCTTTTGATCTTTTAATCTCCTCAATACAACTTTTTGTGCTTCTCCTTCTAATGTAATATATTTGTGGTCCTTATGAGTGTTATAATGCTGATGAGCATTGAATTTCTTTAATGTTGATATTGCAGTATCCAAAAGCAGTCAAATCTTATGCAAATCATCTTATGTTTAGTAGAAACAAGATAATATTGCAATACCCAATCCTTACTAAGAAATCTGTTTTCTTTCTTCAGCATTTTCTTGTTCTCCTTTGACATGATGGGCTGTTAAGCAGACAGAATTAAAAAATACTATCAAGCTGTGCAACTATTCATAAATTCCATTTCAAACAGATACACAGTGTCAAAATCTGATAACAGACTGTCATAATTGACCCCCATAAACTCTCACCAGCCAGTCTCATGCAGTAAGGGCATCAGTCAGGCAGGGAAAGTCAGAATTCTTCCCTATCTGCCCACCTCTTGTTTCTCTGCTTCCTTTTTATGTATTGTCTTCCTTCACTGGAATGTAAGCTCTTAGAGAGCAAGGAGTATCTTTCTTCCTGCTGGTATTTGTGTTCTCAGTTATTAGCACATTGCTTCACACATAGCAAATGATTAATAAGTATTTATTGACTTGACTTGAAGAATAGTAGCACTGGAGACAGTGCAGTTGGAGTGTGTTCTCATCAGCAGATACACTACCAGGGCAAACTTCCAACCTCTAAGCCAGCCATTAATAGTTGCTAGACTATCCCATTAAAACCAATATCAAGAAGACCCTGATTAATGATTTTAATCTGGTCTCTTTTCTCAGATTCTTGAAATGGAAATCCAACATAATTCTGCTTGAAACATGAACAGGATCATGTGACTTCAGCAATGCTTGGCCTGCAACATTCCTAAATTCTGTATTATGTGAACTTATACGCACCCATTAAAGTCCTCAAGAATTTGTCCAAGGAGGGGAGTCCTATTTGTATGTAATCAGGAGAATGACGGATCCTGTATAGACATGTTACCTAGCTATACTGTTCTCTGAGTTGGAGGTAAAGAGTTGAGGAATTAATTTACAGAGGTGTTTACTAGGGAGATTTGGTGCTAATGAGACTGATCTCAGTTTAGAGGGGTTCTTCACTGAGAACTTGTTTTTAAAAATTTTTTTGGATAACTATATTTAATGCAGTTAGTTTACTTTGTAATCCCATGTATTTTATAGATTTTAAAAGATTATTCAAAGAAGGGATCCATAGACTTCATACTTACACAGTCCATACTTTCAGTCTATAGGTTTAAGAACCCTTAGGGTCAATTAAACTCTTGTTGGAATGTGACTTTGAGTCCCCTCATTGCTACCTCTTACTATCTCTGCCTTGCTTCAAGATTCAATTCCAGGATTTCTACAGGGATTTTTTTTTTTGTTCCAACCCCAACTACATGTAATGTTATCCTTTTTCCAATTACCTTCTGTCTATATCTTATATGTACCTGCTTATTATGTTTTCTCCCCCATGAGGATGTTCACTCCTTAAAGGTAAGAACTGGTTTTTGTTTGTTTTATTTTTTTGTGTATCCTCAGTGCTTAGCAAGCACAGTGCCTGACACATAGTAAGTACTTTATAAATGTCTCCTTATTGGCTGGTTGTTTCTACTAAGAATGAACAAGATTTGAGAAGAGAGCAGAACCCTCACAGTGCCTGACGACTGGCTGGTCTCTCTCTAGGCTCAGTTTTCTTATCTGCAAAATAAGGGCACTGGATTAGATTACGGATCTTGAGCCTAGACTATACCAGCCAGTTTGAAGTCCCCTAAGCTACATTAAGGCAAACTTTTGTCTCTGTTCTGTTGAATATACAGTTGGATTAACAAATCTTTGTGAAGACAAATGAAGATGTAGATCTTAGTGTCTCCATAGATGAGTGATTTAAACTGAAAACAAGCTTGTAGTTTGCATTAGGTGCAAAACCATTGTATCATCTATGGAAATTTCTTTCCAGAGCTAACATTCTATAGTTATGTGGCTCTGATTCCAGGATGCTAAATCAAGGTGGCCCATAGCAAACCAGGTGGCAGACAGGCCAAAGCCAGCTATCCTCCAACTGCTTTTCTCCTGGGATGGTAGGGAAGGATAAAGGGGGCATAATTTTGCTACCCTTATTCTAAATAAAGTAGAAGAAATGATTGGAAGTATTTAGAATTAAATGAAGAGAAAGGTCACATTCATCAATACTTCAATACAGAGAGACCATCTTACCACTGCAGTCCCTCCACCAGTGCAAATCACAATACATTGCAATACACAGTCTCACTGTATAATTCATGTCCACATTTTAAAGAAAATTTAACTCTCTATAAAGTTTGAAGTACCCTGGAGGACTTGCTCAGTTTCTTTTAATCTTTTATGGGTACATAGCACTTATGCTCTCTTTGAATCTTTTCTCTCTGTCTCATCTATCTCTCTCGCATACACATTCTCTCTGTCCTTCTCTGTTTCTCTCCCTCCTCCTAGCTCTCTCTCTGTTTCTCTTTCACCAGCTATCTCTCCATCTTTTTGTTCCTGTGTATCTATCTGTCTTTCTCTCTGTGTCTCTCTCTCTCTCCTTCCCTTTCTTTCTCCATCTCTGTCTTTATCTTTATCTCATTAGATGATTGTCCTCTCCTACTATGGAAATCATTGATGGCACTTCTTATATGCAAACTATCATTAGTGGTAACATGTACATGCAACTGATTTACATCCAACATGAATCATTTCCAATGTGCCATTTTCATTGTGTACAAGTACCAATAAAATACACTTAAATAGAGATAAGGGAAAACACAGGAAGCATAAAGATAAACCCTCAGAGTTGTAGAGATTATATATAATAATACACCTAGGGACTGGACCTATGATTTCACTGTTATAAGGTATCCCTTCTACTAATGAGGGTCATCACCTCCTTGGCAGAGGCTAAATGACTTGTTCAGGGTCACAAGCCCAATGTTCTATCCACTGTGCCACCTTATTATTATGGAATAATAGCTGGTATTTATATAGAAATTATATAAGCACTTTTCACACATTAGTATCATTTGACTGTTTTACTGATCCTGTTATATAGTGAGCATTATAGACATGATAATAGCAGCATTGTAGAGACTGTTAATACTTAAGAGTTGTAAAGACCTGCCTCTGATGCTTATTAGCTCTCAAATCATCAGTGTCATTTAAATGCGCTGAGCCTCAGGTCCCTCATTTGTAAAATGGGGAGAATTATCTTTAGCATCTAATTCACAAGGTTGCTATAAGGTTTAAATGAGGTATATTGTAAAATGTTCTACAAACTTTGTCAGTTATTAATCCCACATTTAGAGGTGAGACCCAGAGAGTTTAACTATGTCACCCCCACCCAATTCATATGGATAAGCATCAGAGAGAGGATTTAAACCCAGTTCCATCTGGACTCTAAGATCTGCTGTTTCTGCAGCCAACCGTGTCAACTGAGTTCAAATCCAGCCTCAGACACTTACTAGCTGTGTGACCCTGGGCAAGTCACTTAACCCTGCTAGCCTCAGTTTCCTCATCTGTCAAATGAGCTGGAGAAAGAAATGACAAACTGCTACAGTTTGCCAAGAAAACCCCAAATGGAGTCATGAAGAGATGGATATGACTGAAATGCCTGAACAACAAAATAACTGCCCTATGCATAAGCATAATCAAGTACTTTATACTACATCTGAGGAGACATGAAGACTCTCAAAATTAAGGAAGGATTTCTTGGAAAGGTAAATTTAGGTTTACCTTTAATTTATAGGAGGGACATGACTGACCATAAAGCAAAATTAAAGGAATCTTGAGTGGGACAAAAAACAGAGAAAAACATCAGGGGCTGCAGGTAAGATGTCAAATTGTTTTGCCTGGTAGGAATAGAATGGTCATGGACTAAATAAAAGGAGAAATACATACAGCTGCAAAGTCTCATAAGGAACTATTAGGAATTGTCATTTTATTTGACTGCCATTTGGAAACCATTATGGGTTCCAACTGGGAGTCCTAAGATCAAAATGATCATAGAAGTGTAGGGTTTAGAGCTGGAAGGGACCTTAGAGATGCTTAAGGGAGATTATTTTTAGTTCTGTGCTGGATGGGTATCAGAGTGGTATCGGGACTGTAAGTAAGAATTTTTGTGCTTGGGATAATCAATCAAGAAACATTTATTAAACTAGTATTATGTACCAGCTGCTGTGCTGAGTGGTGAGTTTACAAAGACAAAAGTAAAACAGTACCTCCCCTCAGGGGATTTATGTACTAATTGGAGACAACATGCACAGAATACTTATAAAAGGAGAACAATGTTGTTTTGAAAGGGAGGGCATTAACAGCTGGAAGGGTCCAAGCTTCCTGTGCAAGGAAGTGCTTGAGGTGAGTTGTGAAGGAAGCTAGGAATTTTAAGAAGTCAAAAGCGGGAAGGAGGGAGGGAAAGCATTTCAGGAAGGGAGAAGAGTCAGTACAAAGGCCCAGAGAGAGGAGATGGAACATTGCGTGTGCACAGCAGCGAGCATACTAGTCTAAGTGGATCAGAGTGCATGAAGTTCTTGTTACTGAGCTGTTCCAGTCATATCCTACTCCTTGTGACTTTTTTTGGCCAAAAATACTGGAGTGCTTTGCCATTTCTTTCTCCAGCTCATTTTCCAGTTGAGGTAACTGAGGTAAACATGATTAAGTGACTTGCCCAGGGTCATACAACTGGTAAGTATCTGAAGCCAAGTTTGAACTTAGGAAAATGAGTCTTCCTGATCTCAAGCTTGGCTCTGTAGTCACTGTGGCACCTGGATGCCCTATGAAGAGCAATAACGGGCAATCAAACAGAATAGATAGGAAGGGGCCAGGTTGGGAAGAGTTTTAAAAGATGAACAGAGGAATTTATATGTAATATTGAATAAGGAGTGGCTAGTGGCTATTGCCTCCATAGCAGCACTGTCTGGGCTGAACATAAAAGAATCTTGGGGTTTCCCAAGATTTGTAAGGTCAAATATTTGATTTAGAGATGATAGGGAGCCACTGGAGTTGTTTTTTTTTTTTAAATAATAGAGTGATAATAAGTTGTATGCATTTTAGGAGAGTCACTTTGGCAGCTATGAGGGATGATGAATTGGAGTGGGGAGGGAATTGAAACAGAAAGATCAAATAAGATATAATTACAATTATCCAGGGTCTGAACTAGGTTGATGGCTGTACGAGTGATGAAGAGGGGACAAATTCAAGAGATATGGAAATAGAAAGGATAAGATTTGGCAACTAATTGTGTATGTGGGGAGAGTGAACTTTTGAGCCTGGGTGACTGTAATGGTACCCCAAGCAATGAACACGAACAGCACCTTCATGAAGGACAATTGGGGGGGGGGGGTTAAGGGGGGGATTTCCATCTTGGACAAATGGTGACAATTCAACTAGATATTCTCTGGGCTCCATTAAAGTTCTAGATACTATGAATCAATAGGAGATTGTGGAAGCAGGAAGGTATGTGTGACGTAGTAGAAAGGGCACTGGACTTGGAATTGAGACATGAATTCAAATCCTGGCTCTTCTGTTTTCAGTGGTGTGCCTTTGAAGGTTATCATTTGTCCTCTCTCAATTTCAATTTCCTCTTCTGTAAAATGGACACAGCAATCTTTACATTGCTGACTTTGCAGTATTGTTATGGGGAAAGCACTTTCTTTTATTTTTATTTTTTTCCGGTTTGAAAACCACACTTTATTTGTGAAGGCGACTAGAAATATCCAATAACTTCTATTTTTAAGCAAAAACAAAGAAACAAACTCTCCTTTCACATTTTTCTTTCTTGTAGTGGGGAAAGCACTTTCTAAAACTTAAAATGCTATGGAAATGTGACTTAATTTTTAGTAAGGTTGTTAGAGTCATCCAGGCAGGCAATGATCAGGGCTTGGACTGTGAAAATCAAGAAGTAAAGGCTGATATAGGGAAGGATGACCTCCTCTATCTGTTCTTAATCTGTCCTTCTGACCTTGACTCCATCAACAACTATGGACTAAGCACTATGACAAGTACTGATGGCAGATGCAAAGACTGAAATGAAATTGTCCCTGCCACTACTATTTATTTGCTGATATTCTGTACTTCAGCCAAACTTGACTATTTCACCGTTTCCTGAACAGTTTCCTTTAAGTACCTTAAATCACACCATGCCTTCCATCTGGCACACTCTCCCTAACCCCTATCTCTGCCTGTGGAAATTCTACTCATTCCTCAAGACTCAGTTCAACCTTTCTGTAGTTTTTATTTTTGACCCAAAAGTAGTAAAAAAAAAAAAAAAAAAAAAAAAAAGAATCCTCAGTCTTCTGATCTAATACTACTTTATACTAATTAGAAGGACTTAAGTAGAGTGCTGGATCTGTAATCAGGAAGATCTGCCTTGAAATCCAGTGTCTGACACTTACTAGATAGATGATCCTGGGCAAGTTGCTTAACTTTTCTGCCTTCATTTCTTCATCTGCAAAATAAGGATTGTAATAGCACCTCCCTCCTTGTCGTTGTAGAGGATAAAATAAGATAGTATTTGCAAGCCTTAAAGAGCTTTATAAATACTTAGTATTATGAGTATTGTTGCTATTGTATCTTTTGTGCACTTATATATAATGACTATGTAGCAACATCTCTCCGCTTACTTTCCCAACACACTGGGCTAGCAGATTAGGTCTCAAAATGAAAGTATGCTATTTTTCCCTTTGCGGTTCTAGAGTACCCCTGAGTGGTTGTAGTTTCTAATATTATAGCTTACAAGCCCCCATATAGTGTGCCCCCAATCAATCGTAGAATTCTATCAGTTTCTAGAAAAAGGTATTTACTAAGAAGTCATGGTAGGAACAATAGTTACAAAACATCCTCTGACCTCAAGTGAATATTCTTTCCTTTCAAGCCCAAGATCCCTAGTAAAAATATGATCAAGCTTAAAATACAATGTGACTGAGCCACATGTATAATTAATAATAACTTAAATACCGCTTACTATGTGCCAGGAACTGTGCTAAACACTTGGCAATTATAATCACATTTGATCCCCACAACAGCCCTGTGAAGTAGGTATTACTATTCCTATTTTACAGATGAGAAAACTGAGGCAAACAGAGGTTAAATGACTTGCTCAAAGGCTACACAGTTACTAAGTATCTGAGGTGGGATTTGAATTTAGATCTGACTGACTTCAGGTCCAATGAGCTATGCATTGTGCCACCTACCTGCCCCTCATGTGTAGAAAACACGTGGGCTAAGGGGTCCCTCCTAACTCTTGGCCCCAGAAGTCCTTTTCTTTCTTCACGGAGTCCTCACCAAGTTCATTTTTGGACATGGCGTTGGCTATGTACAAATTACTCCATTGCTCCACTGGGGTTTCTTATATAGCGGCACATCACCTCTAGTAGAAGTCTTCTGCCCAGTGATTTTTGTTCTTTGTCCCTAGAAACTCCTGATTCTACTGTAGACACTGTGGTATCCTCCAACCCTTAATGGACTCCTCAGCTGCCATTCAGCCCTGACCTCTGGGGCACTTTCTGATGGCTTTGATGGATTTCCCAGCCTCACTGGTTGCCTGGCACTCATTCACCTAAAATCAGGGTAAAAAAAAAACTATACACACAAAAGAAACAGAGGTGACATATGTTTACAGACATACAGCTACAGGGTAGAGGATAGGACAGCTGCCCTTCCCCCATGGGGCAGCTCACAGCAATGCTCACTTGAAAGCTGCCAGAGAAAAGAGTGAGAGATCATCCACTTGGACCTTGTACATGCACACTTAGTTCCAGCTCAGCCTCTCCTGAGTCATCAGTCCTTCCAGCTCCTCAGGGAGCCAGAAGCCTTTTTATCTTCATGTTGTGCTAATGTTGATTCATCATGGCCAAAACCAGCTTCCCAAATGCCACATGTTAGATTGGCAGCAAGCAGAGAAGACTGCAAATGTTCTTTATAATCCACCAGCAAGGACAAATCTGAACACATTCTAAGGCAGTGGTTCTTAAACTAGGGGCTGTTATCTGGTTTGGTTTTTTTTTCAAAAGATCTCAATAACTGCATTTCAATATAATTGATTTCTCTTGTAAATTCATATATTTTGTTTTAGAAACATTATTCTAAGAAGGAGTCTAGAGGCTTCAGCAGATTGCCAAAGTAGTTTTAACAAGGTTGGTTAATCTTGCTCTAAGAACTGGTCCTCATTAGTCTCTTTTTTACAACTGGCATCATATTGATTTCTATTGTAGTTATTATATTGAAGTAAATTATAATATTTAGCAATAATAATATATTGTAAGTTATTACTATTTTGTAATAAATAACATTAATACTATGTGGTAAGTTCCTTGAGGATAGATACTGTCTTTTTTAACCTTTGAATCTCTATTAGTATAATATATTAATATACTATATAACAGCATATTATATACCGTAAATTACTTATACAACATATAAACAATACCTATATAATAGTATATTATATAGTGTACTAGATATATAGTACCTAGCACTTGATAAGTTTCTTGAGCAAGGCAAGGAAGGGACTCAAGGACTCTGGATCTTGGTGCAATTAGTGCCTTCTAAGGCAGTTAGGAGGCATTATGGATACAGTGTGGGATTCAGAATCAGGAAGACCTGAGTTTGAATCTTCCTTCAGAAACTCATCAGTTGTGTGACCCTAGGCAAGTTATTTAACTTCTCTGTGCCTCAATTTCCCCATTCATCAAATATGAACCATAATAGCACCTACCTCACAGTGCTGTTATGAGAATAAAATAAATAAATATATGTAAGACTTGCAAATATTAAAGTTTGTTATTGCTACTATTATTTTCATTATCATCATTATGTGCCTACCCAATGCTAGATTATGGCAAGGCTTCCAGAATTTTCCTTGTCTTATTGGTAACATAATTCACTATTTTTTTTATCCCTTCTCTTATTACTCTCTTCCCCTTCACCAGTTACTAGCTTGATTCATTCAAGAAGCATTTAATAAAATGTTTTCTTTGTGCCAGGCACTGTGTTGACCACATTGGACAAAAATAAAAGTCCCTGCCCTCAAGGAGATTACACTGTTTTTTATTTGGGGGGCAGGAAACAACTAATAGGCAAAAGCAAAATATGAACAAGATAAACACAAAGTAATTTCAGAGGGCAGGCCAGTAGCATGGAGGAGCAGGGTTTTCAGGAAAGACCTCACTTAGCTAATGGCAGTTGGGTTGAACTTTAAAGACCATTTTAAGAAGCATAAATCATATGGGAAAACATTCTAGCCAGGGGGCAAATGTACAAAAATGGGAAATGGAATGTTATGTATGAGGAACAGCAAATAGACCAGTTTGATTAGGATAGAAAGTGTGTGAAGGCAAGTAATATGTTAAAAACAACAACCTGAAAAGGAAGGCTGGAGACTGATTTGAAGGGCTTTAACTGCCAAAAAGAGATTGTATTTTATCTTAGAAGCAATGGGGAGCTATTGAAACTTTTTGAGCAAAGGGGTCACAGGGTTGGGTTTATGCTTTAGAAATATCAATCTGACAGTTTTGTGTAGGATGGATTAAAGAGAGTAGAAACTTGAGGCAAAAAACCCAGTTAGGAGGCTAGTGGAGTCCAAGTGAGAGATGATGAAGGGCTAAAATAGTATGGCAGCTAGATATGAGGACAAAGACTGATGGAAGAGGTTGAGGAGTGTGAAGAGATAATGATGGATTTTCTAAAAGTGTGTGATATCAGTCAATCAACAACCAGTGTTCTTTCTACTATCCTGCCTTTCTGGTGAGGAGGATTCAGAGGCACCAGCAAATGTAAGAAATGCTATTAGTGGCAACATGAGTTTGAGTCTTGACTCTGCTACTAATTAGCTATTTGACCTTGAGAAAGTTCCTTCATCGTTGTTGACATTTTCTGATCTTCTACATCAAAATGTATCCTTGTAGGATTTAGGAGTTGAAGGAACTTTAGAAATCATTTCATTTAACCTCTTCATTTTACAGATGAGGACACTGAAGCATAAAGAGGTTAAGAGACAACATAAGATCACAGCTAGTAAGACAAGGGTGAGTGGATTTGAATTCAGCTTCTTGAACTTCAAATCCAGCGCTTTTCTCACATTGTCTCTTTGAGTCTTATTTGTCAAATGAAGGGTGGCTCTACATTAGGTAATCTCCAATGTCCTAACCAGAGCTGATAGCTTGTGATTCTATAAGGGGCCAGTGGTTCTCCCCAGCCTGTCCCCCCTGTCCATGGCGCTACAGGGCATTTCAGTTATAGGGCAAATAAAGTGCCAGTGGGCAACTAGGTGGCAAAGTGGACTGGAAATTAGGAAGATTCATCTTCCTGAGTTCAAATCTGGCCTCAGACACTAGCTATGACACTGGGCAAACCAATTAGCCCTGTTTGCTTCAGTTTTCTCATCTGTAAAATGAACTGGAGAAGGAAATGGCAAACAACTCCAGTATTTTTGCCAAGAAAATCCCAAATGTGGTCAGAAAGAGTCAATCACAACTGGAACAACACAACAACAGTGTGCCAATGGTTATTTGTTGGGAGTGGGGGAAGATCCAGGGTTCACTGTATATAAAAAGACTTGAAAATTGAGCTCATAAGCTTAGAAATCATTTAGTCTAGTGCCATCAGATTACAAATAAGAAAACTGCAGCTCAGCAATGTATCCAAGGTCACATAGCTAGTCAGTAGCAGAGTAACAGGATTTGAACCCAGGGGAATTCAATCAATAGTCATAAATGGCTAACAGTAACTGAGCCAATGTTGCAATCCAGGTCCTCTGACTCCTATTCAGATATTTTTTCCCCACTATGCCAACCAGCCTTCTAGCACTCACTACTTGAGGAGAGAAACTGAATCCTCCTAGGTAAGAGACTGGTAGTGGTGTCAGAATACCAGAACTCATAAAGGTCATTCTGTTATTTGTTCAAATTGAGCAAAATAAACTGTGGTTCCCAGGCTTAGCTTGGTACACTTTTGATCTGGTCAGTGTGATTGCTCTCAGAGAACAGACTACACATTCAAGAGGAAAGGATGTTTGTGTATGAAAGTTGTCAGCTGAGCTAGGCTTGGGATAGTTGAGTTTCCTGAGACAAAGCAGGGTTATGGTCATCATTTATTGCTTTAATTTTGCTCTGTCCAAATAGGTTCTCTCCTACACATTCCTTCTCATAGCCTCTCCTTCCTTCTCTCAAAGATCAAAACAGTATTTTGTGGAGGGGGCAGCATAGTCCAGTGGATAAAGTGCTAGATTTTCAGTCAAAAAGACTTGTGTTTGACAGAAGTAGAAAGAATTAATGCATCTGAGTTCTCATTCACAATTCCTCCAAAGAGATCTATAAAATGTACCAAATCCTGATGGAGAAGGTGAAAAAAAGACACAATGATTCTTTTGTTCAGCCCAGGTAGGCATAGAGAGACAGATAGAGAACTGGGGACATGGTTGGGGCAGGAGCAAGGACATCTTGGAGCACTCTAGCATCCTAGGGAAAGACTGCATCCAAGCACAAAAGATCCCAAATCCATACTCCGGCACCCCAGACCCACAGAGGAGCACTGCAGCAGGGACAGGTTCTAACTGGCAGCTTTGTTGCCAGCTACCTAATGCTGGGCAGAGTGAGAAGGACCTGTGATCCAGGCATTGATGAGGTTGCCTATTTTCCAGGTAGAAAAGTCTTGTGCTGTGTACCAAGAAAGGAGGAAGTTCAGAAGTCAGTCATTGTGATATGGCTCAGAGCAGAGACTCACTTCCAGCTAGCATAGCCTTTAAAGAAGTAACTAAAGCAGGAAACCCAGACCAAAGGAGAACCTACAATTCTCCAACTTTGAACCAGCAGAGCTTCCTAGCTGGCTGCTGTTGACTCTTGCACAAATCCAAACCTAGGTCGGGAACTTGCAATGTTCAGACCAGGGTGGGACAGTAATCAGACTTTGCCTTGGATCAGACCCATTTGGGATCCCTGAAAACTTGAAAGTCCCTAACTTGCCCCTGAAGTTCTAGAATAACATAACACTCAATGCACCAAGAAAGAAGACCTGAATTTGAACCCTACATGCTATACTTGACCTAGGCAAATCACTTAATCTCTTTGAGCCCCATTTTCCTTATCTGTACAATGGGCATGATAATATCCATAGTTCCTACCTCACTAGGGTTGCTGTCAGGTTCCAACTCAGTAAGATATGTAAAGTGCTTTATAAACTTTAAAGAACTATATAAATATTAGCATTTACCATGGCCAGAGCTGGGGGCAAGGGAAGAGAAAGCTAAGTAGGGTAGTCAAGGATTAGTTGAAGGGAACTCTAGGAGTGCATCTGATTTAGTGGTGTGCTAGTAAATGTTTAACAACTGGCCCTCCATAAAAAATGCACATATAACACACTTAATTGGTTTTTTTTATTTTATTCTGAACTTAAGAACTAAAACATATAACATAGTAGAACAGAAAAAAATGATTGTGTATGAAACTACAAATCTATTATGTAAGACTTGCTATTCCTTTAAAATATATAATCAGGTAACTTCCTTTTTTCCCATCCTTCTCCCTTCCCCCACTTGCCCTAGAGATGACTACCATTAGACATATATATGTATATACATATACATATATATATATGTAAAACCATTCTATACATACTTCTATTTATCAGATCTTTCTCTGGATGTAGATAGCATTTTCCTTCATAGGTTCTTTGTATTTATGATAGTCAAAATGACTTAGTCATTCAAAGTCATCCTTACAACAATATTGTTGTTACTATATACTACATTCTCTTGGTTCTGCTCATTTCATTCTTTCTTATTTCATGCAAGTCTATCCATATTTTTCTAAGATCATCAAGCTCATTGTTTTTTATTGCACAGTAGTATTCCATCATAATCATATACCACAACTTGTTCAGCCATTTCTCAATTGACAGGCATCTCTGCAATTTCTAGCCACCACAAAGAGAGCTGCTATAAATTTTTTAATTTTTATAAACTAGTAACATTTTCTCCATCACTTTAAGTGTAAAAATCAACAAAACCATAAATCAAGCCCTGATTTGTAGTGTTTGATGATTCCTAAGATATAAATGATCACAATGAAAATTTTCAGCATACTCTCACACCTCTAAGTCTAAGACCTCTCCCTCCTACCCCCTTCCCTACTTTACAGTGGATAAGTACTGGCCTCCCAACATTATTTTATAAAGATCAATTGAGATAGCATATGGAAAGCACCATGCTAATCTTAAAGCTTTCTATAAATGCTAGCTACCACTGTTGCTATTGTTATTATTGTGCTAACTCTGGACCCAGGACTCCTGAGACAGTCATGAAGTTAATGCAATAACTTTGTGAATAAGTGAACATATCTTCTGCAGATGGAATCAATATTATGCTTCTCACGTATGTGTATTACCATTTTTAAATATATGTGTATGCATTTGTGATGCTTGTGATTAAAAAAATTACTTTAAAAGCATTACTGAATCACAGTTGGTTTTCTCAGCATGCATTTTCTCAATCAATGCTACCACTATCATGGAGAGGCTCCTTAAAATATTTGAAACTAAAAGGGGGATTATTTTACTCAAAAAATTAGAAAACTGATGGCTTAGATATAAAGCATTGTATGCTATAATAGAAAGAGCACTGGACTGGGAGTCAGAAGACCTGGATTTGATTCATTTGGTGTGTGATCCTGGGTAAGTCAATATCTCTGAGCCTCATCTTCCACACCTGTAAAATGCGGATAATAATATTAGCATCACCTACTCACCTGGGTGTTACAAGGCAAGTGTTTTGTAACATACTACATAAATGTGAGCTATTATAGCTATTGTTGCTGTGGTGGTAGGCACAGATACAGTCTAAGAACATTGAAGGTTAGTGAAGTGAACTTTAAAAAGAGAGAGGTCCTTCTGGCCATAGAGGTAATTTGGAGACTTCTGAGAGTGGTGGTCTACTCAGCAGGTTAGAAAAAGCTTTTCAACATTTAACTTGGGAGAAAGAGATGTGCCTAAAGAAGCAAAATCCTTCTCTTTGGGCTTTAGTTTCCTCATCTGTAAGTTTAGGGAGCCAGACTGTAAGGACTCTGAGGTTTCTTCCAGCTCTGTCATCTCATGACCCTTTGCTGAACAAAGTTATCCATGCTCTTTACAAGGACAAGGTGAATGGTATTAAGTTCTGATTGGGATAGATAGAGCCCAGACAACTTTAAAATAACACCTCAAATTGAATTCTGGAGCAGCAAAGTCAACAAAAGGTCAGGGTAAAACAATGATCTAGCCCAAGGCAATTTAAGAGTTTGGCAGGAAAGTTTTGACAAACTGGGGTGGTGATCTGGCACAGGGCACAGGACAGGTCATGTGACAATACCAATAGCAGGCCTTGGGGGCAGCAGCATCAATGGCAACAGCAGTTTCAGGAACTCTAATCCAATAGATGGTAAGGGGGTCAGAAATAGATTATAGGGGACCCTTTGGTGGTGCTGGACTCAAGGCCCTGCTGCATTGCCCAAATATAGTTCTGGGTTGTAGTTCCTTGTGGTCACAGGAGAGTAGGGGCCTTGGTCACAGTTCCAAGGTGGACAAGAGTGCTTGTGGTTACTCACAAGGTAGTAGGGGCCATGATCTCAGTTCCAAGGCAGAAAGGAGCACTAGCACTTGTGGCTACAGGAAAGCAGGAGACCTACATCCTCCCAGTCACCCAACTTTGGAGACTCACAATCAACTTCAACTCCTGTATCCTGCCTCAGGCACTTAGTAGCTATCAAACTTTGATCACCCTGTCAGCTTCTTCATCTGAAAATTGAAGATAATGAAAGTAACAATAGCAACAACCACAATAATAATATTTTAAAGTTTGCAATAAAGTTTGTCCCTTACATATAGTATTCCATCTTAAGTTTCCATGACTTGGCACAGGTTAGAAATGCACGGAGTACCTGTACACCCCCGCCTCACCTCTGCCTCTTGGAATCCCTACTTTCCTTCTAAGCTCATTTCAATTATCATCTCCTACATGAGACCTCTCCTGCCTTGTTTTCTTAAGTACTAGTTTCAATCTCCCCAAATTACATTGTAGAAGGAAGAGAAGGGAAGGAGAATGGAACAAGCATTTATTAAGTGCCCACTTTATGTTAGGCACTGTACTAAATTCTTTGCAAATATTGTTTCACTTAATAATAATTGTAATTAATTTGAATATATTTTATAACTATAAATGTGTATGGGGGGGAGAAATGTTGCTTTCCACAATAAAATGAAACTTTCTCAAGATAAAGGATTATTTCCTTTCTGTCTTTTTGTCCTTTTTTACATAGTAGGCATTTAATAAATGTTTGCTGAACTGAATTGAATCATGACCTTTTGTCCCTAACACTAGCTCTTTTTAGACTGTACTATTACATCCTCCTATTTCAGATGTAGCAGTAAAATAAAGGGGAAGATCATAAAAACTGAGAATGAGTTCATCTCAAAACCCAGAAAGCCACAGGGACTTTGGAATCAAGAAGGTTAGGAGGATTTATGTCTCAAGTTGGAATTAAGTGATCAGTGAAATCTTATAAAAAGCCAAAGTCAATGTTCCCTGAATTGATTCTGAAAAAAAGTTGAATGCCAAAGTCAGATAATATATACGAGTAAGGCATAAGACTCTATAGCATTCCATATACGACAGAATTGTTATCAAGATCAAATGAGATAATTTCTATAGACTGCATGGTTATATAAAAGCCATGATGATCCAGAAAAGAAAGTTCTTGGCACTGAAGTATTTGGAGCTGTCATATGGTTCAAAATCAGAAACTCATATGCTTTTTATCAGTGGAAATGACATTGAAGAAGAGGTGTCAGAATCTGATTTACTTTTACTCTTTATCTGATGCTACATGTCTTCTTCCTGTTCTCCAGCCTCTTCTGGGAAGGGGAGTGGCATCTTCCACTCAATGATGAATATACTCACACCCAGTCATATCTTACACATCTCAATGATTCTGAACCCTTATATGTCATCACCAAATCCCATTTCCCACCACCTCATTATTTCCATCCCCCTCAACTCTCCTACCCCAAAGTCCCATCTAAATGCTACCTACCCCTTCAACAAACTTTTTCTTCATCTTAAATCTTTTCTTCTCCCATTCCTCCCGTCTTCTTTCTAACTACCATTAAAACCTGGATCCCCATACCAGTTACACCTTCATTCATTCTCCTTGGATCACTGGTTAAGGTTGGAATACGCCTGGCTTCCCATTGCCACTTCCAGATTCTGCCCATACTGCCATCTCTTAGTCTTCCTTCGAGGTCCATATAATCCATATCTTCTACCTAATCAAAATTTTGGTAGGTGTTGTCTACAGAACTCCAGGTCTCACCTTCCTTTACTTCCTCAACAAGTTCAGTGCCTAGCTCACAATTTCTCTTTTCTTCAACTCCTGACATCATACGAGGGAACTTCAATATGCATTCTGGCTTTACCTCAAATCCTTGTTCAGTTCCTTGTCCTATTTATTTCATATGACTTACTTCTCATCTCAGCCATACACAAAGATGGTCTTGACCTTGATCTTGCAATGACCCACAATTTGTAGTGTTTCCATGTTCAAGAATTCTGAAATCTCCTTACCTGATCAGAATCTATAGACTTTCAATCTCTCCACACTTACTATCTAGAAGAACTTAAATTACTTCTGATCCTCAGTCTCTTCATCAGTTAAATGGGAAGTAAACATTACCTTACCTGCCTCATAGGGTTGATGTCAGGAGTTTCATAGACCTCAAAACAGTACACAAAAGTGAATTGTACACAGAAGTATCCCTAGTCATTCTGGCATTTGGGGTAAGCTGCATGAAATGTGTCATCAAAACAACTTTTCCTTCCTGATATAAACATAATACAAGAAATATTAAAGTTAAATTCACTTTAGGGGCAACTAAGGGGTGTAGTGGACAAAGTGCTGGGTCTAGAGTTAGAAGATCTGAGTTCACATCTAACCCTTGATACTTACTGACTGTGTGACCCTGAGCAAGACATTAATCTCTTCCTTAATTTCTTCAACTGTAAAATCAGGATAACAATGCTACATACCTTGCAAGGTTGTTGTGGAGATCAAATGAGATAATATTTTTAAAATGAATAGTATAGTGCCTGACACATAGTTGGCACTTACCCTTACCCACAATTCCCATTTGAGTGGGAGGGGATACCATCTGAGACACTGACGTGTAAAGGGGAGATTGAGACTCCCTAGACACTGTCTTCTATAGGAGAGTCTATGAGACACTGCCAGGATGCTTCTGGCAGGGTGCTGCCAGGCAGGGACCAACTCATCTGATGTGCTGTCACCAGAGGGAAGGGGGGGATATGGAAGGAAATGAGCCATCTGGTAGTTTCCTAGTCTAACTAATTATTCTTGCTAACTAGGGGCAAAGCTCAGTTGTTTCTACAGCTACTGGAGGAGTGTAGACTGTCAAAATATAAATGTAACCAATTTAAGATGTGTGCAATCTTTTTAAAAATAATTATTTAATTAATAATGAATTGTCGTTTCCAAAGAACTTTATATATGCTAACTAGGTTGATCAAGGAAGTGTCTGATAAATTTGATAGCTTCCCCCAATGTGATAGGACCAGCATTTCCCTGATGCAGCCTCTTTCTTTCTACCCACAATACAGGGAGGCTTTGCCTAAAATAAGACAAAGCTTCCTGGTCCTCTAAGGACGTAAAAAGTCCTAGCTGCATGGAGTCTAGGCTTCTCAGACTTGATGCGTGCCTAAGACCTTACAAGCAGACATATACTAACGACATGGTGATCAGACTCGTTTTCATATAGAGCCAAGTAGCATCAGAATCCAGATAAGCTAAAGGCTGCTCTAGTCCTTGTTACATATTCTTGCTATGTGATAACAGCAAAGTAAACTTCCTTTCATTAAATAGTCATTAACTTATGAGTGCTTCATTTGGTCCCAAAAATTTAACCTAAACTAAGAGAATGCTTGCATTATAGCCAAACCTCAAACTCTCAATTACCTTAATGAGATTATAGGAACCTATCTTTTGTTTGGAACCATCTGATCTGCTGGTGCCTTAAGGACACAGGAAACTCTTCTGACTTGTCAGTAGTGACTGGAACTGTCTCCTGGGCAGTCCTAGGATTGACTGTCTAAGGCACAGGAGAACAGACTCTGTTAGAGGACTCTTGTTAGCCCTTCCTTTGAGGTCTTTAAAAGTGAATGAGCAAATCAACTCTTTTTCTCCCTTCCCTTTTCCCCCTCTTTTTTCTTTTTCTTTTTTCTCTCTTCTCTCCCTCTTCCTCTCCTCTCTTTTCCTCTTTCCCTCTCTCCTTCTTTCTCACTTACTTTGAGAAAACATCAATTTGCAGCAGAACATACCTGTATTCTGTGGAGGTGAAAGGAAGAGGGTATGGAAATCAGTGCCCATTGGAAGGTTCCTCTTCCCAAAAACGCTTGATGATGACTTGCAACAGAAGCGCCTGGCAGAGGTGGACATACTTGCTCACACTCTGAAAGGTGGGCTATGCCACCTCCTATGTAGGAGGAAAAGGTAGAGAATTTTGGATTTCCCAGGTAGCATGATCCCAGAATCTACCCTTTTAGCAACAGGAGATTTCCTGTGTAGCCTTTGGGAGCTGCCTTATAGCTAACTCTAAGCCTGGCAGTTATCAAATTCAAGACTTGGGGGTTTTAGACCATCTACAGAGAGAAAAAGATTTCCTGATGCAGCATGTTCCTTGAAGAAGAAAAAGAGTACCATCTGCCTCATTCCTGTGCAGTTTTCTACTGGGAGAGCAAAGCCAGTGAGTTACTTAAACAGTAAAGGCTCAGTGGGAAGGGCATTGGTTGATTAGCATCTTCCAATCCATGCTTACTTTTCGGGGAAATCTAAAGCACAGATAGGTACTCTAAGTTGTAGGGGAGGATTGGGTAGGACTGCCTAGAAAGAGGGACTCACCAGGATATTAGAGTTGGCATGATGGAAAATCCTAGTTTAGTTACCTTCACAAGGGAAAACGGTGGGGGTAGGAAGGGTGGAAAGAGTAGATAATAGTTACCTGAGTTCTCTATGTGTTTTCTGTTCAAGGATTTCCATGAGTACTTTGTAACTTCTACATTTTCTGTGAAATGAAATAAAATAAAATGAAATAAAAGCTGTCATTTTCAATATAAACTTAGTATTTTGAGTGTGAATTAGAAAGGCAGTTACCCACATTTGGTGGACCATGAATATATTCAAACAATTGTCTTAGAGTAAATCCAGAAGAAGAGAAATAAATTCAAGACAGAAAAGTCCTTCTTGGGGTCAGAATCTAGGATCAAATCCGAACCATATGAACCTAGTCTTTGGAGATCCCGGGGCCATGGCATACACATACATGTTCTCATTTGAGTCTCAAAAAAACAACCCAATGAGGTAGATAATCCAGGTAGAATTATCATCTCCATTTTAAAGAAGATGAAATAGAAATTTAGGGAAGTTGAGAGTCTTGCCCAGAGTCACACAGCAAGGATCAGATGTGAGATTTAAAACCAACTCTTCTTAGTACTGATCTCACTCTCTATCCAAGGTGCCTCACAATTTTGGTTCCCGTGGGCAAAACCGTATTCTGCCCACACACACACACACACACACTGCCCTCAGCCATAGTCCTGGTTGTATGTGAACTAGTATGTATATTAAAACCATTTGGCAATTTGGTCTCCTTTTTAAGTACTATAAGTCCAGGATTTCTGTTCTTTCTTGGTTTCTGTGGGATCATTATTTTTCTGATAGCTTTTGTTTACAGCTATATTTCTGATTTTTGTTTATTTTTGTATGTTTATTAGATTTGTTAGCAGTAGTACATGTATTTTGATATTAGATTAGTCATTTCCGTCTCCAGGAATACAGGCCAGTGCTGAACCACCCACGCATGCTTCAGCATGACCTGTCTCTTGTGCCTTCTTTCTATTTGCTGTTTAACGGCTGCTTAGTATGCTACAGCCCACATGAGAGTCTTCCCGGAAGCAAACAATTCTTAACTATTTTCTCCCTGGCATTTCCTTTTCTGAAAATAGGGTTATCATCTTCATCGATAATATGCTTTGGTTGTTTAACCATGCTTTATACAATTAATCTGTACTGTAACTAATGCTTTTCCTGCTAATATACCAAATCTTAGAGTTCTATTTAACTAGGGCAGAAATTTAGCATTTAATGGAAAAATTTGCAACCAAGATTGTGCAAACAAAAAGTAGAGGTTAGAAATAAAGAGCAATGATACAGAATGGCAACTTGCATGCATATAGACAATCAAGTTGAGAAATATTTTCAGGTTCTCTCGCAAGAGGATCAAGGACATGTATGACATGATCAAGAACAAGTGAGCAGAAAAGGAGTTGGGTTGGTCATGTAGCAAGGATGATGGATGATATAAAGGTAGTTACAGTGTTGCACGGATTCCCATAAATATTAAAAAAAAGGTTTCCAACATATTTCGGTAGATTCTCTCTGGAGGATTCAAGGAGAACTGAATTAAAATTCTGTCAGCCATTTACCAGCTATGTGACCAGGGCAAGTCACTTGATCTCTGTCTTAGTATCCTTAGCTGCAGCATGGGAATAAGAATAGTACCTCCTACTTCCCAGAGTTGTTCTGAAGATAAAAAAAGTGCCTCAGATACTTAGTTGTGTGACCCTAGGCAAATCATTTCTCTTAGTTTCAGTTTCTTCACCTATAAAATGAACACCTACTTCATAGGATTGTGGTGAAGATCAAATGGGTTAATGTATATAAAGCATTTTGTAAACGTTAAAGCTCTATATACATGCTAACTATTATGAAAACTATTATGTATTATTATTCATGGAAAGACAGGGGTAAGAGGCTGTGGATACGTCCCCTGTGGAGGCAGTATTTATACAACTGAGATTATATGGACTTATACATATATACATATACATATATATATAAAAGTCCATATATATATATATATCAGGTGGGATAGGAAGAAGCAAAACTCACACATAGCCATGACCTTAGAGATAGGGAGGCATGTATAATCAAAAGACCATAGCTACAGGAACCTGATCAAATTAAACATGAGATCTTCAAGAACGAGGACTGCCTCATTTTTATCTTTGAATCTTCAGTGCCTTGTACATAAATGTCTGTCAAATGGAGTTTAAAAAAATAGTTAAAATCCATGACATTTCTTACATTTGGGCATCTTCATCTAATATGGGCTCTTCAGCCTTCAATCCCTATCCTAGATATTTATCTTCCTGTTTGTCTGAGCCTCTGGAATTACGGCATTTTTCAAGCACCTGGTACCAAATCAGTCTGGCTTTACACCATCTCTCTGCCCTTGGTGAACAGTAACTTCACCCCTCCAACAAATCCCTTGCATGCTTCCTTAATAGAGATCTTCAATCCATTGAAGTATTGAAGCACAAATTTGGAAAATGAGGCTTAGAGAGATGAAGTCATTACTCCAGTATTACATAGCTACTGTACCTAGTTCTATTGCTTTGGGCAGGATCAAGTTCTGAATCTAGGTCTTTTTGTTCTGACTCATGGACTTTTTCTACTATACAATACTACCTCTAGAAGAAAGCCCTCCAAAAAATGCCTGGTTATCTTATGAACTAGAAAAAGCTATCAGGTCTAAGGAGGGCTCTTTCTGTGTAAGGCATCATATATAGGCATAAAAAGTCATGAAGCAGGAGTCTTCTTAGGAGACTAATATAACTGACTGCTTTTATTTGCATGTGAAACCTCTTTTTATCACATCATTGAAATAAAAGAAATATGCATTGACATATCCCTTACAGAAAGATTCTGTTTTCTCTGATCTGCCTCCCTCACTGAGAAATGTAAACAGCTTCATTTATTAAAATAGAGCCCCTTCCCCCCATTTACAGCAGGAGGTCACTTCTGTGGCTGAGACACTGTAGCAGTGCATCTCATATCTTTTTCCACTCTTTACTAGACCACCATCTCTCTTTTTGCAGTGGCCTTGTCCTTTGTGAGTATTCTAATTTAGTATCTTTTTTTATTTCAGTTGTCCACGACAAGCATTCATTTGTCAAGTCTGCTTCTGACAGGATGAATTGCCTTTGTATTTTGCTCATACAGGTCCCTTTATGGCTCAAGGGCTCTGGGATTATGTATGTGAAATGTCAGCTGGTTTTTAATACCCAGGCCTTGACAATTTGTTTGTCCTAGAAATATAAATGCAACTGTAAGTCAATCTAGGGGGTGGGGTGGGGAGGAAGGAATTGTCTTTTGGTATTATTTGCAAAATAATTCAAGCGATTTGCTGTCAGTGGCCTGTAACAGACTAAACATCATCCTTTGCTGATATTTATAAAACATTAGATCGAAAGAGACCTTAGAGATCATCTGGTCTATCCTCCAACATTTTATGGAAGAAGAAATGGAAGTACAAGAAAGGGAATGATCTGC
The DNA here is from genome assembly GCA_023548195.1 of Bettongia penicillata ogilbyi. Lineage (NCBI taxonomy): Eukaryota > Metazoa > Chordata > Mammalia > Diprotodontia > Potoroidae > Bettongia > Bettongia penicillata. Next base: position 9,995,961 of record JAJHZJ010000426.1, on the reverse strand, counting down.
CTTAGGCCACATGTCAAGAGACTGGGGCTTAGACCCCAACATCTTACTCTTACTAGTACCCAGTTCTTAGGTCAATCTATTTTCTATCTATTTTAAATGTACCTATACGTATATATGTTGTCTCTCACAGTTGGATTGTAAACTCTTTGAAGATAGGGAAATTTTATTCAGAAATTTTATCTTTGTGTCCCCTTTGCCTAGTATAGACTAACAAACAGTAGAAATAATATATAAATTAATAATTAATAAATGCTTACTGATTTTGACATTTCCACCATGGCTAAGCTATTTGAGTTGACTAAAAAACCTCTAAGGTACCTTCCAAACTCTATATCTATGATCCTAAGAGGATGTGGTGATTGCCTACCGAAGAGAGAACAGAGTTTACTTGATCCTTACAAACTTGGTCCTATGGCAATGATTTCAAAACAAGTCTATCAATATTTACATATAAATATATCCATGATTAATTGCAGCCTGGGGAGGGAGATAAGGTTGGGGGGGGGCGGGAAGAAGGAGAAAAAAAAAGAACAAAGTAAAAATTATATAGCAGAGAACAACAAAAATAAAACCCTATGAGGAAGAAAAAAAAAGATGGACGGTTTTTAGCACAACATGCAGTATTTAATGTACAGGCTTTCTTGAAATGGAAATTTATTGCTATATATTTTTAATCTTCTTTCATGTTCTGCTGTACACATGATTTTTTTCTTGTTTTATCTTTTCTTATTTTATATTTATTTTTATTATTATATATTATATAATATATATTATAAATATATTTTATATTTAAGTTTTAATAGTAAAGTTTATAATATGTTTCTTTTTCTTTTCTTATTATGTATTTAAGTTTTGGTATTCAAGTCAAAAATTTTAAAAAGATTTTTAAAAGTCTGTATATGAGTAAGTACATTTTCCTCAATGCACATTCTTATCATCAAAGTTTATAGAACATGCTATGATGAAAAGAACACTCATTCTTGGAGTAAGAAGACTTGGATTCTAAGTCCAACACCAAAACTTACTAGCCCTGGCTCTCTATTGCCTTTATGATCAAATAGAAATTCCTGTTTGGCTTTTAATGTCCTTCACAGCCTGGCCCAGTCTAGCTTCCTGTTCTCTGCCACACCCCTTCCTGCACTCTGCAGTGCAGACAGATGAGTTTTCTGGCTGTTCCTTTCACCTGCCACTCCTTCCCTCTCCCTCCTCTGTACTACCACTACCTGCTTGGAATGCATTCTTTCTCTTTATCTCTGCCTATTAAAATCCCTTGTTAACATCTCAGCTCAAATAATCCCTTCTACACAAAGCTTTTCCTGATCCTCCTAGTTTCAAATATAAAAATTAGGATTATAGGTCATAGGACCATAGATTTAGAGTTGGAAGGGACTTTAGAGGTAACTGTATAACTGCTTCATTTTATAGATGAGAAACTGAGACTTAAAGGAGTTAAGTGACTTTTCCCACAAATAGAGCTGGGATTAGAACCCAGGTCCTGTTGACTCCAAATTCAGCACTCATGCTACTGTATGAACCTGTTGTCCTTTTGTCTTTTGTATGTGCATGTGTGTGTGTAAAATATATATGTGTGTGTATATATGTATGTATATATGTATATTATATGTGAATATATGTATATATGTGGTCTGACTTCTCTCATTTCCCCCTTCTCTTCCTCCCCTCCCAGAATGTAAATGCTTTATGTGCAGGGGATGCCTTATTTTGTTTTTATATCTCTAGCATTTACCAGAGTACCTGACACCTGGTAGGCACTTAATACAAACTTATTGACTGATGGATATTAGAGAGCTCTACTCCAAATCCAGATCTTTTTTTCCACTATGCTTCACCTTTAAGGTCTCTTCCAGATCCAACATTCTATGACTTTCTACGTCAATGATGACAAACTCAAATAGAAAAAGATTCCAGCATCTGCATATTGATTTAAAAAACCAACAATAAATGGACATTATCTATGTTGTATTGTATTTTTGTTTATTTTGTTAAACACTTCCTAATTACATTTTCATCTGGTTCAGACCTTGGACTGGCTGTGATTGTGACACTTCTGCTCTATATAATACTGTATATGTAATTATTTGTGGCACAGTGGATAGAGTATTACACTTGGGGTCAGGAAGACCTGAATTCAAATGTGACCTCAGACCAGCTGTTTGATCCTGGGAAAGTTATTTAATCTCTGTTAGCTTCAGTTCTCTCATATGTAAAATGAAGATAACACCTACCTTACAGAATGCAATATTTTTACAGTAATACACTAATATGTTTTTCAGGGGACCATATATATATATATATATACATATATATTTTACTTTAAGCAAGACTTTAAACTAGTGTTATATGAGGAATATATTGTTTTGTGGGACTGTGACTTTGGGGAAAAACTAAACCAAGATACCTTTTATGAGTTTCATTTTCTCACATAAAAATGGAATGAGTATTTACAAAGACTTGGAGCAGATAGGATCTAGGATAGACCATGAAGAGCAGGATGAGGTAGGGTTGTTTGTTCCTTTGTTCTTAGCCTACTACTGTTAGGTAGTAGAGAGCACATAGTGCTAATTTAGGAGAACTTGGATCTAGACCCAGCGTGGCCATTTCCCAGTTATAACTTGTTCTCTTGGATCTCATTTTGTCTTCTGTAAAATGATCTCTTCCAGCTCTTAGTCTGTGATGTTCCTAGGAAATATTGGCCTTGGTTATCATTATATGCCATCAATCACCAGGCTTTCACTGATGGCAACAATCAATAGCACCTACCATGTTCCAGAAACTTTAGGTGTTAGGGATCTGAAGACAAAAATTAACAGTCCTTTCCCACAAAGAGTTTACACTGGGAGATACAACATGTTCACAGTAAAGTAAATAGAGGATATACACAAAAATCACAAGGATCAGGCAGGGTACTTGTAATGGGTGAAATCAGGACAGGTCTCTTAAAGGAAGTAGCATTTGAACTGTGCCTTGAAGGGGACCAGAGGTTCCAAGAGACAGAAGTGTGGGGAGAGAACATTCCAGACACAGGAATAGTCTGTTTCAAAGCCTAAAGGAAGGAGAAGAAAGGAGCTATATGGGAAACAGTGAATAGGATGGGTCAGCTGAATGGAGAGTATATGAGGGGGAGAAATGAGTTAGTCATTTTGAAAGATTGGCTGGGATCTGATTGTGGAGAGCTTGAAATGTGAATCAGAGGGACCTGTGTTATATATGAGAGGCAGCAGAGAGCCACTGGAACTTTGTGAGCATCAAACCTGTGCTTTCGGAATGTTCCCTTGGCTTTCTGGTGGATGGATTGGAGAAGGCAGAGGTGAGGGAGAGGGAGCCCAATTAGGATGCTACTTTGATAGTCCAATTGAGAGAGGAGATGCACCTGAATTAGGATGGTGGCCTGGGTAGAGAGGAGAATTATGGAAGAGACAATAGGAAGTGAAAGCACTGTGGTGTAGTGGAAAGGACATGACACTGGGAGCCAGGAAACCTGTATTCTCATTTCAGCTCTGCTATGAACTAACTATGTGACCTTGAAAAAGTCACCTGCTCTTGGCCTCAGTTTCTTTCTCTGCAACACAGAATTCTTGGACTACATTTGTCCCTTGGGACACTAAAATTCTTTTATTTTGTGAGCATCAGTTCATTCTAGTCTTATCTCAGCTGTTCTGCTTTACTTACTATGTGCCCTAACCAAATCGTACTTCATTCTACTCCCCATAAAAATTCCATAATTTCCCACCTCCATACTTTTATTTAGGTTGTTTTCTGTGACTGGAATGCTCTTTCCTTTTTACCCATTGATTTCTAATCTGTCCTCTGATGTCCAGCTCGAATGATACTTCTTCTAGTAGAACTTCTCTGACCCTGAAGTTAGTAATGATCTCCACCCTTAAGCCTCATATGGTGCTTTGCACCATTCTGATGCACTTATCACATAATATTATATATCATAAACATTTCTATTGACTTACCCCCCTTACTAGATTATAGGTTCTATGAAGGCAGAACTATGTCATCTAAGTTTTGCATATTTTCCAGCATTGAGAACGCACATATGGAACATAATAAATATTTGTCAAATGAATGATTGAATGCTTCAGCTTTCCCACCCTAAACTTAGGGTTATGCAGAGACATTACGAATCACAACTGCAGAGTGCTAATACTCTCCTATGAAGGGAGTTAATGCAAGCATTTTTTTCTTTTCTTTTTTCTTTTTTTAGCAATTTATTTGTGGTTTAGTGCCTATAAGCTCCTCCCTCAACTGTTGCTAAAGTCTGCTAAATGCCTGTGGGTTGTAACATGCATTAATTATCTGTTGAAGGTTATAAAATGCCATTTGTTTTGGCTTAAAGAGCTTTTAAAAAGAAGGGGGGGGTGCTCTTTCACAAGTCTGATAAAATACAATGGCATCATACCAAATAAGATGAAAAAAACATACCTCAAGACAAAACATAAATGATATCACAGGAGGAGCAGAGCAGTCAGATATTAAGGCTAGCAATAATATAAAATGGCAATATGTCAGGTGGAATAACCATGAACTCCTCAGTTGTTTCAAACTGGAGAAAAATGGATTGAAGCAAACAATTTGAGTTAAAAGTTGAAAAGAAGATCTGGAACGACATTCCCCTCTCTAGTCTTGATGATCACTCTTCAATATGGCTTCTTACCTACTGGCTACTTGAGGCTTTATGATGGAGAAATATGATCCACAAAAGGAAGAGAAAAGAATTTAGAGCTGGAAAGGAAAAGATGATCTAGTTCATACAAATGACAATAGTGAAGTCCAGAGAGATTAAATGATTTGCTCCAAGGTCACATAATGTATATATATTGAGCAATCAATAACTAAACATTTATTAAGCACCTACTGTGTGCCAGGCCTTAGCTAAACACTTGGGGATACAAAAAAGAGGCAAAATGTCCCTGTCCTCAAGGAGCTTACAATTTCATGGGAGAGACAACATGCATACAAATCTATACATACATGTACAAACATATATTCATATGTATATTTACATACACAAAGCAAGCTATACACATAGGAAATTGTAAATTGTTGCTATTTATCCTTTTTTCTTGAAGAGGAACAATGACATGAGGAGGGTGATGTCTTGACTTGCAAGCGAATTGGATTTATATGAGGCAGGGTTGTGCAAAGTCATCAGCCTCACTCTGTCCTCCAGAGTCATTTGGAGTCCAATGGCAAGACTTGATCAGGACCACTGCCAATGGAGCCCTTGGCCTTTTTAAGCTGGTCTCAGTTTGTCTGAGGCAACATGCATTCAGTAAAGGCTAGGTAAGAATTGAGGCAAAAGATGACCTAGTTTGTCTTCTCAAAAGAATAGGAAATAATTAACAAAAAGAAGTTAGAGGAATTAAGAAGGATTGGGAGAGGTTTCTAGTAAAAGATGGAATTTTAGTAAAGTCTAAAAGAAATCAAAAAAGTCAGTAGTTAGAGTGGAAGAGGGAGAGCATTCCAGGTATAGGGACAGCTGGATAAAATACACAGAGCCAAGAGACAGAGTTTTGTCTCTTGTTTGTGGAACAGCCAGGAGTGTGACTGTATTGAACAGTATGGAAAGGTAGGAGAGAGCTAGGTTATGAAGGGCTTTGGATGTCTAACAGGGGATTTTGTATTTGATTCTAGTGACAATAGACTGGAGTCTTTTGAGTGAAGAGTTGGGTGTAGTGTTTGACATGATCAGACTTGAACTTTAGAAAAATCACTTTGATGTCTGAACAGAGGATAGATTAGAGGGAGGAGAGACTTGAGCCAGGCAGACCTACCAACAGGCTATTGCAATAGTCTAGGCATGAAGTGATAGAGAGCCTGCACTGAGTGGTGACAGTGTCAGAGGAGAGAAGGGGGCACGTTTAGGAGGTCTTACAAAGGCGAAATCTACAGCTTTTGGCACTAGCTTGGGTTTGGGAGGTGAGAGATAGTGAGGAGTCCAGCATGCTTTGTAGGTCCTGAGCCAGGGACTAGGAGGATAGTGGTATCCTCTACAATAATCAGGAAGGTAGAGTGGGAAAGAATTTAGAAGGAAAGATAATGAGTTTTGTTTTGGACACATTTAGTTTAAGATGTCTACTGGACATCCAGTTCAAGATGTCTGAAAGGTAGTTGGAGATATAAAATTGGAGGTCAGCAGAGACTTTAGGCAAGACTGGTAGACTTGAGAAGAATGAGCATAGAAATGGTAATTAAACAGGCCCATAGAAGCTGATGAGATTACCAAGTAAAGTATATAGAGGGAGAGCTCAGAACTCTGAGGGACAACTAAGGTTAGAAAGCATGATTTGGATGAGGATCCAGGAAAGGAGAATGAAAAGAAATGGTCAGATGGATAGGAGGAGAATCAGTGCTTACTTTGTGTCAGGTGCTGTGCTAAGGGCTGGAGAGGAGAGACTATCCAATAGGAGAGGGTGATCAATAGTGTCAAAGGTTATAGAGAGATCAAGAAGGATGAGGACTGAAAAAGTGCCACTGGATTTAGCAATTATGAGATCACTGGGGACTGGAAAGAGCAGCTTCAGTTGAATGATAAGGTTAGAAACCAGACTGCAGAGGGTTTAGGAGTGTGAGAAAAGTGGACACACCAATTATAGACAACTTTCTCAGGTAGGTTAGCTATGAAGAAGGAGAGATGTAGGATGATAGGAGTGTCAGGACATGGGTGACAGTTTCATCATATAGTAGAAAGAGTTCTGGATCTGAAGTCAGAAAACCTAGATCCTAATCTCTGCTCTGATACATACTAGCTGTATGACCACTAGCAAATTCCAAGACCCATAACTATCTTGTAGTTTTGCCCTTGGGGTCCAAAACTAAGCAGGTAGGATTCTTGGGGAGAGGAGAGGCACATTTCTTCCCCCCAGAATCCTTCAATTCCCTCATCTCAGCTAAAGACTCTCTTTAGCTGAATGCCTTGGGTCACAATTACCCTCAGGATGCTGGTGGGGAAGGATAAAGAGCAGGGGGTGAAGGAATCTGCCTTTTCTGCCACCATTCATGAAGGAAAAGTGGTGAACAAGTTATCAGTTGCCTCTTCTTTCAGTGGGACTGCATCAGAGGTATGCTGGTACATGTTTAACAACCAACTCAGGGAGAGTGGGATATGTGCAGGACATACTTTTAGGTTTAATTGGCATTATTAATATCTTCTCTACCATTTTCTTAAGTTCAGAAATCAATACCAATAACAAAAATTGTCCTGATTTGTAGTACTTGTTGATTTATGACATGTAAATGTTCTTGTTAAAAATTTAACAATATACTCTCATGAGAAGAACTAGTTTCAATACACCCCCTGGACAGCACCCATAGTCAGACTGTCCTTTGTGTGGTGACCTTCTCTGCAAACAAATGTGAGTTTTGAGAAGTGGAGTAATATACTCAGAGTAGTACGTTAGTATAGCTAGCAACTGAGTTTTGACTGGGAGGGAGACATGCTGATCCTTTGTGATCAACATCTCCTTTTTTAGTTATTTACTAATCATTCATTTAATAGGACATTCTGCATTTTTTGTCAGTAATAAAGAGAAGTTTGGTGGCCTACAGTTAACACATTCTGTTCTCTTTTCTTTTTTTTCTGAAAAAGAAAATAAGGACAATATTTGCTTTTTCATAACACTGAACACTCCTCTCATTCTTTTAAAAACCATTTGGTCAGAAATCACACCCACCAATTATTCTAGTTCCTAGGATAGCATCCCTCTTCTTTTGCCCACCCTTCCCCCACTGCAGAGTGGCAAGGCTTTGGTTACAGGAAAGGGAAGCAATAGAGGAGGTATGGAACAGGAAGTGATGAGATTCAGTAGCAGGAGAAGGATGTTGCGGTCAAAATCAGAGAGACAGCATGCACCACTGTATTGCAGTGGTAAGCTTTTCCTTTCTGGAATCCACTGTTGAATCTGCTCCCATTGTTTTCCTCTTGATGAGCTAGCTGTATCAAGATCTAGCTGAAAGTCCCTTCCAGTGATCCTGGCCATTCTATCAGAGATCTAGAATTCCTGAATCTTCATCTAAAAACTAATCCTCCTCAATGAACATCAGTTGCAAACTATATTGTACATTCCTTTGTCTGTTGTTACTGCTTAGGAATTTTAGACAAACTGAACTCTTTATTTCTTGAACTCCTATTTTCAAAATAGCATATATACCATTTGGGAATTGCCTATGTCTAGAAGAGGCAGAGGTGAGGCCGGGAACGTCCCCTCAATAGATTTTACAAAATTATTTACTGTTTATTGCCTTTACTCTATGCCAAGAGTAAAATGACTACATCCAATCTAGATATTCTGTCTGATTCTGTGAGGAGGCACTTCATTGTGCCAAATTCACAGGGCTCAGGTTTAGTACAGTATATCATGTTCAAGGATGAGATGGGTTTTTGCAGATGGTTGGGATCTCAGAGGTAATTCTGGTTTGATAAATTCATTAAAATGCATACCCTCTATTTAATGAATGTATACAGGGACAGTCAGAGAGAGGCAGAGCTGGGGGATAAAGTTTACCTACTTTCTTAGAAGCCTATGAAACTTGGTACTGTCCTAGAACTTCTGATAACAGAGTGAAGTACCTATCACATCCCTGGAACATGGCGGGGAGAGGGTCTCCCCAAAGCATATAATTTTTTGGCTCAACAGGATCAGGTTATTGGCTAGTAATGCCACCTGGTGGTTAAATAGGGTTGCATTAATTAGGGCCTAGTGATTTAAATTTAATAATAGCACTTTGTACTCCCTATCTCCCTACTTAGCATGAGTATCAACAGTTTATTATACATATGTGTTCTGTGCATTCCAGTTCAGTGATTATTCATCTTGGAAATTAAAAAAGCAAAATAGAAGTTTGGTAGACCTGTGTTCTTTCTATCATCTGTTATGATTATCCTATATCCTAAGTAGCAGGCATGTACCTTCTTTGATACTCTTCCTCAAAATAGTTTTTATAAAAACCTTTTCCTTATACTTAACATGCTTTACTAGTCTCAGCTCATTATGAGCTTTAGCACCTCTCATGTTATTTGTATAGTAAGATGTGAGGCGTTTTTATTCATCCTGTTATTTCCCCTTCTACATTTTTTCTTGATCCCTACCCTCCCAGCTGCTAGTCCCTTCCTTCCAAATGACTGAATCTATTTTGCAAATACCTATATATGTGCATAATAATAGTAAGCATTTATATAATACTTTAAGGTTTGCAAAGCACTATATACATAAACACACAAACATATATACTATATATATCTTATTTGTTTCTCACAACAACCTTATGAGGTAGATGCCATTATTATTCTCATTTTACAGTTGAAGAAACTGAGGCAGAGAGGTCAAGTGACTTACTCAGGGTATCACAGTTATTAAGGGTCTGAGTCGGTATTCAGATTCATATTTTCTTAACTCTAAGTCTAACTGTCAGTGTACTGTGAACCATCTAGCTGCCTGTAAAAGTTGAATTTGATAGGTGGGTTTCCTGTGTCTCCATATCAGTCTTCATCCTCTTTGTGTCATTAGAATTTCATTCTTGAGAACATCTCTTTTCTCTTGGGCTAACATCTCCAATTGAATTTTATGCCATAGGACCTTATCTGTCCTCTCATTGAAACTTTTAAAATTTACCCTCTTCAAATACCAAGACTATGCTTGGCTTTCCTCTCCTTATCTATCTGGAAGGACTGGGGCAGCTAGGTGGTGCAGTGGATAGAGCACCAGTGCAAGAGTCAGGAGGATCTGATTTCAAATCTCACCTCAGGCACTTGACACTCACTAGCTATGTGACCTTGGGCAAGTTTAACCCCATTTGCCTGATCCTGGATCATCTCCAGTCATCCTGATGAATATCTGGTCACTGGATTCAGATGGCTCTGGAGGAGAAGTTAGGCTGGTGACCTGCACAGCCCTCCCTCACTCAAAACAAAGTCAAGTGCAAGTCATGTCATTATTTCTCTGATGACATGGTCTTCTTTGGCAATGAAGGATGAACACAACAACCACCATATTTCTCCCCTTGGGTTCCTGTGTTTTATCACATGCATGTATCTTAACATATGATGCTACTCTGTCTTGTTATTTAAAATATAAGGCATAGATATGGAGCCAAAATGGCAGAGTAGCAGGAAGAAATATGTCTGAGCTCTTACCCACAACTCCTCATTAACTCCAGAAAATACAGCAGACCACGTATGTAATATCTTGACTGTGGAAAATGCATTCTCTGGAGCTCCAGTGCCCAGAAAATGAAATTAAAAAGCAGAAGAAATCAGTCAAGAAATGAATGTCACTTTTACTGCTCCTAGCCATATGCTTCCGTACATCAGTATTATTACTCCTACAGTTGGAAGGGAGGTAATGGGAGAAATTCTCTCCCTTCCCTCTTCTTCCACTCTGGCCTGTAAATATGAGGTAGGGAAAGCAGGTCAATTGAACTTTCAATGAACTATTCTTTGAACCCCTTGAAGTTCCTGCGGGAATCACCTAATTAACTCATCATTACACTTCAGCACTTCAGGAATCTGTGATTTCAGATTCATGCTCTTTATATTGGTCTTAAAGAGTTATTATGATTAAAAAATTTTAATCCTACAGTCAACCTCGTGATGATCGTCTCCAAACTTGGGCTATCAGTGTGTACTAGCCCCATTCTAAAATACAGATGGGATCTGATGGAGCTTGGACCTCATTCAAAGGCCTCTGAGAACTCAGGGTGACCTCCATATCTCACTCTATTGAAGTGTCATTATTGTTAGTGTTTGTGGGAGCAAAGAAGATGATTGTTTGTAAGGGGAGGGAAGTCTGTTCATTTAGTCCCTTAGCTAAAGTGTATGTGAAAAGGAAGGGACAATGGCATAGAAAGTTGTCCATTTCTTGTTTTTTTCTCAAACACACAAATTTTATAGTAGTACTTTTTTTTTCAGAAGCAAAGACACAAAGATAGACTACATATGTTGTTTGAGGATTGGTTAAACCAATTGTAGCACATGAATGCAATAGAACATTCTTGTGCCAAAAGAAATGACATATGAACTGATGACAAATAAAGCAGGCAGAACCAGGAAAACAATATAAACAATGGATATCACAATGTAAATGGGAAGAACTGCAAAATCAAAATTGAAAGCTGTCCATCTAAATACAAATTAAGCTTGATCACAGAGAAGAGATATGAGAATGTACCTTTTCCCCTTTCCACAGAAGAGGGAACTACGGATGTAGAATATTACATATAATGTTAGTGTTAAATGACTTGTGAGTTAGTTTGGGGAACTTTAAAGATTTTCTCTTTTTTTACACGTATTTCCATATTAGTCATGTTGTGAAAGAAGAAATAGATCAGGAGAAAAGTAAACCCATGGAAAAAAATTTAAAAGTGAAAATAGTGTGCTTCAATTTGTGTTCAGACTACATTAATTCTTCCTCTGTATGTGAATAGCAGTTTCCATTAGGAGTCTTTTGAAATTATCTTAGAACAGTATTGCAGAGAAGAGCTAAGTCATTCATAGTTGATCATCTTACAATGTTGCTTTTACTGTGTAAGAAGTTCTGGTTCTGCTCACTTTACCTTGCATCAAAACTGTCCCATTTCAATAGGCCAAGTGTTTATCACTTTTCCCTTGGATTCTCTTCACTTCAGAAGTGAGGAAGCTCAGATGTCAATTTAATTCATGCATGAAGCACATGTTGTGTGCCAAGCACTGTTTTAGGCACTAGGAACACAAAGATAAAAAATTGCTCTTGCCCTTACAAAGTTTCTAACTACTGAATTATAAAGTGAGCTCCCCCAAATCTCACAGAAATTCAGGGCAGATCTGTGTATCTGATTTATGATCCAGAGTGCCTACTTCTATACCATCGTTAGGGACATATTCTCAGATGGAATCCTAATAAAGCTGCCCCCAGCCCCAATATTCTAACTTCCTTATCCCACTGCCCCTACCTAGATGCCCCCCTCAATATCCTCACTTTATATATGCCTCACTGCTCACTAGAGCAACAGGTGTGTCTATGAACTCATATTTCTCACAGAAACAGCAGGCATGTCCACGTGATGGGATCCCAGCCACTGCCTCTAGCTAGCCACTTCTCCCAGACCCATTCCTCATATATGTCACAGAAATATGTATGTCCACGCATTCAATCACAACCATATCCATCTAGTTTCAGACAGGACCACAATGCTCAGCCAATGAGAGAACAGCACCACCAGGATGCCCAAGAAAAGACTTTCCCTAAATAGTCACCTGCGCAGTAATAGCAAAAGTTGTCCTTTAGGAGAACTTATGATGTAGAGAGACTTACCATATCATTATCATATATACCCCCCCAATAAGTTTTTCTGTATTCATTGTGTGTAATTGCATGTGCAGTTCCACTGTGACTGGGATCCCTCCCCTATTACCTAATCCCTTAACAAACCCCTCCTGCCTTTTTATTATTCGTAATTTCTGTTATGTAATTGCATCTTTACCCTATAAAAATCTATCTTGTTTTTTCTGAAGTTGCTGGTTCCTCTTGGAACTTAGTCCACTTCATGAGAGGCGTCAATCTCAAAAAAATGCCTATACTTGGATTAGAGATGGTCTACCTCTGAATTCTTTGAGATGGTTCCACCACAACACATCATGAAACTGCAACACTATCTTCTTATCTGTCAATAGTAAAACCCTCCTAAGACAATAAATTTAATTCACCTTTTATTAACTATCCATATTTCCCAAAGTATATATTCCTAACCTCATATCTGTTCAAGTCTTTGAACATAAAAGAAGGATATGGACTGATTGATAGATTATGTTCTAAGGTATTTCCCAACTTTGACATTCTATATTCTAAGATTTCTTCCAGTTTTGACATTTTATGTTTTAAGGTCATTTCAATTTTCTCTTTTAAAGTCCCTTTCATTCTAGATTCTAAGGTCTTTTAGTTCCACTTCTGGCATTCTGTGTTCTAAGGTCCCTCCTGGCTCTGCCATTCTATATTCTAAGGGCTCTTCCAATTTCGACATTCTTTTTATTCTAAGATCTTTTCTATCTCTGACATTCTATAGTCTAAAGTCCTTTCCACTTCTGACATCTTACATGCTAAGGTCCTTTCAACTTCTGAAATTTATGATGCTAGATGGCACAGTGGATAGACCCTTGGACTTGGAGTCAGTAAGACTTGAATTCAAAATTAACCTGAGATGTTTCTAGTTGTATAATCCTGAGGTCTCCTTAACCTCTGCTAGCTTCGGTTTTCTCAGCTATGCGGTGAGGTTAATCACCTATCTCTTAGGGTTGTTGTGAAGGTCAAATGAGTTACTATTTATAAAGTAACTTCTTCACAAATGTTTGTTTTCTTCCTCTCCCCTTTCCGTTTATAACATTGTATCCTTATCCCTTCCAAATTTGACATTTTAGTTTCTAAAGCCCTTACTTCTTCAGACACTCTAGCGCTAAGATTTCTTCCAGTTTTGACTTTTTTTTTGTTCTAAGATCCGTTCCACTTCTGACATTGTAAGGTCCCTTCCAGTTTTGATGCTCTAGGTTCTTAAAGTCCTTACTGCCACTGACATTTTCGGTTCTAGTGTCCCTTCCAGACTTGGCGTGTTTTGTTTCAAGCTCCGTCTACCTCTGACATTCTGTGTTCTAAGGCAATTCCCAGATTTGACGAACTGTGCTAAACGTGTTAGCTTTACTCTGTGTGCCTAGACGGAGCTAGAGCTTTCCTAGATTTCATTCTCTGCCCCAACTAAAACCAACCTGGCTCCCCTCGGGGTCTACCTCCTCAGTCCTAGTTCCTCCCATACTCTTCCTCCCCTCCCCCTAACCACGGCCATTCCCAAATCCTGGAACAGGAGATCCCAATCCGGGATTACAAGCGGGAGGGGGAGGGAACGGGAAGCGGGGGGAGTGTCGGGCATGCGCGAGCCGCTCGGCGCATGCCCGGTGAGCCCCCGGCTGGTTCTGCTCTGGAGTCGGAAGCCTGGGAGCCCCTGACCCGGGCGAACGGCGGCGAGGGTGAGTGTGCCCCGGGGCGTGCGGGGAGGGCCCCGGCCGAGGCGGCTGGGGGCGGGGGCTGTGGGGGGGCCGGCGGGCGGGCGGGCCCCGCGAGGCCGGCCCGAGGCTACCTAGGGGGGTGGGGGCAGGGGCGGGGGCCGGCGGAGCCCAGCCCGCCGAGCGGAGCGGAGCCTGTGCGGGGAGCCCGGGCCGGGACCGCGCGGGGCGGGGCGGGGGCGCGTCTGCCTTCCGCCTTCCTCGCCGAGGCCGGCGGGCGGACCGGATCCCGGGAGCCGCCGCCTCCGGCGCTTCCTCCAGCTGAGCCGCAGCGGCGGCCGCGCGTGCCACGGTGAGAGGCGGGGAGGAGGGCGGCCCTCCGCCGGCCCCGGGTGCCCCCTCGGCCTTCGCTGCCGTCCATCCCCTCCTCCCCATCCTTCGTGCCCCCCACCTCCTCCTTCCTGTGCTCCGCCATCCCCTCCACCTCTCATCTCCCGCACCTCCCTCCCCCACCCTCTGTGTTCTGTCTCCCTCCCCATTTCTCCTCCCCTTCACCTGTCTCCTCTGCCCCTGCTCCCCTCTACTTCTCTCTTTACTTCTGTTCCTCATGCATTCCCTCCCTCTTTCTTCTTCCCCACCTCTCCTCGTTTCTGTCCCCTTTCTCCTTCCTTCTTTCCTCCTTTCCCTTTCCCGACAACCTTTCCTCTCTCCAATTTATAGAATTGGGTTCCCCCCGCTCAAATCTCCCGTCCTTATCAGGCTCCTACCCCACCTCCCCTTCTTATCTGGCATCTCTTCCCTTTTCTTCTCTTTCCCCCCTCCTCTGATTCATAGAAAAGAGCCCTCTTTCACCTCTCCGCATGTCCCCTCCTTTCTAGTCTTTCCTCCTTCCCCCCACCCCTTCCCAAGGGAGTTGTTGGTGCCTGTGGTTGGGGTCGCAGATTAAGCATAGCATTCTGTCCATGAATTGGTTGTTTGATGGAGCTGGGTTTAGGCCTGGGGGATTGGGAGAGGAAGGTGGAGGTTGGACCTTAGCCACTCCTCTACCCACCTTCTCTGCCTCCTCGCGCCCCCTCCCCCCCATCTGTTTCTGAAAAGGAGTTGGAGGTGGGGGCTGGGAAAAGCAATAAAAAGCTTGGCGGGTTTGGCAGTGGATGGGTCAGGTTGGGTTTTAGGAGGCTGAAGTGATGGTTTTGTAACTGCGACTCAAGGAGGGAACCGGAGAACCAGTCTGAGAAACCTTGTGGATTTGAATCCCACAGGATGTGGTAGGACAGGACGGGCCTCTGCTGGAGTTGAATGGTGAGAATGCCTTAGAAACAAAAGGGGAGGGGAGGAGAGAAGGAAAGGGTCATTCCACTGGGACACTTGGGATGATTGGTCCTGAGATTAAATAAATTTAAGAAATAAGTTCAAATGTAGCGTACTGGAAGCATGGTCAGTTTCATGAAGTGAAATTGCCACCCCAGGGAGGAGGGAAAAGGGTAGGTTTTGTGGTGGAAAGTAAAAGAAGGACTTCCATTGGTTTGTCAGATTGTCTTGAATCACTCTCAAGGGTCCTCCCTCTGCTATTGCTAATAACCAAATAGGAACGGGAGAGCAAGTCCTATCACTTCCTCTCACTCAAAACAGGTTTTATTATTCTGTTGTGTTATTTTCCCTGCAACTTTAAGAAGAAATAATTTTAAGATAATTAGAATTTTTTCTAAATAACTTTTCCTCCTTTCTCCAGTTCACAACCTAACTGCAATTTTATCTGGAAAAGCAATTTTAGTCGTTTCTATCTTGGTTCCATTGGCAATTTTCCTTCCCTTTTTCTTCACGAGAATGCATTTTCATGGTTTTGTGTGTGTGTGTGTGTATGTGTGTGTGTACCACAAGAGTTCTTAACTTGGGATCCATAAACATGTTTTTAAAATATTTTGACAAGTATATTTCAGCATGCGATTTCCTTTGTAATCTTAATGTATTTTATTTTTTGCATTTAGAAACATTATTCTGAGAAGGGGGTTCATAGACTTAGCCAGACTACCAAAAGACATACAAAAAAACCATTGAGAATCCCTGATTTGACAACGAATTAATTACAGGTTTTTCTAACTATAAGCACCAACCAAAGTATATGTTGTGAACCTTTTCAGCAGTCTTCTTGCATAGTCAGCTTGCCTCTGGCTTTTTGACTTGTCTGATCTAGACAATAGTTCTGTAGTAAGTGCAGTGGTTGAAGTCCAGATAGGAGTTTTGGGGATTTGTATTTGAGATTCACCATCAATGGGAATTCATCTCAGCTAGCTATTTACATAATAGATAAGATAGAATGAACCTTTCCGAAATCTGTTTCATAACCTAACCTTTGAAATAGTTTTTTTTTAAAGCACCTAGTGTTAATTTCTTTTATATTATCTCAGTTAAATGTTTTGATAGATCATCCTCTCTTTAAGAATGTAAAAAGTAAAGGAAAAATAAGTGGAAACTTAAATGAAAATAAACATGTTTTTCTACTTCAATTTTATTGAGGGATGTTAGAGTCTTTATTTTACCCATTTGTCCCATTGGACTCATCCAAAAACTTTTACTTAATTGTAAGTCTGTATTATTCAAATACAATACACTCTTTAGAGAAGTGAAATGCACCAGTGAGCAATGTTTTCACAATTCAGACCTGTGTTTCAAAGTGATCTTTGTTAGTTGAGATGTTTTATATCTGTGGACATAATTTTTCCCCTTTTGAAAATAAGAGCTTGTATTTTTGGAGTAAAAACAACTGAGCAGCATTGTTTTAAGCAGCAGGTAATTGCCTATTCTGAATTTCTGTATTAAATATTGTGTAAAATTCTAGATCAAGAGAATTTATATTCTCATCTTATGATATTTGTGTCATTCAGGATATATTATTATCAACTAGTATAACAAATTTTTTTACAGTGGCAAGTGATATGGTCCAGCCCTCAAAGGGGCTCACAAATAGAAGGGCTATACATGAATGGCAGTTGTATAATAAATGTCTAAAGGCACCAAGACCATAAAAATAGATAGTAATAATAGCTGACATAATAGGGCTTTAAGATATGCAGGGTGTTTTACATAAATTTCAATTGTGATAACCACATAAATCATTTTGAACACATAATTTTGTATAAGGATAATGGGGCAGAATCCTCTTTCTTGGAGCTAGTAGGATTTAAGAGCCCTTGGAGATAAATTATTCTGTGTTTTAGTGAGCAATATATTATGAGTTAAGACTGGGAAAACAGACTGAAAACAGTGATGATGTTTGTCTAGGCAAAGCAGAAAATATGGGCAAGGAATCATTTAATATAAATCATTAAAAAGTTTTTTTCACAAGGAAATATGACTGAACCTAGTGTGTACAGACTATATAGTGTTATATACAGTTGTATTCTTGGGAATCAAGCTTCACATTTGAGGAAAGATATTTGAACTGTTATAGGTTAACTATGTTGCAAAGAAGTTAGTTGGAAAAATTAAGTAGTGAGAAAGTTGCACTCTGTAATTTCATTGCTTTTTGAGGACCATGTGTAGTATGTATGTAATTACACAGATAATCTGTTTCTACCTGTGACTAACTGAAGTCTTGAAGTAATTTATTTTTTTTTAATATAGCAAAAAAGAAATGAAGTATCATCATTCCCTCTTTGGCTCTTACATTTATAACTAGGAGTGATTGGAGAAAGGCATTGAAGATTGGAATTACTTTTTTAAGAAAATGTTTCATTGATGCTCCTTTTTTAACATCAGTGTCACTACTTACTGATTCCTACCCCTCCCCATTGTGCTTGAGGTTTCACAATCATACATATATATGGTTCAATGAATAGTTTAGTGTAATATTAATACTTATTTTTGCCTTAGAAATAAATCTTTTCATTCAAAATCACATAGGACTTTGACAGACAAGAGCATGACTTAATTTTTTCATCATTTCAAGCTCTTCCTACCTACATTGCATCAAGAAAAATTCGTGTTACCATTGCCTTTTCAACTTATTATACATTTTATTAGTCTTTCCTAGTAGATGTTTCAGAAATTTGGCTCACTAAAGTTTATTGAAACATTGGAGGCTCAGAGACTTGCTCAAATTCATGTTTTAAAAAACGAGTGACAGAGTTTCTCTCTCACGTCCCCTCCCCACAGCAAGACTGAATCAGACTCTTAATAGAAAGCTCCCCTCCCCACCAACCATAAAGACAGTATGTAGTCAGAAGGATTTTTATATTATGCCCTAAAGCCATTCAAAAGAACAACTGTCTTTGTGGTGCTACTGTGTTAGTTGCAAAATAATGCCAGCTCACATGTGACATTGCTTGGAAAAATTTTACTGCAATAATATTCAAATAGAGCTTGTTTTGAAGTTATACACTAAAACACCTTCACTGGGATAAGTGAATTTTTTTTTTAAATTGAAGAAAATATAATTGTACTTAGCACAATGTCTGATACTTAATAAGTATTTATTCAGCATGTTTCTTAGTACTGTTAAATCCTAACGTCACAGAAAATCCAACTTCTTGAGGTAGCATTTTTGAATGTTTAAAAATAAATGAAGACTAAAGTATACTAAGCTCATTCATAAGAGTGACGTTATAGGTGAGTTCTTATTGACAGAGAAATTGCATAGAAACTCAAAAATCTAAAATTGTGATTTGAACTTGCATTCATGATTCTTCAGTATTTCTCAGAATTCTAGACTGAGGGAAAATGAGTTGAGTGGAGATTACCGATTTGAACTAATACCCTGACTAAGCATCCTGAGTGTTTTTTTTTAACTGTCTTTTGAAACCCTGGCTTGAATTTTAAACAAGCAGCTTGAACTTGAAATTGTTTGCAGCTAGACTTGAGGTTTTCAGCAGACAGAGGCAAAGAGTTTGTTACTGAAACCATTTGTATTCTTTAGTGGCTTAAATTCTCTAGTGTTTTTTTTTTTAGGTGCTGAAAAATTAGCTAAATTTTGTAAGCTGAAGTCAGGTAAATAGTATAGTCTACCAGGTTAGCTAATGAGACAGCACTTTGTATTGATTGTCTTTATAGCTTTGAATCACTGGCTCAAGCCAGTGAAATGTAGTTTTCCCTTTGACTGGTTTTCCAAAAGCAGAAATTTAAGTGGTGAGAGATTGATTCCATGCATAGACAACTTCTGACGGTTGTTTTGGCTATGTGTTATGCCTCATTTGCAGAGAGATAGATGCATATGTTTGAAGGTTTTGGTCATGCCAGGGGAGCAAGGGGGAGTGAGATCCCTGTGTTAACTTGGAGGAAATGAATTCTGATTTGTCACAGGCTATAGAATACTAATTGTTAGGTGATCTAAAAACCTTTACATTTGGCATGTTTATTGTAAAGTCTTGAGAACCTGGTACCTAATAATTTGAACTAATCCCATTTCTGGATCATGGGCTGGATGGTCTACAAGAGGGATGGTGGTGAGACCCCCATAAAGACCAGGGTACCAGGGGCAGGCTGCCTGGAAGAAATTCACAGACTCAAGCATTGTTGAGGTCAAGGTAAAGATTTATTACACTTTTCACTGGGCAAGAGTTCTCAGGGAGCCTACAACCTTAGAGGGGTATAGGTAAATTTATATGTGCCAAATGTGCCAACTAGGTGTTTTGGGCTGGGATTAGGGAGTGGTTAAAGAGTGGCCAGTTCTTAAAGGAACATGCACTTTTGGCATCTACTGCTCAGGTTATTACCTAAAATTCTTCAGGAAATAGCCTAAGGTGGGGCTACCTGGAGGTGTGGTTTTTAAACCTGAAATGTCACTAAATCAACCAGTGGTCGGGACTGGCTCGGAAATACCAGGTTGCTCTCATCAGTGTCTTGTTAGACAAGATAAATGTAAGGGAGCACATGTATGTCTAAGTCTAGGATACGTATGATTGGTCAGTGAGGAGTAAATGTCGTTATGACCCAGTACACAGCCAGTTCAGTCAATACATAGTTGGTTCATGCTAAAAAGTTCTATAGATGAAGCTGGCTGCAGTACCAGGAAGGGAGATAATGGTTGTTGCTGGGGCAGGCTGTATCCTTGGACTGGGGAGAAACTCCCTGGGATAGTAGTGTTTTGAGGCTAGGGAGAAATGTGATTTTTAGAGAGAAATGTGATTTTAGAATTGGGGCTCAAGCACATATACCCAAGCATCCCATCAGAATAGAGAGCAGAGTTGATTTCTTATTGTCTCATCCTCATTTGGGAAAGTCTTAGATTTAATATTTGACTTTTGACACACATGTCTCCCTTTAAAAAATCTGGTTGCTCTTCTTGGATTATTCCTGGTATCCTGATATCTTAACTGTTTCACTTATTTACCTCTTACCAAATCTTCCCTTCTACCCTCCTCCCCCAATCTCATTGTTACTGGGGATAGATTTGAAATCTGACAACTTTTTAAAAGGTGTTTATTGAGCATTTATGACATGGTTACTTTGTGGGAAGATTGTGTGGCTTTCCTCCATGTGACTGTAGGGCCACAGGATTTACAGGTTCACAGATAACTATGTACTATTACTGTAATTCAATGTAACAGGCAATATATATACAGCAAGTTGAAACAACTCTTTAGGATGCACATGGTTATAAGGTAGAATGGTATAGTGCATTAGAGTTAGTAGATCTGATTTTTAATCCCAAATTTGCTACTTATTTCCATTGTAATGATGTTGGACAAATCACTTATCTGGGCCTGTCTTCTCATTCAGATCAAATTCTTTCAGTATCTATTTCAAGGCACAAGGAATAAAGACTTAAAGAAAAGAAAAACAGTTCCTGCCCTCAATTTTACATTATACAGGAGACATACTGGATGATCCCTGAGGTCTTATTCATCTCTAATACTCTGTGATCTTATGATTCATGTAAGA
Organism: Bettongia penicillata ogilbyi; assembly: GCA_023548195.1. Taxonomy (NCBI): domain Eukaryota; kingdom Metazoa; phylum Chordata; class Mammalia; order Diprotodontia; family Potoroidae; genus Bettongia; species Bettongia penicillata. The sequence goes on along the minus strand of JAJHZJ010000426.1, from coordinate 9,975,089 downwards.
ATACTGCAAACTCAGGAAATATGTGTTGAAAAACTGTAAAAGAGCCTTGGTCACCACTAGAGTATTTTGAATTTTGAACCTGTTTATCCCCCTCCTCCCCCCAGTCACTAAGGTATTTATTAAGTGCCATGCACTGTGGGAGTGCTGGGGAAACCAGTCCCTGTTCTCAAGGAATTCCCAGTCTAGTGGGGGAGATAATATATAAATAATGTCTGTACTGTATAAATTGGGGATAGTCTCTAAGATTAAGGCATAGTAGGAAAGGTTTCCGGCAGAAGGTGGGATGTTAGCTGAGATTTGAAGGAAGCCAGGAAAGCCAGGAGGCAAAAAAAAAGGGGCCAGAAAAAATGCCTGAGCCAGGATATAAAAAATTGTATAAAAGGAACAGCAAGGAGGCCAGTATTACTGGATTGCAGATTGTATGGAGGGGAGTAAATTGTAAGATGACTAGAAAGAAAGGAGGCAGGTTATGAAGGACTTTAAAAGCTAATCATGATTTTGCGTTTGACCCTGCAGGTAATAGGGAACGACTGGAATTCTTGAATAAGGGTGTGACATAGTTTGTTACCAGGAGAGGTGTGAGGGAGGGAGACCAACCAAAACACCATTACAGTAGTCTAGATATGAAATCATGAGGGACTTCACCAGGATAGCAGCAGTGCCAGAGGACAGAAAGGGGTGCTATGAAGATAGAAACCGAGGAATCAAAGAAAAAAAATCCAGAACAGGTTAATGATCCTTTTGGGTAGAAAAGCTAAAGTAAAGAATCATTTATTTTATGGATCTGTGATTTTATTAGTGTGGTACTTCATCTTTACCAATTTTGATTGTAAACACAAAGCAAAATGAATTGCCTTGGCCAACCTGGCAAGCTTGTGGTCAAAGTTAGGTGGAAGATGATAAAGTCTTAGGAACGTATTTAGATGTAGATAAGCGAACGATAATTAGTGGCAGTAAGAGAAGTTATTTTCATCTGAATACAAGGACTTGTTGGTGAGATCTATTAGACTACAGAAGTAGTTCTCAGACTTTTTCTTCTTGAGGTTGGTTGGAGGAATAGAATTATTTTATTTTTCCTTACTCCTTTGCCTTTCCCAGCCATCTAAGTCTATTAAAAATAAGTTGTATTGGTGACTTTTGTTTTTACATTGAAGTAATTTCTGGATATCTGGATGTTCTCCTTCCATCCCTGCATCAGATTTCCCTGTAAAAAAGCAGTTCATCACAACCAGCTGATGCAGTGAGTTGTCAGGTTGTCTTACAGTACGCACCAGTGGTGTCTTTGAAACCCACGCATTAACATTATTTATAGCGTCGTTACTTACTTTGTTAAACATTTGCCAGTTACAGGCTGTAAGTTTAGTCCGTCTTGTGTACGAAGGGTTCCGTAGCCACGGTCTTTCACTTCTTCATGGTAAAGGGGGAGATGTATTTCCTCGTTTTGTCTCTAGGACTAATTAAGGAACAAGCATCTATTTGTAAATCCCTGCTGTGTGTCGTCACCACGCTGAAGATTTAATAGCCGCCTCTCTTAAGGAGCTCATGATGGTCATAGGCTTTGTTTTAGCCCTTATTACCATTTCTGAGGTTGTTGTAATGATCCTGCTTCACTCTGCCTTAGTTTATCAAAACTTTCCCTATTTCTTTGATTCTTCACGTTCATTGTTTCTGATGACATCCGTGTTATTCGTTCGTTGAATAGTTTTCTAACTGACTTTGTTTCCAGTTTTTTGCTATCACAAAAGTGTTGCTGTGTGCATGTGTGTGCCACATGCATATGTGTGTGTAGGTGTGTGCACATATGTATGTGTGTACATGGAGATTTTCTCTGTGTATTTATATGTGTGTGTATGTGTGTGTGTGTTCACATTTTTTACATGCACACACAGCCAAAAAGGCTGTCTGATCTCCTTGGGATATATGCCTGTCTTTGGATCAAAGTTTGTAAACAGCTAACTGACTTTTCTCCCTACCCTGAGTTCTAACTATGCATTTCTAAGAGGGAAACAAAAAGGTTGCAGAAGAGAGTGAGAAATGTTTTTGGAACAGTTTACACCTACTCAGATTTGAAGAAATGACATTAGAGCTCTTTGAATGCATTGCTATCTCTGCTTTACACTGATCATTCCCCAATCTCAAATATCCTTCCACAAAAAAAAAAATTTGGAAAGATGATCTTCAGTTCATCTCTGGGTGTGCTTTATTGGTAGGCCAGATGAATATTTACCCCAAATAGCAAGACAAGTAAGTGTTCAGACTTTCTTTGAAGTTCCCTTTGCCATCTTTTCATGTACCCCTAACATTCTTCTTGCGCATGTCATATCAGTAGCATGTTTGGAAGTTGAACATGGCACTACATCCAGAAAGAGATGAAAACCTATACTCATCGCAGAAGCATTAGCTTCTTTGTAATGCCATCATTCTTCTGCAGTTTGGGAAACACAGGGATAGAATACTATTCAAAAGGATGAAAACTCAGTTGCCATACTACGTGTAATTATGACTGAGTCAAATAGTATGTTCCAAAATAAACTAGGTGTTTTGAACTTAGTGATTTTGCAAGTATGGTCCAAAAGGTGTCAGTGACTATATAAAGAAATGAATAAAATATTCTCCACTGGGAAAGTTGGTAAATTTAGTCATGAGTGAAAGAAATAGATTCCAAAATTTCAATAAGTTGGAAATTGTTAGTATACATCTTTTATTTGCTTTGGCACATATGAAAATAAAATTACAATTTGAAAGGAATTTAGATTTTTCCCTAAACATGTAGAAAAGGCTCCCTTTTTTATGGGGGGATAAAGGTGAAGCCTTAAACATTCCTAAGTGGCATTCTGTTCTCTAGCCCACATTCTCCTTAAGACTCCTAAAAGTGATCTGAAATGAGAAAAAGAAAGGTAAGCTACTAACAAAAATTTCAGAAGTAAATTGCTGTGATATTATAATTAAAAAAAAAGTGACTCAGGAACATTCAGTAATCACATATTTTTTCTAGAAACAGGCCTTTTTTTTTTTAAACCTGGGATCCATGAGCAACTTTTAAAAAATGTCATAACTGTATTTTAATATAATTAGATTTTTTGTAGTTATTTTATCTTGTGCATTTAAAAATTGTATTCTGAGAAGGGGTGCATAGGTTTCACCAGATTGCCACAGGGTTCCATGACAAAAATGGTTAAGAAAACTCATTCTGGAGTCTAAATGAGTTTCCTTTTGCTTCTCCATCAACAGATTGAAACTCTTTTTCTGTAAGAATAAGAAGAATATTGTGAAAGTCTAGATATTTGAAGGGTGACTCTTAAGCCAATTTATAAAGGTGCTGACTTTACTTAAAAACAGGTTAAGGATAAGAAGGGAATTTGAAGACCCACAATAGAGAGAAGTGACTTTCACAGAGTCATTCAATGGAACAGTGAAGATACTGGGAGTACAAAACTGAGAACTATCCTTTACCTTATATCCTAAACAGTGTTCCTTCCACATTCTCAGAACACTCAGTGGGCAGTTTCTGTTGAGTCTGCACGTGAGTCAAAATAAAATGTAGTTTTCTGTACTATATTGATTTTTGCAATTCTGGTAGCAATAAAAATCTTTTTCTGCCAGTGTACTTAGCTTTTATGATGACAAAGAAATGTAAACTCAGGATATTTTCATGAATAAAACAGTTTTTAAACCAAATAATTTAAAAGGAATATGCTGATTTCATAGAGATATTATATATGTCATGAGATATGGGAAAACATGTAAAGTGTTTTGAAAGCCTTAAAACACTGTACAAATGCTAGTTATTATTATTTAAATTGTGCTCTGTGGTTGTATTAACTTCAAATCCTTTTTGGTACCCAGCTGTTTAAATATTAGTATGTGTTAATTGTAAAATTCTACAACAGATAAGGAGGAATGATTTGGCTATTTTCATGCAAGTTTTGCTTCACTTTAGGGGCATAGATTCTTAAAATATGCTACTTAAAATATTCCAGTGTTTGGTTTTTATTCTTCTTAAACAAGCAAAAAGCCAGTAACTACCTCAGTTGTCAGTTCCTGTTAGCTCAGCTTAAAAGACAGGGGTCCATGCTGTGACTGCAGCTGCTATCTATCCAGTGGCATTTGTTAATTAAGCTGTTTAACATTGTTTTGCTTTCTTAAATCTTGGCTCCTATAAAAAGAAACAAAATCATAGGTTTGTAACTTCCTAGAAAGTGCTTATTTTGGTTGTCCAGTACTGTGAATAATTTTTAAAGACATTTCTTGCTTTGAAAAAAGTAAAACATAATTAAGTTTCTTTATTATGAGTTCTCAAGCAACTTATTAATTGAAGGTGTCTAGGCCATCTAGTAAGTAGTGTATAATACAGACTGAGTTCAAAAGCAGTTCTCCCATGGTGTGCCGTCACTATTTTAGTTTAGATCTTCACCAGTTCATATTTAAATTAATAATAAATAATAACACATACTAATGTTTACAAAATTTTTCCTAGTGCCTCAGGACCTCCAAGTGTTTCTCCAGTCTATGCTTTACTCATCTATAACACATTTTTACTTAGATGTCTCACTAATAGCCCCTTCACATTTCCCTTTCACTTTTGATGACAGGATTAACCTCACCAACTCAGAAAATTTGCTTTTTATTTCTAGTCTGTGAACAAATCCTACATATTAATTTAATCTTTCCCTTCATTTTTATTTCCACAGATATTTTATCACTTCCATTTGAATTAATAACTTACACATAATATTCCAGATTTTATAAAGCACTTTCCTCACAAATTAGTGAGTTATTGTTAGAATAGCAAGTATTGTTAGAATTATTATTCCCCTTTTATAGATGAAGGAACTAGAGTCACATAGCCAGGAAATGCCCCAACTGGGAATTGAGCTTAGGTCTTCTGAGTCCAGTATTTGTTATTTTGCACCAAAGCTGCCTCTTGAATAAATGAAACAATATCTTCCCTTATATCAGAACCTCTCTTTTCCAGTTCATCTTTATAGGCAGCTGTTGAAAGGAGGATTATCCCTTAGGTTCACCACAGGACAGCTAGGTGCCACAGTGGATAGAGTGCTGGGCCTGGAGTCAGAAAGACATCTTCCTGAGTTCAAATCTGGCCTCAGGTACTTACTAGTTGTGTGACCCTGGGCAAGTGACTTAACCCTGTTTGTCTGTTTCCTCATCTGTAAAATGAGCTGGAGAAGGAAACGGCAAACCACTGAAATGATGGAACAATAAAATGGGTGCCAGTAACTTTCTGTCAGATAGAGACTAAGAGAAGAAAGGGAAAGGAAAAAGAAAGGACTTGTGTGAAGAAGAAAGGAGATGTAGTGTGTTGTAGTAGACAACAAGCTGGCCTTAGAATCAGAATACTTAGGTTCAGGTGCTGGCTCTAGACCGTTTATCAGCTCTTTGACTTTGGACAATATCATAGAAGCTAGAACTAGAACTAGTTTCAGACCAGGAAAGGAATTCGGAGGCCTTTTAGTACAATCCTCTCATTTATAGATGTGAAAACTGAGGCTCAGGGAGGTTGAATGATTTAAAGTTACATAAAAAGTAAGCTTCAGTGATAGGATTTCTATCCATGTTCTCTTGACTACTGAGTGCTTTTTCCATTGTACTGTATTCTCCATTGTATCATAAAGCAGTGTGTTTAACCCCATTCAGTGGCTGTCTACTTTGTTTCCAGTTTCTTTCTGCTACAAAAAGTATTGCCATGAATATTTTGTTATATATAGGACCTTTCCCTCTGTCTGGGTCCTCTTTGGGTGTTCATACCCAGTAGTGGTATTTTTTGAGTCAGTATTTAATTTAATCACTTTTCTACTATAGTTCCAAATTGTTTTCCAAAACAATTGGACCTCTTCAGAAGAGGTCTTCCATATTTCCTTTAGCTTTAATTATTTAAAGGCTCTTCATCACACAGTTCCTCATGCATGTATTAAGATCATACAAGAGTTATTGATAAATCCAAACACAAAAATAATTCCATTTGTTGACCTTCTGATAAGTAACATGGAGGGAGGTGTAAAATAAGGAGATTTATATTTACCAAAGGAGTTCAGTGCTGCATGGAAAATTGCTTTTGTAAAGTCCTAGTAGAATTCTCTATCCTGGAGATATGTTCCTCTTTATAGATAGAACTTATAGAATTTTATAGATAGAACTTAGGTCTTCTAAGTCCAGTATTTTTTCCTTTATACCAAAGTTGCCTCTTGAATAAATGAAATGGTATCTTCCTTTATCTCAGAAACTCTTCTTTCCAATTTATCCTGTATGAAGCTGCTGAGATTACCAGTTAGGTTCATTGCAGTGCTAAGCTTACCACAGGTTTTGCTCAGTAAGAGCTATGAGTACTAAAAAGAGCACCATAAGAACTCTCTATATAGAACAAACTAAATGGATGAAAAATGCTTATTCAGACTGACATGTACCTAGATTTTTAGTTCCCTGAACTTGTGTATCAGTACCTATATCTGAAATGAAAGAATGGATTGGAGATTTGGTGAATATAGCAAATAAAAAAAGTGGTTTTCATTTGAAAAATAATACTATTGACAGAAGTAAAGTATCTCTTTAAAAGGCAAAAAAGTTGTTAATTATTCCTTTTAGAGTTATTGCAGGAAAAACAAAATTTACAGTGTTGCATTATTGTACCATTTAAGCAGAGATAAAATACAATAATATGCTTATGAATAGGTTTTTTTGTTCCTTGTTTATTGCCTCAGGTTAATGTTCCTTCACTGAGTCAAATTAGGTTTAATTTTTTTACATATATGCAAAAGTGTATCTTAATTCTTGTCAAAAGGTATTTCAGAGATTATACATGATTTCAAAATGAGGGTGTCCCAACACTGGTCTTGAATGAATCGTCCATTTTACTCCTCTTTTATGTAGTCATTCAAAAATAGGATATTATCAGCTATGATTGTTGCGGCTTGTCTCATGTTGTTTTTATCCATGTATTCACTATAGTCTATTTCGCCTTTTCACATACTGATAGGCCAGGCCTGAAAACTGATATTCTGTGCCATGTGATCCTTTGGCTGATATCACCCTGTTGGGATGTCTCAGTTTCTCCTGATCGCCGCCACATCCAAAGAAAGATTATTATTGCATTCTTTCCTTCATACTGTCTCAGAACAGGATCCTGATCCACTCTTCCAAGTAACTGGACATGATTAAGAGATCATTCAACTGGTACTTCCTTCAGACTAATGTCTTGCAAATTGATGAAGTGCCTGTAAAACAGGTCTTCTTTTCTTCTTAGCCAGTTTGGAATTTCTTCCTAATGCAGAGGCTGAGCTGTTCTGACTCTAGCAGATGGGGAACCCCTAGATTTAATTTTTTAAAAGTTCTTTATACTGTAATAAATATAGAGGAAGAGAAATGGTTTTCTCCTTTTTTTTCTGAGAAAAATGTTATTGATAAGGAGGGTTTTATAAAAAGCTTTTATTCTCATAAACTTAAGACTTTCTGAGGACCTGACTTTTTTATACATGATGTGTTTCTGTTTTGCAACCAGTTTTTCGGGACTGTGGGGCTGAGTCTCTGGCTTGTGGGCATTTTGAAATACAAGAGAATATCAGAGAGCATGATGAAACTTAGAAGATGTTTGAAATGACTGTGAACTATGTTGGAGAGGTGAGGACTTATTGCTCAAGGGCATTTGAAGTGGAGAAAGAGACCTTATGGCATAGTGGATAAGGTACTTACTGGACTTAGAGTCAAGAAGACTTAAGTTCAAATCCTGTTTCAGCTTTTACCAGCTATGTTATCCATATGTCTATTAACTGTATTGTATCGAGGTTGTCTCATGTATAAAATGAGGGAATTGCATTTTGGTGGCTTTGAAGGGCCCTTCCAGCAGTAAATCTGTTATCCTCTGAATCTATATAGCAGAATGTCATGGAGGTTGAAATGCTGGCAACTACCAGCATATTAACCCCCTGTTCACTTTATCTTGTGAGGATATCTCAGCTAACAGTACTCTCACCACTGTTGATAGCAAAGCATGAGATGAAGATTAAGATAGGTCCTCCCAACAACTTTTTGATTATAGATTAAATTTGTTCTTGTAAGTTGACGATAATACCATTTCCCTATTGACTTCCATTACTATTTCACAGGTGGTGCAATGAGAACAAATTATAGTAATGTGGAATAGTGCATTGAGTCACTAGGACCCATTTTCAAAACCTGTCTCAGATCTATGCCCTTTTTAAATATTTTCATTTTAATCTCTTGAGATTACATCCCCTGCCTTTTCTAACTAGGTCTGGAACCTAGTACAGTATTTTTTTCACTACCTCATTTTATCCTGTATTTTGCTAGTAACTTGAAATTCACTTTGACTCCAGGCTTTCCCAGAGTTTTCCAAACTTTTAAAGATTGTAGACCCCTTCTATTTTTCCATGACATAAAATCCCCATATGTCTGCTGTAATGTTTGGGTATATGAAGCTTCTAAGTAATGAATCAAACCCAAAATAAATTACTATTATGTTGATGTTTTACTTCAAAGAATATTTGTTCTTTATGTAACCCTGGGGTTCTGTGGAACACAAATTGAAAATCATCAGTCTGTTCTATTTACCTGCCTACTTGCAGAGCTATATACTGACTGTCTTGGATTGAAGAGTAATTATACCTTTTTTAGATCTGAACCTCAGTAGGAACTGAGAAGATCTGTTAATTGTTGTAGGGAATTCCTTTTCCATCCGTATGGAGCTACACCAGCTTTGCATTTGAATGGTTTTTGAGGTTTGTCTGGAGTCACCGAGAGAAGTGACTTACCCACAGTCATGCAGCCTGTATGTGTCAGAGTAGTTCCTTTATTATTATTATTATTGCTATTAGTTTTAAAATTTGATGTAATTTTATTGGTACCTTTTGTTTTTACATCACATTTATTTCTTAATAACCCTCCCTTTTCAGGAGGGTTATTTAGTTTTAGTTGTGACCAGCTCTTTGTGACCCCATTTGGAGTTTTCTTGGCAGAGATACTGGAGTGGTTTTGCCATTTTCTTCTCCATTTTCCTTGTTCTCATCATTTTATAGATGAGAAAACTGAGGCAAACAGGGTTAGTGCCACACAGCTAGTAAGTATCTTTGGTCAGATTTGACTTCAAATCTTCCTGACTCCAGGCCTGGTGCTCTATCTACAGTGCCACCTAGCTGCCCAACCCCTCCCCACCCCTGTTCCATTTTTAACAAAGAGTAAAAAAGCATAAAATCAGTGCAGCAAAACTAACTGCATGTACTTGATCTGGAAGTGCAGTATATAAAATATGCCTATTTCTTAACATTTTAAGTGAGGAGAGGGATACATTTTCTCAACTCTTTTCCGAGGCCAAATATGGTCATAATAATTAGACTGTTTCCTAGAAATACTGATGATTTCTGCAGATTCATCTTGTATCCTGCTACTTTACAGAAGCTAATCTGTTGTCTATTACTTTGCTGCTTCCTTGAGGTTTTCTAAGTAAATTACTATGCCATCTGCAAATAAGGATATTTTTGTCTCCTTTTTTGCTGGGATTTATGCCTTTTCTTGTCTTACTGCTATCTCTGCCATTTTTAGAACTATTAAGTAATAGTGGGGAACATAGTATGGTTTTGCTTTGCTATTCTTAGTGGAAATTCTTCTTTTGTTTTTCTATTGCAATTAATACTAGCTTTTGGTTTTAGATAGATACTTTTTAATCCTACTAAAATGGTCTTTCTCTGCTTATGATTTTTAGAGTTTTTAGCGTATATGAGTGTAGCAATTCATCAAATATTTTTTTCTTTATAAGTTGATAAAAATTATGTGATTTTGGTTTTTATTTTTAACAGGATGAATTATAATTAGTTGTTTCCTAGTTTTTTTGTATTTCCTAGTTTTGTGTATTGTTTAAATGTAACTTGATCACAGTATATTATTTTTTGGATATATCACTATCATCTTTTTGGCTTGGATTTTATTTAAAAATTTTTTTTGCATTGATAGTCATTAGTAATATTGCATCTATAATTCTCTTTCTTTGCATTATCTTTCCCTGGTTTAGGTATTGGGACTCTTATTTGTATCATAAAAGGAATTTTAGTAGAGTGTTTTCATTCTCAGTTATTTAGAATAGTTTTTGTAGTATAAATGTCAATTACTCTTTGAATTTTGAAAGAATTTGCCAGCCATTAGGATTTTTTTTGGTTATGGTATTTTTTTAAATATAAATTTATTTATTTAACTTTTTACATTCATTTTCACAAAATTTTGGGTTCCAAATTTTCTCCCCATTTCTCCCCACCCCCCACCCCAATACACCGAGCATTCTAATTTTCCCTATCACCAGTCTGCCCTCTCTTCTATCCTCCCTGCCTTCTCTTATCCCCATCTTCTCTTTTGTCCTGTAGGGCCAGATGACTTTCTATAAGAAAATGTATTTCTTATTTCCTAGTAGCAAGAACAATACTCAACAGTTGTTCCTAAAACTTTGAGTTCCAAATTCTCCCCATCCCTCCCTCCCCACCCATTCCCTTTGGGAAGGCAGGCAATTCAATATAGGCCATGTCTGTGTAGTTTTGCAAATGACTTTGATAATAGTCGTGTTGCGTAAGACTAACTGTATTTCCCTCCATCCTATCCTGCCCCCCATTGTTTCTATTCTGTCTTTTGATCCTGTCCCTCCCCAAGTGTTTTCTTCAAACTGCTCCCTTCTCCCATTGCCCTCCCTTTCATCATCCCTCCCTCCCTGCTTATCTCCTTCTCCCCTACTTTCCTGTACTGTAAAATAGGTTTTCATACCAAAATGAGTGGACATTTTACTCCTTCCTTTAGTCGAATGTGATGAGGGTAAACTTCATGTATTTTTCTCAGCTCTCCTCTTTTTCCCTTCACTAAAAAGTCTCCTGCTTGCCTCTTGAATGAGATATAATTTACCCCATTCCATTTCACCCTCTCTCCTCCCACTACATTTCTCTCTCACTGTTTACCTTAATTTCTTTTAAGATATGGTCCCATCCTATTCAATTCACTCTGTGCTCTCTGTCTCTGTATGTGCGTGCATGTGTATGTGTGTGCGCACGCACACGTGTACGTATATGTGTGTGCATGTGTGTGTGTATGTCTGTGTGTGGTCCCACTAACTACCCAGATACTGACAAGTTTTAAGAGTTTCAAATATTGTCTTTCCATGTAGGAATGTAAACAGTTCACCTTTGGTAAGTCCCTTATGACTTCTCTTTGCTGTTTACTTTTTCATGCTTCTTCTCATTCTTGTGTTTGAAAGTCAAATTTTCTTTTCAGCTCTGGTCTTTTCATCAAGAATGCTTGAAAGTCCTCTGTTTCATTGAAAGACCATATTTTCCCCTGAAGTATTATACTCAGTTTTGCTGAGTAGGTGATTCTTGGTTTGAGTCCTAGTTCCTTCGACTTCTGGAATATCCTATTCCATGCCCTTCGATCCCTTAATGTAGAAGCTGCTAGATCTTGAGTTATCCTGATTGTATTTCCACAATACTGGAATTGTTTCTTTCTAGCTGCTTGCAATATTTTCTCCTTGACCTGGGAATTCTGGAATTTGGCCACAATGTTCCTAGGAGTTTCTCTTTTTGGATCTCTTTCAGGAGGTGATCGATGAATTCCTTCAATACTTATTTTGCCCTCTGGCTCTAGAATATCAGGGCAGTTTTCCTTAATAATTTCATGGAAGATGATGTCTAGGCTCTTTTTTTGATCATGGCTTTCAGGTAGTCCCATAATTTTTAAATTGTCTCTCCTGGATCTATTTTCCAGGTCAGTTGTTTTTCCCATGAGATATTTCACATTCTCTTCCATATTTTCATTCTTTTGGTTTTGTTTTATGATTTCTTGGTTTCTCAGAAAGTCATTAGACTCCATCTGTTCCATTTTAATTTTGAGAGAACTATTTTCTTCAGTGAGCTTTTGAACCTCTTTTGCCATTTGTCTAATACTGCTTTTGAAAGCATTCTTCTCCTCATTGGCTTTTTAAACCTCTTTTGCCAACTGAGTGAGCCTATTTTTCAAGGTGTTATTTTCTTCCGCATTTTTTTGGGTCTCCTTTAGCAAGGTATTGACCCGTTTTTCATGCTTTTCTTGCATCTCTCTCATTTCTCTACCCAGTTTTTCCTCCACCTGTCTAACTTGATTTTCAAAATCCTTTTTGAGCTCTTCCATGGCCTGAGCCCACCAGACATCCACCTCGGATATCCGGGATAGAGAGGCCCCAACCTCCACGTCTTTCCCTCATGGTAAGCATTGTACTTCGTCATCAGAAATGAAAGGAGGAAGGAACATCTCTTCCCCAAGAAAGTAGCTTTCTATGGTCTTATTTTTCTTCCCTTTTCTGGGCATTTTCCCAGCCAGTTACTTGACTTCTGAGATTCCTCTCCACCCCCGCCTAGATCTGCCCAGCTAGAGCTTGGGGTCTGAGATTCAAATGCTGCTCCCCAGCCTCAGGGCTTTCCGTGGCGGGAGCGACTGCTATTCAATGTAAGCTTAAGTTCTGGTGCTCAGGTGGGGGCAGGGCCGCCTCCCAGGCTCAGTTCCCTCAGGGGGTTTATGCGGGAGACCTTTGGTAATGGCCCTGAGCTCCTGCCTGCTGCTCTGGGAGTTCTGGGCCGCTGTTGCCTCTGCAGCTCCCTCTGCCGCTGCCTCCCGAGGGGGCCTGAGTCACGGAGACACCCTACTCCCCTCTCGGCCAGCCCAGAAGTCTCTCTCACTGACCTGTAGCGCCTGTGGGTGGAGGGACCTTCGCAGCCGCCGGAGGTTCCGTCCCTGAAGCCTGCTTGGATCTGCTCCTCTGGGGCCACATGGCCAGGGCAGCGCAGGGGTGGGCTTCGCTTTCCAGGGCGCGACAGACCCCTGGGGACGGCTTTCCAGGGCTCTGTGGAACAGAAATCTCTTCCACTGTGTTTCTGCGTGGCTTGCTTTGCTCCAGAATTTGTGGGGAGTTCTTTTTACAGGAAATTTATGGGCTGTGGATTCGGAGCTAGCATACGTGAGTCTTTCTACTCCACCATCTTGGCTCCTCCCCTGGTTATGGTATTTTTAAAGACTTAGAGAAAGTAATTTTCCAAACTCACTGATTTATAATATTAAAATAATGCTAATAGTATTTATACAGCATCTTAAGGTTTACAAAGCACTTTATAAAAATATCATTTGACCTTCATGACCTGGGAGGTCAGTGCTATTACTATCCCCATTTTACAGATGGAGAAACAGATGGAAAGAAAGGTTAAGTGATTTCAAGTATCATTGCTCTCATTATGCTCTGACTCTGTGTAAATATAGTCACTTTCTGCTGTATAAAATCCTTCATCTGTTTGGCAGTGATTTTTAAATCAACCCTTAGACTCTTCTTCTCTGCAAAATTAGTAGGTCCTTGGGAGACATGATGAATTTAGGGCTGAATTTGGAGTCAAGAGAACCTTGTTCGGATTCTACCTTTTCCACTTAACTGTGTGACATGAACAAACCAATAGGTCCTCCAAATAAATGAACAGGTACTGATTTTTTTTTATATTTTCAGCATTTAATGACTTAGAATTACAGAATAGCTGCATACATTAGATTGGCAAAGATGACCCCCCCCAAAAAAAAGAAAAATGAAAATTGTGGTAGATGATGTGGGAAAACAGGCACATGAATGCAATTGTTAGTGGAACTCTGAATTGTTCCAGCCATTCTAGAAAGCAGTTTGGAACTATGGCCCTCAGATTACTAAATTACTAAATACCCCCTACCCTAGTGATGCCACTAATAGGTCTATACTCCAGAGAGGCAAAGAATGAGGAAAAAAAGTTTGTACAAAAATATTTCAGGTGCTCTATCTATAGTGGGCTGTTCGTCTTTTGGAGAATGGCTAAAGAAATTGTGGTATGGGAATGTAATGGAATATTATTGCATGGTAAGAAATGATGAAATAGATGGTTTCAGAGAAACCTGGAAGACCTTTATGACTTGTTACTGAGTGAAATGAATGGAACCAGAAGAACAATTTTATATAATGATAATGCCATTTTGAAGAAAAAGATCTTTGAAAGACTAAATAACTGATCAGTTCATAACTCATTATAATTCCAGAGGACTGATCATGGATTATGTTATCCCCATCTTGAAGGATGGATAAGTGATGGGCTCAACAGGCAGAATAAGATATATACTCATACACATATATGTATATGTATATTTATATTCAGACGGCCGTCATAAGAATTTGTTTTGCTTGACTATGCATGTGATAAAGATTTTGCTTCTCTTTTTTGTTATGGAAAAGGAAAGGTGGTTGAAGGAGGATAGGGATAGGTAGTCTCCCACTTTACCCCAAAAGGAAGAAAAGTGTTTTATCAAAGCATCATTTTAAAAAAATGCATAGAAGAAAACAGAAGTACCAGAAGAAACACAGAGAAGCAGGACAACTTTGAAAGAAACGGGCTGAACTTGGATACTGCAGAAGAAAAGCATGCTTTACATAAAAGAGTTCTGCAGTTTCTTGTAGCATCCTCTTTTTCTCTTCTACCATATGTGTTAAAATGCTTCTTTTCCTTGGTGTTTATCAAGTTCAGAATAAAAAAGGGAAATCACAGACTCATAGTGTGATACAGAGAATATTGCATTGTGTCTTGTCCCTGCTGCCAGCTAGGTGTTTAACCTTGGGCACTGCACCTCATAAAATATTAGTTCCTTATCATGAAAACTTGACTGGATGATTGCCTTAAAATTATGCATCACAGAGTTGGATAACATAATCTAGAATGGTAATGAATAATATTCCCTGATCTACTACATTTTTTTTTTGAGAGGCAATCACAGGACTTTAGTTATTGTTCTGAATCTCTCACTTACTACTTGTGTGACCTTAGGCAAATAACTTAAATTCTTTGATCTTCACTTTCCTCATCTTTAAAATGAGACAGTTACGTTAGATTGACCTGTAATGGCCCTGCCGGTTTTGGATCTAGGATCCTATGGGCTATGAAACCCACAAGTTTCTATATCAAAGCCTCTTTAAAAAAAAGCTACTGTGCAATTTGGATAAAGTCTGGCTTAAAGAATAGAAACAAAGAATAGGAATAATTTGGTACTTAACTGGAGAGAAAACGGTTATCTCTGTACTCTGCCATCAGCTGTGGAAGTTATGGAGAAGATGAAGGATAGAGTTAGAAGTCTTAACATGGATGGAAACAGAATGATAAAAGATTATGATCAGATGGGAGAAGTTTAGAGTTCAAACAGATGAGAACACTTAGGGGTGACAGGAATCTTCCCATGAAGACCAAGCCCACCCTTTTTGATTGAATTTTTATTTATTTATTTTTAGCTTTCAACATTCATTTCCACAAGATTTTGAGTTCCAGATGTTCTCCTCATCTTTCCCCTTCCCCCCACCTGAAAACACCATGCATTCTGATTACCCCTTCTCCCAGTCTACCCTCCCTTCTATCACACTCCTCTTTCCTTATCCCCATCTTCTCTCTTTTCTTGTAGGGCAAGATAGATTTCTATACCCCATTACCTGTATTTCTTATTTCCCATTCTCAACATTCTTTCCTAAAACTTTCAGTTCCAACTTCTCTCCCTTCCTCCCTCTCCACCCATCTGCACTGAGAAAGCAAACAATTCAATATAGACTATATATGTGTAGTTTTGCAAAAGACTTCCCATAATAGTCATGTTGTGAAAGACTAACTGTGTTTCCCTCCATTCTATCCTGCCCCTCATTTGTTCTGTTCTTTCTTTTGACCTTGTCCCTCCCCTAAAGTGTTTACTTCTAATTACTCCCTTCTCCCATTTGTCCTCCCTTCTATCATTCCCCCTCCCACCCCATCTATCTCCTTCTTCCCTACTTTCATGTAGTGTAAGATAGATTTTCATACCAAACTGAGTGTGCATGTTATTTCCTCCTTAAGCCAAATCTGATGAGAGTAAGATTCACTTTTTCTTTCACCTCCCCTCTTTTCCCCTTCATTGGAAAAGCTTTTTCTTGCCTCTTGTATGAGAGATGATTTGCCCCACTCCATTTCTCCCTTTCTCCTCCCAATATATTCCTCTCTCACCCTTTAATTTTATTTTTGTAGATATCATCCCTTCCTATTCAACTCACCCTGTGCCGTCTCTATCTCTTTCTCTATATATGTGTATAATCCCTCCAACTACCCAAATACTGAAAAAAGTCTCGAGTTACAAATAGTATCTTTCCATGTAGGAATGTAAGCAGTTCAACTTTAGTTAAGTTCCTTATGCTTTCTCTTTCCTGTTTACCTTTTCATGCTCATCTTGATTCTTGTGTTTGAAAGTCATATTTTCTATTCAGCTCTGGTCTTTTCATCAAGAATGCTTGAAAGTCCTCTATTTCACTGAATGACAATTTTTCCCCCTGAAGTATTATACTCAGTTTTGTTGGGTTGGTTTTAATCCTAGCTCTTTTGACTTCTGGAATATCATATTCCAAGCCCTTCAATCCCTTAATGTAGAAGCTGCTAGATCTTGTGTTATCCTGATTGTATTTCCACAGTACTCAAATTATTTCTTTCTGGCTGATTGCAATATTTTCTCCTTGACCTGGGAACTCTGGAATTTGGCTACAATATTCCTTGGAATTTTTCTTTTTGGATCTCTTTCAGGAGGTGATTAGTGGATTCTTTCAATATTTATTTTACCCTCTGATTCTAGAATGGCAGGGCAGTTTTCCTTAATAATTTCATGAAAGATGATGTCTAGGCTCTTTTTTTGATCATGACTTTCAGGTAGTCCCATAATTTTTAAATTGTCTCTCCTGGATCTGTTTTCCAGGTCAGTTGTTTTTCCAGTGAGATATTTCACATTGTCTTCTATTTTTTCATTCTTTTGGTTTTGTTTTATGATTTCTTGGTTTCTCATAAAGTCATTAGCTTCCATCTGCTCCATTTTAATTTTTAAAGAACTATTTTCTTCAGTGAGCTTTTGAACCTCCTTTTCCATTTGGCTAATTCTGCTTTTTAAAACATTCTTCTCCTCATTGGCTTTTGGGACCTCTTGCCATTTGAATTAGGCTATTTTTAAAGGTGTTAGTTTCTTCAGCATTTTTTTGGGTCTCCTTTAGCAAACTGTTGACTCACTTTTCATGATTTTCTTGCATTGCTCTCATTTCTTTTCCCAATTTTTCCTCCATCTTTTATTTGATTTTTTTAAAACCCTTTTTGAGCTATTCCATGGCCTGAGACCATTGCATATTTATTTTGGAGGTTTTGGAAGCAGAAGCCTTGACTTTTATGTCTTCCTCTGATGACATGCATTGTTCTTCCTCATCTGAAAGGATGGAAGAAAATAACTGTTCATCAAGAAAGTAACCTTCTATTGTCTTTATTTTTTTCCCTTTTGGGGGCATTTTCCCAGACAATTACTTGAATTTTGAGTCCTTTGTCAAGTGGAGGGTATACTCTAGGGACCTGTAAGTTCCCAGTTCCTCCAAGGTAGCACAATCAAGGGAGAGGAGTTTACTCCTCTCCTGTCCTACATTTTATTCTGGGAGCAACCACAAGCTTTTCTGCCCAGCATCTGCGAATAGAATTCCCTCTTTAGAGCCTCCACCAGCCAGCTCTATCAGCTACCGATCCTCTTCACCCCAGGGCCGCCAGTCAGGGCTGAGATTCAGATCAGCTGCTTGATCCCCCCCAGGGCCTTTAGGCTGAGGCCTTCAAAAATGAATGCTGTGGCTGCTGGGGCCAGGCCATGTTCCCTTCTTACCCAGTCGAAAGAGGTTTCTCACTGACCTTTGAAGCTGTCTCTGGCATTTGTGGGGATCTGGGAACTGCCTGGGATTCTGTGCTGCACTGTGCTCCAGTCCTGTCCCTGCCGTGGCATGCAGCAATGGGCTGTGCTCCATTCTGTGCCTGGTGCAATATACCTTTCCTGTCAGCCTTCCCGGCTATCTTGGGCTGTAAATCTCTTTCCCTCTGTCGTTTTGTGGCTTCTGCTACTCTAGAATTTATTTAGAGTCATTTTTTACAGGTATTTATGAACTGTGGGGGAAGAGCTTTTAGAGGTCCGTCATTCTACTTTGCCATCTTGGCTCCCCAAATCCCATCTTTTTAATGAAAATGTTCTGTCAACATTGCTATATGGTAGTAATTAAGTGACTATCACACTGTGGAAAGGCTTATAGTGACTGGGACCAAGTTAACTGAGGAAGAATTTGAAGGACAGGAGTAAACATGTCATCATGGGATCTTACAGTTGAAAGAGAAGTTAGTTCAGTAATGGATCAAAGAAGAGAGGCAACAGAGTGAGAGCCAGGGGCTTGCCACCCAGAAATTCAGGAATGCTTTTTATGAGGGCTTGGAGAGATAGGGATACAGAAACTCCAAAGTTGGAATCTCCTGCATGGGCTACCTGGAGAAGAATTCATGGACTCAAACATTCTTAAGGTCAAGGTAAAGATTTATTACACTTTTCAGTGAGCAAGTGTTCTTAGGGAACCTGAAACTTTAGAGGAATACAGGTAAAGTTTATATAGGATTATATATATAACGTTTATATAGGATATTCTGTAGTAAAACATGTGCCAAATATGCAAGGTGATTCTGGGCGGAATTAGGGAGTGATTGAGGAGTGGTTAGTTCTTAAAGGAACATGCACTTTTGGTATCTACTGCTCAGGTAATTTACTGAGAGTTCATGGGGAAATAGCCCAAGGCAGTGGGGAGGTGTGGGGGGTGTGGGGCGGCTACCTAGAGGTGTGGTTTTAGACCTGAAACTTCACTAAGTCAGCTAACGGTCAGGGCTGACTAAGGAATATCAGGCTGCTCTCATCAATGTCTTAAATGTAAGAGAGCATATGTATGTCTAAGTCTAGGATACATGTGATTGGTCAGTGAGTAGTAAATGTAATTATGACCCAGTATACAGCTAGCTCAGCCAGTACACAGCTGCTTCACACTAATAAGTTTTATAGGTTCAGCTGGCTGCTGTATAGCAAGGAGGGAGATAACAGTTGTTGCCGGGGCAGGCTGTATCCTTGGGCTGGGGAGAAACTCCCTGGGATAGTAGTATTTTGAGGCTAGGGAGAAATGTCATTTTTAGAGAGAAATGTGATTTTAGAATTGGGATCCAAGCACATACACCCAAGCACCCCATCACTTTTAGCACTAATTTTAAGTGGGCCTTCTCTGGCAAGCTTGAGTGAACTTAGATTTGTCTTGAGTATTTGTGGTTTGTAGGGGACATCCACATCAATGAGGTCACAGATGCATTTGAGTGTCATACTGTTTACTCATTTTGATGTTTAACTCACAAAATCTACTAGAACCGCAAGAGTTTCCTGCCTCCCTGTCATAGACACTACTTTCAAGCTACTTCCTCCCCTTTGCCTCTCCCAGCCTTATACTTATTTGGCATTTGATTTTTGAACCCCAGTGCAGTACTTTACTTTTATCCTTTAAAAATTGTTAGCACTACATTAGCTTCTGAAGGTCAAGGACTCCTTCATTCATTGTGGTAAGAGGGAGGGTCTGTGGGCCACTTTCTTTTTGGCTCCTTTCCTTTGACTACATGGCCCCAAGAAAGGCCCTGGATTTTTTGCCTTCTCTTTTGTTCTTTTCTGGTCTAGGCACAGGGAAGGACTTTTTGCCATGGGGATCTGGTAGGCCAGGAATGCAGGTTGGTGTTCAGCAGTTGCCCTGAAGAATTCAGGTGTTGAACAGCCCAGCTAAAGCTGGTACTGTACTTTTTGGACTAGAACTTGGTGAGACTAATGCTTTGTTGGAACTTTTCCCCTCCCTTCATGCCCAGAAACTAAGGTAGCATGGGGAATTATGATGAGAGGTTCTGGGGGAAGTGTTTGTACATGTGTTCTTGCTGTATCTTTAGAGTAAATAAATATCCCTTTGTGAAAGCTAAAACAAATAAAAAACCTGTTAGCTATTTAGCCCTCCTGTTCTTAAAATGAGATCTTTTTGGATTCTAAATTTGTCATCCAACATGTTGGCTAGCCTTTCTGGCTTCATTATTGTTGTTTGATAAGCATAACTATAATGAAAACATATTTACATAGTACTATGAGGTTTACAATCTTTTTCCTTAGTTGCTTGAGTCTCACAACAACCCTATGAGTTTGGAAGTACTTTGTTTCCTTCTAAGTCAGTGGTGAAAATGTTAAACAGAATAGTATTAAGAGAGAGCTGCTATGATCTTCCTCCAGACTTGTGCTCTTCACCTGTTACTTCCCTCTTTCCCTTGGGGATTGCTTTCCATCTACTTTGTGTATACCTTCTATATACTTGATTATTTACATGTCTTTCCTAATAGAATATGAGCTCCTTTAGGGCAGAGACTGTATTTTTTTTACTTCCTTTGTATTGCCAGGGCTTAGCACAGTTCTTGGCATATAGAAAGCACTTAATAAATATTTATTGACTGACTTACTGATTGGAGAAGGGGTGGGGGGATAGTCAGAGCTAATTGACTGACTGTACCCTAACTGCATTATCATCTAATCTCTATTGCTCCATTTTGTCCACAAGTTTATGTTATAATAAATGTCAGATTATTTTCTGAAGTAACAAATACACATTGAATAAATGAAAAGTTGTGACATTCCTTGATCTCCCAGTTTAGTAAATCCTCTCTTCTTGTCAAGGTCTCCCCGCCTCTGAAAAAAAAAATTAAGAGTTGACATTAGGTTTTAATGACTTGCTGTCTGCCTGGTGAATTGAACTTACTTAGGGAAGCTAGGCTTCCTTTCTTGACTGATTAGCATAGATGACTTTTCAGTTACTATAGCTTTTCTTATAACTCTGTTTTGTCTTGAATAGTCAAATAAAAAAGGTTGAATATGGTAGCATGAAAAAGTGTAATGAATATCCTCCCTCACAGTTTTTGGACAGTATAGTACATTGATTTTATTCCTCTACTAATGACAGCAAAGCATGATAAACATTTTAAATATACAGATAAATTGGCAGAATATTAAAAATATAGAATCCAAGAAAAATCATTTAGAAACTGATTATGCTTGCATTCTTGGCTTTTAATAATAGCTTTTTAATTAGTCTCCCTGCTGCCTCAAATCACTTCCTACTTAAATTCATTCTCTGCTCAGAGGCTAAAACTCTTCACTAACTGTCCTCTTCCTACCTTTCCAGTTTTTTTTCCACTTTACTCCCGTCTATGCAATGTAAGGTCCAGCACTTTGAGTGCTTGCATATGACCCTTGATCTTACCACTCTTGTACCTTTGCACTGGCAATCTGCCATACCTGGACACCTCCTTGACCCTTCCCCTTGACATCCTAGTGTCTTTCAAGACACAGCTAGAGCTGCCTTCTGCTGAAGACCTTCTCAATCCACTCAGTCACTTCAGCTTTCCAAAACTTCAGTGGTTATATTGTCTGCCTTTCTGATCAGAAGGAAAGCTCTTTGATGCAGGGACTGTCTGCATGCTTTTTGGTTGTCTTTGTGTCTGCAGTACTTAGCGTAAAGCCTGGTACATGTTCTTCCTTCCTTTTCTAAGAGGACCAGTGACATAATGTTGAGGTAAAATAATGGATGATGAGTAGTGACCTGCATGTCATTTGGATTTAAGTGAGGCAGAGTTGCGTTGTCATCAACCTCACTCCGCCTTGGTCAAGATGCTTGGTGATGGTCTAAGATGTAGTCAATGATCTTAATGTCTTTGATGTCTAATCAAGTTCTAGTTGCTCATTGGTGCCTGCTTCGGTTGCCTTCAGAGCCATTGGAACAAATTGTTTTTCTCTGACATCCCTCTAACTCCCCAATGGATTTGAGACGTTTTGGTTGCTCTCAACTTGGTTTAGCCTGTCTGGTGGGATGGTTTTACCAGATTGTGACCACGGTGCATGCCATAGCTTCTTGGAGTTACGGGTGAGAGTTAGGTGACAGATGGATACCAAAGGTAGATGGGGTGTTACTGGGGTGTTCAGAGAGCATGTCTGGTGTGAGGGGTTGCCGAGTCCTTTTCAGGGCTGTCCTTCTATCTTTGGTGTTCACCTCTCACCTAACTCTCACCTGTGACTCTAGGAAGCTGTAGCATGTGTAGCCTGACACATAGTGAGTGCTTAATACGTGCTTGTTGATGGTATCCAGGTATGGCAGACAGCCTGTGCAAAGGCACAAGATTTGCAACACCAGTGGTCATATGTAAAAGACAAAAAGCAGCTCAAAAGTGCTGGATCTTACATTGCAAGGAAGGGAATGAAGTGAAAAAAAGGTACTTTTCCAAATTGCCTGTTTCTTTAAATATTGTTTACAGAGTGGTTCCTTTAAATATGGTAAAGACTAGGGATGGTTGCTCCTCTATTCTATTTCTGAGTTTTCTGCTGTTGCTGCTACCATTACCATGGAATGTCCAAAGTTGCACCCACCATGCTCTGAATATATTACAAAGACTCATAAGAAAGTGTAATGGAATTGTATTGCAATTCAGAGAGCCTGTGTTGGACAGTCCTTGATTTTGGTGTTCATTTTTTTCTTTTTTAAGCAACTCATTAAAAACCTATCTTTTTTGCTACAGTGTATTAGATTAAATAAACAGACTTCCTGCCTGTTCCAACTAATGTAGAGAAGCTATTTATATTTTATGTGATTTAAAATGAACTATATTGAATTGGTAATTGTTTATATTTTGAAGTAGAAAATAAAGCCTTAGAACATGTTTATGCAGAACTTCAGCGGTAAAAAAAGCATTCCATAGTGTTTGTTGTTCTTTAAGTGTCTCAGGTAATATCTCATTGGCAAGAAGCCCTTCCTAGAAAGCTAGTGCTTTTGCCCTTGAGAGTGTTTCCAGTTTATTCTGTATGTATCTTGTATGTAGATAGCTGTTTGAATATTGTCTCCACTATTAGTTGGTGAGCTCCTTGAAAGCAGGGAATATATTTACCTTTGTTTGTATACCCAGAACTTAGCTTAGCGCAGTGCCTGCAGTAAAGCACTTAATGAATGCTTTTTGGCTAACTAGCTGACTCTGTATCTTGAAATTTGAAACATGATTAGTTTTTTTCCCTGAAAGGTATCTCTTGATTTTCTCAATTGGTGTTTTATTTTCCATATTCAGAAATTTTGAATTTTTTTGTATTATTTCTCGTCTTACGGCATTCAGGTTTTATGATTTGTTATTTTTTTTTTAAGGAAGACCAATGATCCTCTAGTTTTCTATTCACTGTGTCTTCCAAGGTCATTTATTTTGGTTTGCATAGAATTTATGTTAGGCTTATAACCAAAAAAGAGCTAAGAAATAAGAAAATGGTACTATTTGTACAAAAATATTGATCTCAGATTTTTTTGGTGTGGCCAAAAAAACCCAAAACCACCCAACTGGAATCTAAGGGTATAAATTTAGGAATGGCTGAATAGATTGTGGTATATGATTGTGGTGGAGTGTTATTGTGTTTTAAGAAATAAGGAAATAGATGATTTAAAAAGGACATGGAAAAACTTATGAATTGATGCAGAGAGAAATAAGCAGAACCAAAAGAACAATTTTTGCAATGATATCAATATTACAAAAATAATAAAAGTTAGCATTTACATAGTGCTGACCATATCAGGCACTGTTAAGTCTCTTACAAACATTATCTCATTTGATCATCATAACAGTCCTTGAAGGTGCTGTTATTTTCCCCTTTTTACAGTTGAGGAAATGGAGGCAGGCAGAAGCCAAGTGACTTGCTTACAACTAATATAATACAACTAATATATATCTGAAGACAGATTTAAAATTGGATCTTCTTGACTGAATGACCCTTACTCTATTCACTACTCTACCTCACTGCCTCCAAATAAGGACATTTAAAAAAAACCATTTACAAACTGATGAAGAACAAACTTAAAACTAGGAAGATAATTTATACAATAGTGGTAATGGTGTGAAAACAAATAACTTTGAAACTGTTAGAACTGTGATCAGTGACAGTAACCATTTGTGATTTTAGGGGGTTCATGATGAAACATTATATATTATGGAGAATGATTTTGTTTTGTTCTCTCTTGGAAATCCATAGGATTATGTGTGTCTTGAGGTATTAGGTCATGTCCCTTTTTTGTGTAATATTTGTTAAGATTTTTGAGGAGTTTGGTTTTTTCTTTGTTAGTGTCCTCTTTGTTGATTTGGCTCTAGGCTGTGTTGTGAGTTTTTCTTTTGAAATCTGGAGTTTTAGATGGCCCCTCTCTCCCTCCCTTTAAAAAATTCTTCCAGCATTCCCTTTCTGGCTTCTCCACCTTTGCTGTGTGGTCATTTCTTAAGCTGTGTTTGGGAACTTCGCATTGCCTGGGTCCCTTTCCTGGCTTACTTTTCTGGTCAGATAGAACTGACCACAGCTGGATTTTGAGAAAATTGAGAAAACTGCCTCTGCTTTCCTCCTTGCAAGATTCAGCTAGGCACCTTAGCTCCCAACCCCTAATTCCTTACTCCTTTTTTACCCTCCATGGGTGGAGGGGTAAGAGTTAGTAATGATGTTTTGAGCAGAATCTTTGCAGCCTTGAGTTTCTGACATATGGGGAGACCTCAGAAGACCATACGTTTTTAAGAATCCCTTTCCCCAAACAAACCAAGCACCCTCCTCACATGGCAGGATAGTCAATGTCTACTGCTTTTTGTAAGGGAGTGAATGGCAGGGGTTGTAGAGTCTCTTCAGTGGCGTTGGGGAAGAGATGTCTTTATGAGCCCTAGGCATGAGCCTTTAAGTTTAGTCCATGTCCTTTCTACTACAGCACTGAGGCTGAACATTGTAATTTTCTTGTATTAGTTCACAAGATTTTCACCTTGTTAGTAGGGTTCATTCTTTTTCCTTTGGATTCAGCTGTAGCTGTTCAAAGCCCAGCACACAATTCCTTTTTTTGGAAGTTTAGAGAGTTAAAATTGTCTAAAGAAAGTGATTATACTTCAAACTTGATGCTTATTTGACCTTAAAGTCTTAGTTGCCTAAGTATTGGTGAAGAGCCACACAGAGATGTAAAGCTTCTTGAGAGCAGGGACTTTGTTTTCTCCTTCCTTTGTCTTCCTAGTGCTTAGCACAGTGTTTGACACATAGTGTACACTTAATAAATGTGTGTTGTCTGTTGACTGAAAAATAAATCCATAAAGAAACCTGAGACCACTCACTAAAACAGTGTTACTTTGTCACTCCTACAGGATCTACTTGGCTCACACATACTTCTTTCATTTCCCCCCGCAAACTTTATAACAGCAACATCTTGGGCCAGTTTGAGTTCACTGGCAGTGAAACACAATTACCCCAAGTTTTTTACGTGGTAATCAGTAAACATTTATTAAGTCCTACTATGTGCAAGGCACTGTGCTAAGTGTTGGCTGTACAAAAAAAGGCACAAGACAGTTCTTGTCTTCAAAGAGCTTTTAATCTAATGGGGCAAGCAAATAATATACAAAGCAAGCTATATATAGCAATAGGAAACAATTAGTAAGAGGAAAGACACTGGAAATAAGAGAAGTTGGGGAAGGCTTCCAGTAAAAGATGAGATTATTTTTTTATTTGGATCTTGAAGCCAGGGAGATCAGTAGTTGGAGCAGAGGACGCAAAGAGTTCTAGGCATGGGGCACAACCAATGAAAATGCCCAGAGCTGAGCGATGGATTGTCTTGCCCCTGGGACAGCCTGGAGTCCCAAGTCGCTGGATTGATGAGTACATATTGTTGTTTAGAGTAAGGTGTAAGACTAGAAAGGTAGGAAGGGGTTAGGTTATGAATGACTTTGAATGCCAAAGAACGTTTTGTATTTGATTTTAGAGGTGATAGGGAGCCCCTGGAGTTTACTGAGTAGGGTGACTGATCAGATTTTATTTTAGGAAAATCATTTTAATGGCTGAAAGGGGGATGGATTGGAGAAGGGAGAGAGTTGAGAGAGCCAGACCCACCCACAGGCTATTCCAGTTGTCCAACGTGAGGTGATCAGGGCCTGTGCGAAGGAGATAGCAAAATCAGAGGAGAGAAGGGGGCATATTTGAGAGATGTTGCAAAGATGAAATCAACAGGCCTTGGCAATTGATTGAATACGGGGAGTTGAGAAATGGTGAGGAGTCTAGGATAATGCTTAGGTTGTGAGTCTGAGGAACTAGGAGAATGATGTTGCCCTCTTCAGTAATAGATCTCTATGAAGGTAAGAGGGGGGGAGGAGTTCTGTTTTGGACATACCAAGCATTCAGATGTCTACTGGACATCCAGTTGAAGAAGTCTGAAATTCATTTGGATCTATAAAATGATCAGCAGGGAGTTTGGGGCAGGATAGGTAAATCTGAGAATCTAATTCAATCTTGACGTAAATAGGAATCACTTCTACAGGGTACCTGACAAGTTATCTATCCTTGGCTTGGAAGCCCCTCACTCTAGGGGGTAACCATACATTCTCAAGGAAAGGAGTTTCACTTCTGGATGGTTCTGTTTGTTAGAAATTTTTTCCTTACATTGCCTCTTGTCAACTTCTACCCATTGTTTCTAATTTTGCTGTTTGAAGCCAAGTAGAACCAACACTGAGCACAATGCTTAATAAATGTTTTAGGGCTACATTTCATCCCTATCCTCGTGAGTACTATAATATGCTAGATTGATCAGACTGTTCTATACTTGATCTCTAAATCTGGTTTGTGTATGAGTGGGATATGATATCTTTATTTTTCAGGGAGATAGAATTTTAGTCAAGTATGGCCTGTATTTAGACCAATACACAGTTACTATAATTTTGAAACTCCAGGCTAATGGGTTTTAGATTAAACTCCTACTCTCCTTAGTAAATTACTTCAAACTTATTGAGTAGGGCGACTGATCAGATTTTATTTTAGGAAAATCATTTTAATGGCTGAAAGGGGGATGGATTGGAGAAGGGAGAGAGTTGAGAGAGCCAGACCCTTGGCTTGGTTTTTGTATTTGATTTCTTCTTAAGTTTTAAACTTTTTTTTTGAACCAGGTTACAAAAATGTTAATGGTTAATGGAATGTTACCAATTTTAGCTACAACACTTTTCTACAAAGTGAAGAGACTTAATTGTAAAATTTCTTTTGCTGCCTCAACAAACATAATAGTGACTATTATAATAAGTAAAATATGATGTCAAAATAAGGATGATTTTTTTATTTGATTTTTTTATATTATTAGACTTGAAGGAGCCATCTGAAGGATTTTTTTCCCCTCGTGATTTAAAATGAGGAGAGTAAGCCAGAACTGCAGAAACAGCACTCCATACTTTTACTCTTCTGCATAGCTCAAGGTCCCTCTTCTTTTCTTCTCCCTTGCAAAAAAGATAATGTACAGTCGTACTGGAAAGTCTCTCCCAATCTCTCTTAAGGGTGTGACCATCTGTATAGGATCAAGTCATCCAGTTCTCCAGTCATCTTTCCAGTTTATCAGAACAGGTACAGTATAGGTAGCAATAGTGTAAACTTTCCCCATACCACTCCATCAGTGTGTTGCAACCTTGAACTGAAGGGGACCATCTGTAGCAATTTGAAGACATTATGCCAATTCACAGCCAGATTTGACTAAGGTGTACCATTTGGCAATGCAACAATTACAGTCCACTGAAACCAGCTATGCAGAGGTAATTCCATGAACTTACCATTCTAAATTATTTAATTGCATAAAAAGCAGCAAAGCCCCTAAGTTAATAAGATATCCAGGGCTCAAATCAAAATTGCCAATGCAGCAGGAAGTCTCTACTGACAAGCCTGTCTGTTATGACTAGATCTGTTGCCAGCATTAACTTGGCCCAGCATCTTATTAATCTCAGTCATTCCTCAGAGATAGGTGGCATGGGGAGTGGCTAGAACAATAAAGACTTATACATATTATCCTTCTATTCACTACTCATGATCCATATGCATAGATTCTGAATAGTGTAGGTTTAAATAGTATTGAATTTCCAGTTTCTACACCTTATTAACTTGTAATTTTTAAATCACAGCATTTTAATTCCTTTGTTCAGCTGTTAACTCTATTCATATTTCGTTTGATGAGATTCTGGGGTTTTTTTGTTTTGGGGCTTTTTAGGGGACTCTGATTTTTTTTTCTGTTTTGTCATTGAAATGTAAGAGTGGAATATTAATATATTTCAGTTTAGTTTTGTAAAATGAGGAATTTTTCCAAAAAATCAAAAGGTGGACCAGGAAAAACTGAGAAAACCATTTTTCTAAAATAGCTATTTTTTTTATATCATTTGTTCTAAATTTCATTTTTGCCATTATGTAAAGCCAAGAGAAAGCTATCTTCTGGATGATAATATCAAACCCACTTTTTAAAAGTTCTGTGTTACCAAACATGTTCTGTATAGTGGGACATTGAAAGTTTTTTTGCTCTTCACAGCATTGTAAATGAAAAACCGATCAAAAAGTATTGTGTGCCTGCTATATGTCTGATATTGGTGATACAGAGGCCAGAAAACAGCACTGTGATCCAAATCCAAAAGAACCACTGTCTTCAGTCAAGGATCTTATGTTTTCTTGGGGGAGACAGAATCCAAATATAGAAGCACAAGCATGATCCATACTAAATAAATACATACATGAAGACTACCTGATATAGTGGTTAGGGAGTGGACCTAGGAACCAGAAGGCCTGGGATCAAATCCTATCTCTGACGTGTAGTGGTTCTGTGACTCTGGGCAAGTCATTTAGCCTCTCACTGTTTTAGACCACAGGTGTCAAACATGCACTGAGAACCAGATTAAAATGTAATTGGGAAATACTGAACAAAATAAAAATACAATAGAATAGAAATAATACTAGCCTGTGGTTTTCTAGGGCAGAATGCTATTGTAGGGTTTAGTGTCTCTTTTTCTATTTGAGTTTGACACCAGTGTTCTGGGGTAACTCTAATACTAAAAGTTTCAGTGACAATGCCAACTGACTTTCATGGAGGGAGGGAGTTTTCTCATCTGCTAGTTCTCTGTACTAGTGAAATGACAGGTTTCGTTCCTATTGCCTAAGTAAATACTTTTTTTTTTTTTAAAGGAAAGTACTAGCAATTCAGGGCAGCAGGAAGGGCTCATGTAATAGGTAATGCTTGATCTCTGAAAGATACTGAAGATTCTAAAATATGCTGTAAGAAGGAGAGGTCCATTTCAGGTGTGGAGGACAACCAGCACAAAGGCGCAAAGATGAGAGAGAGGGTTTTTGTATAAACAGCGCCAAGAAGGCCACTTGGACTCCACCGTGAAAAATTTAAAGGAAGGTTAAAGGAAGATTTAACTGGAAGGTTAGATTGAAGCCATGTTGTGAAGGGTTTTAAATGACAGTGAAGTTTATATTTAACCCTACACATAATAGGAAGCCACTGGAATTTTTTGAGTAGAGGAGTGATGTCAGACCAAGTGCTTCCGGAAATCTGTTTGCCTCTTTCTTGTATTTGAAACAGGGGAGATAATGGAGGCAAGGAAATCAGTGAAGAGGCTGTTATGATATTCTAGACAAGAGGTAGTGGTAGTCTGAATTAGGGTAGTGGAGTAGAGAAAGGGGGTGATGAGATGTTGCAGTAGAAATGAGATCAGATATATAGGGTAAGGGAGAACGAACGTTTAGGGATGCTTGTAATTATTATCTTGGGTAACTGGAAATAAGGAATTTCATTAAAGGAGTGGGTTTGTGGGATAAGATTATGAATTTTATTTGCTGTATGTTGTTTGATCTGCCAACAGGCCATTTAGTTCAAAATGTCCAGTAGCCAGTTTGGTAACGCACTGCCATTGAAGCTCAGGAGAGAGACTGTAGCTGAATATAGTGTATGAACCTGGGAGCTCTCTGCACAGACATGGTGTAAACTCCAAGGAGCAGATGAGGTCGCCAAGAGTGTACTGAGTGATAAAGGACCTCAGATTGGACAAAGCCTCGAGGTAGAGCCATAGTTAGGGATGGGGGATGGGCGATGAGAAGCGCAGTGCATGGCACGTAGTGAGCGCTTTGTGAATGTTGTGATCCTCACACTGAGACTGAGGAACAGTCAGACTGGTAGGAGATTGAAGGGAGAGGAGTGCCATAAAAATGTGTGAGAACACGATTAGTAGTGTTGAAGAGACTGTCAGGCAGAAGGGTTCGTGACCGAAAAAAGTATCAGATTGTACAACTCTTATTAGTCACTTTGGAGGGAGCAGTTTCAATTGAGTAATAAGGTTGGAAATTAAATTACAAGGATTGAGAAGCTTGTTTCCAATTCTTTATAATCCCATGAAGGTAGTTTTAAGATGACTAGAATATATATGATACTATGAAAGAGGGTTTAAGTTAAAATAGTGTGACAGAGAGGTATACTCTGATACCTGATGTGTTTTATGGTTGCTTGTTTTGGTTTTCAGTAGGATGTTTGGCATCTGTGTAATAATAGCTAGCATGGGTATAGCACTTACTATATAGGCACTGTATTAAGCACTTTAACCAACATTATTTCATTTGATCCTCATAACAACCCTTGGGAGGTATGTGCTATCATTATTATCACTGCTACTTTACAGTTGAGGAAACTGAGGTAAACAAGTTAAATGACTTGTCCAGGGTCCTACAGTAAGGGTCTAAGGCTGCATTTGAACTCGTGTCCTCCTGATTTCAGGCCCAGTACTTTATACACTGTGCTATCTAGGTGCCTCTGTCTATATAAGATCATGAGTTCACATCTATGAAGATCATATGACAGGTGACATAGTTTAACACTTTACTTTTACAGTTCTTGCCAAGTACAGCACTGTTCTCCAAGTAATTTATATTCTTGTGTTTACTGAACATTGGAACTCTAGTCTTTTTGACTCAAACGGCCAGCTTTTTTGTTGCCATGCTAACTTGCTGTCATCATACACATGTTATTACTAAGTATTTATGTAAATTATATTTCTTAATCTTGCTGCTACTGTTCCTACTAAAGATTGAATTCCTTGGTCATCTTTTGCTGCCTTTATGATTAATGCCAGTGTACATCTCTGTCCTTGCTTTTCTCTCTCCTGTTCAAGGAGCACCCCAGAGACCATGTAGTCCAAGTCCCTTATTTTACAGATGAAGAACTGGGACGCAGAGAAGTTAGGTAGCTTTTCTGTGGCCACACAGGTAATACCTATCACAACTAAGATTTGAACTCAAGTCCTCTGACTACATATCCAGGTCTCTTTTCACTGTGCTATGCTCAGTGCTGTAGCTTCGGGAGGCACCAGTAAGGCACACTGGGTAGATTGCATAGGATCAGTAAGACAGGCAGTTCATTTTGAGTTTGAAGGAACTTCAGAGCCAGTGCTCTTGCTGCTCTATTGTGAGGAACTTAGGGGAGAGGGACAGGGAAAGGAACAAACATTAAGCACCTACTATGTGCCAGGCACTGTGATAAGTGCTTTACAAATGTTGTTGTCTATTTACAAAAACTACAGATGAAATCTCATTTGGTTCTCACAACCACCCTGGGGGGATAGGTGCTTTTATTACCTTCATTTTACAGTTGAGGAAACTGAGGCAGGCCGTGATTAAGTAACTTTTCATTGTAAGGCTGCTGTGTGGTATGCTGGACATGAAGTTAGATCTGAGTTCAAGTTTAGCCTCAGATACTTCCTAGCCTTGTGATCTGAGGCAAATCATTTAACCTCTTTGTACCTCAGTTTCCTCAGTTTCAATAGCACCTACCTTGTAGGGTTGTTGTGAGGATCAGCATTTGTAAAGTGCTTAGCACAGTGCCTGGCACATAATAAGTGCTATATGAATGCTATCTCTTTTCTTCTCCCTCTTCCCCTTTTCACCTCTTTTTTCCATATTTGAACTCAGGGTTTCCTGACTCCAGGTCTAATACTCCATTCGCCATGCCACCTAGCTAAGAGAGCCTTGGCTTAGCCTTTTAGTTTTGGGCTGAGGACTCTGTGCTTGGGGGCTTAGTTTTGGAATGAATGAGTCTGACCAATGTTCCATAATGCTTGCTTCTGTAGTGTTTTTTACTCAGGATTATGGATTAGACAGATTGAGTGAGGACAATAGTAGTTGTAACTTTTTTCTTTTGGTGAACTCAGCTTTATCATTTCACTACTAATTATGAATTATCTATTTCTTCCTTTTGAAAATCTCAGGCTAATCCATTTGCAGACCTGCACTGCTTTTGCACCTCACTAAAGCCCTTGCATAGCTTGAGGTCACCCTGGTTCTGGGCACACTTTAAGAACTGCTTCATCTCATAGTAGCAGGGGAAGAATTGCTGTTGCTACTACCTTGGCTGGGCTCCCCAAGGCTCCTGGTAGGGTGACATTGGGCCTTGCAGGTTCAGCACTGCTCCCACCACTAATGGCATGACCAATAGTGTGGCTGACAGCTGAGCCCACTGCGACTTCTGCTGTGGTGGTAGCCATTTGGACCATCAAAGCTGGCTGCCTTAGTGCATCAGGAGGAGGGCCAACTGCAGGGTACTGCTGCTGGAGGGAGAACTGTTGGTATTGGTGCAATTCTCATTGGGGGTGCCCAACTGGCTGGGGAGAGAGGCCACCTGGGAGGTCCAGCTCCTGCTTCTGGGCAGCATAGTTGAGTCCTAGGGGTAGAGCTTCTGGAGAGAAGTGATAGTTGTGACAACCAATTAGCTTTTTATCTCTTTCATTTCCGAATGACTTTTGATTTTGGCTCCTGTGCTTTTTCCTTGTTAACTGTACAATTTTGATATAATGCTCAGATTTTCTATTGAATCTGTTTTCTGAGCTTCTCAGCATTATAATTGAGAGTAGTGGTAGATTCATGGTTCATTTGTGGAGCTCATATAAACCAACCTCCTTTTCTGCATGAGTCTTTCTATAATTGTCTACATTAGGTTCATTCTGTAATTTTCCCAATGGATTTGAGGTGGTGAGCGTTTCTTTTGGTGTAGATAAGTTAACACAGAAGAAATAGAAGCTGGGAGATTGTTGGATCATATAGGGTATCTGGACTTTGCCTTCAAAGAGGTGCTTGCAGTCTACTTGGAAGCATCATAGGATCATAGCTCTAAAGCTTGAAGGGACCTCAGAGAGTATTTAGTCCATTCTCCTCATTTTGCGGATGAAGAAACTGAGACCCAGGAAGGTGAAGTGACTTGAGTACTGTATAAGATGAGTGTTGTCAAGGGGGGGAGGAAGTAAAGAACTGAATAGTATAGAATTGGTTGCAATGAAATGTTTCCTGAAT
This sequence comes from Bettongia penicillata ogilbyi, assembly GCA_023548195.1. Lineage (NCBI taxonomy): Eukaryota > Metazoa > Chordata > Mammalia > Diprotodontia > Potoroidae > Bettongia > Bettongia penicillata. The sequence continues at coordinate 9,941,999 of JAJHZJ010000426.1, read as the reverse complement.
GAAATAAATCTGGTGTTTGAAGATGAGAGAGCTTTGTGTAGACAAGAAGAGAAAATAGTTTGTGCAGAGGCAAAAGCAAGCAAATTATCTGAGGAGGATGTCAAGAAAATAGCCAAATACGTAGGGTCTATGCAGGTGAGAGTTTTTCAGTCAATGAATATATTTATTAAGAGCCTACTATATGCCAGGTGGTGTTCTAAGTGCAGGGGATACAAAGACAGGCAAAAAGGAGCTTGCAGTCTAATGGAGGAGAAAACATAGAAACAGCAGTATGCAATCAAACCATATACAAGATAAATTTGAAATAACTGGCAGAGAGAAGGCATTTGAATTAAAAGGGTTCAGGATGAGAAAGGGATTTTTTGGAATTTGGAGGAGAGAGGAGCATAAGGGTTGAAAGAAGAAGGTCTAATTTTGGGGGTGCATAATCAGCTGATGTAAAGGAGAGAAGACAGTAAGAAAAAAAAAACAAACCAAAAGCCCCACAGCTATCATGTCTGCAGATCCTTCTCTTCTCCGTTGTAACTACTTCTCATAGAGTATGAACTTAAGGCCTGTGGTCATCCTGGGTACCTTTGGAACACTTGGGATCACTTCTCTTAGTTGAGCGCATTTTCACTTTGGCCTTTTGTTCGCTCCCATACCACACTGTTGACCCATGTAGCTTGCAGGCTACTAAAATTCCCAAATCTTCAGAACTACTCTCTAACCTTGCTTTTTCCTTCTTGTGTGTGTGAAATTGATCTTTTATTTGTATCAAAGTACAAGATTTTTCATTTATCCCTGTTGAATTTTATTTTATTAGATTAAATCCAATGTTCTGTTGTTTATTAAGTGCTCATTTTGTGCCAGGCACTGTGCTTGATGCTGAGGATGCAAAGACAAAAGTGAACAAACAGTAAACACAAGGGGACATTATATTCCTTACACTTTTCATTCGTGTGATTGTAAAGATGTGGTCTAATTTGAAGTTCCTTTTGTTAAAGTCTGCTTATTCCCTTATACCTTCATCAAGTGAATCGTGGGTCGATTATTTTGCTAAAAATATTATGTAAGTGGGAAAATAGGCAAATGTTTTTTTTTGTAATTATTGATACTCCTTAGGGTGCTTTTTTTTTAAAGGTAATAAGTCTGAGGTAAAGTTTTCCCCTACACTTTCATTAAGTGTTCCTCCTTCAGATAACTTGACAATTCATCAGCATATTCAAAATTGTCACTTGCAGCACAGATCTCTATGAATTTGGTCTGGTCTTGGTCTGCTTTTTTTTCAGTGTCATTTCTTCTGCCTCAGGCACCACTTCTGAGATTGTGCTGTTAGAATCTAAATATGTTGGCTCTCTTTCCATTGGTGATGAAGAGAGTTTGTTTCTCCCTTTCTCCTCCCAATACATTTCTCTCTCACTGCTTAACTTCATTTTTTTAAGATATGATCCCATCCTATTCAATTCACTCTGTGCTCTCTGTAATTACCTCTCATAGAAGAGGCAGGCAGGAGACTTTTTAGTGGAAGGAAAAGGAAGGGAGCTGAGAGAAAAACATGAAGTTTACTCTCATCACATTAGAGTAAAGGAAGGAATAAAATGCACACTCATTTTGGTATGAAAACCTATCTTACAATACAGGAAAGTGGGGGAGAAGGGGATAAGCAGGGTGGGGGGGAAGATGGAAGGGAGGGCAATGGGAGGAGGGAGCTATTTGAAATCAACACTCTTGGAGAGGGACAGGATCAAAAGAGAGAATAGAAGCAATGGGGGGCAGGATGGGATGGAGGGAAATATAGTTAGTCTTACACAACACAACTATTATCGAAGTCACTTGCAAAACTACACAGATAGGGCCTATATTGAATTGCCTGCCTTCCCAAAGGGAATGGGTGGGGAGGGAGGGATGGGGAGAATTTGGAACTCAAAGCTTTAGGAACAACTGTCGAGTATTGTTCTTGCTACTAGGAAATAAGAAATACAGGTAATGGGGAATAGAAAATCATCTGACCCTACAGGACAAAAGAGAAGATGGGGACAAGGGAAGGGAGGGATGATAGAAGAGAGGGCAGATTGGTGATAGGGGAAATTAGAATGCTCGGTGTATTGGGGTGGGGGGAGGGGATAAATGGGGAGAAAATTTGGAACCCAAAATTTTGTGAAAATGAATGTAAAAAGTTAAATAAATAAATTTAACTAGATAAAAAAAAGAAAAAAAAGAGTTTGTTATAAAAATCCTAATAGGTCATTTCCATTTTTTCCCTCTTTGTTGTCTTCCTAATTTTCTTTTAAAAATCCTCTGTATGACTTTGCTTAGTTGGGTCACTCACCAGGCTTTCTATGTTTTATGAATTGATATTGCTATAACATTGTACTATCCTTCTCCATAAAATATTGCAAGTGAGGTTGTGCTGTAAAAACCTTTGACTACTTTATCCTACTTGATCAAGGAGATTAGGTATTGTCTGACTTAAGTGGTTTCTAAACTCTACTGATATGGTAATTATTATGGTGATTGATTTATATTGGTTAAATTTTGTAAGGAAAAAATTGAAACTAATATAGTTTTTGGTTTCTTGGTCCATTTAGGGGTTTAGGGCATTTTTCAGCTAGGTCAGTTAAAAGATTTTAAATGTCGAATCATTCAATTTTGTTTGCTATAACTCTTTATATTACTTCATTCTATAGATGGCAAATACAGGGCAATAGACTCTCATCTTTTTCATTTGTTCTCAAAGACCAATCAGAGGAAACATTCTACACTTGTAAAAAACATACCTCAGACATAAACTGATGTATTACTTGAAATTTGTAATACCAAAGACAGGATTTTCCATTCAGTCTTATGAGCAAACATGGTTCACTATTGGTTCTGAAATTGATTATAATTGGTATGGTGGGAATAGTGGGTGTGGGAGAGGGTAATTATGTCATAGCCTACTCTTCTTTAGCAAAATTGAACCTTATCCTGAGGACTGAAAATATTGTTAAGAAAATGAACTGGAATTTCCCTCCCTTGTTTGCAAAGTGGAGGTGGTGGTTTTCTATGAGTATAGAATATTACAAATGTCATCAAGCATGATCAGTGGGTTCACTGTTTTTGCTGAACTACTCTCCCCTCACTGCCTTTTAAAAATCTTTTTTGGAAGGGATGGCTCATTAGGTCAAAGAAGTGGGGATGAGAGAGAGTATATATTTAGGAATAAATGTGATACAAAAACTAAAGGCTTTAATAAAAATAATTTTTTTTAAAAAAAGAAAATAAGCTTGAGGATGTGATACGTTCTGGCTTACCAGTATACTTATTAAGCTGTGCCCGTAACTGAACACTGTACTCCACGTGAGATTGGATTAGGCTTTTGAATTTATATTCTTTACTTCCATTTCTTCTTAGGTATAATACCTTGCTTTTTGGTGTGATTTTTAGATAAAATAGTCTTTTCTCGGTTGTACTCCTTTCATTTTCATTTGATCTTCTTGACGGCTTTGTTTGGTCACATAAGATGAGAGTGTCTCCCCAAATTTTTATTTGTTTTTCAAGGCCCTTACTCATCTAATTTCAGTGTACATCTCTCTTCCAAAGTAAACATCTTGATCTATAGATTCAGCTAATTTTCTTGACTCATGACTTCCTTTTGCTTCTCTTTTTCTGTTTGTTCCTCTTCCTGTTTTTCTACAGCTCTTACTTTCACCTGCATTTTCTAGATTGACATCTTTTAAGAAAGCATTCCATGGCAGCTCACCTGACTACTCCCTGAGTGCTGTCACTTTCTCCTGTATTAGTCAGCATTTTTTGAAATGTTGTCATTTGAGAGTAACCTATACTTCCAACAAGACTGCAACCTCTTTTGGAAGTCAAAGATGGTTCTTTTCTGCTGTTCTTCACGTAGTGCCTGTTACAGCACACAAAATGCATGTGCTTGCTACACCTATCAAATAATAAGTTTAAGCAAGGGGTTAAATATAATAGAACTTGAAGTATTTTCAAGTTCATTTGAAAGGCTGTTTTACTAATATGCCTATACTCTTTTCTTGGCAGGTTCTGACAGGCTACTATGGAAAAGAATAAAGGAAACTAGGAGATTTTTAAAATCATTTTTCTCCTTGACCACAGTGATCCTGTTGTGACTTGTCTCTGTGAGTATACTTATTCCAGATAGAGTATTTTCTTGTCATTTTCTGTTAGTCCTAGGGATATAGTAGCATCAAAAAATTGAAGAACATTTGTAGAATTTATACCTTAACAGGTTTAGTGACAGAGGGCAAGTAATCTTGTGCTGCTAACAATAATAATATCTACTTTAGACATCAGTATTGTATCCTTAGTTGAGATCTCTTTGATTCAAACCCAGTGACTTAATGTGTTTATGAATTCATTAATAAATATACTGTCTCTGATAAAGCCAACGCCAAAACCCTTTAGTATTTCATTAGAGATCTCCATCCAGGTTAACATCAATCCACTTATTAACACTTGTTGGATATAGTTATTCAGCCATCTATGATTCTGCCTTCATTAACTAGACTATATACTATTTTACATTGTCCATAAATATCATGAAGCTGTCAAATGCCTTGCTAAATCAGATATACTTCACCTACAAGACCCTTATCTTTGGTGCCTAATAAATATTTTAAAAAAGTAGAGCTACTTCACGTGTACAGATGAAGATTCTGCCCCTTCCACTACACAGGCCTACAAAGATACTCCTATAGTTTGCAGCCACAATAGCTCTCTGTACAGCTTGCCACTATTTGTGGCTTTTTTCTTTGCAAGTCACACACCTGCTTTCACTCAAAAGAGGCCAGTTCAGTTACTGTAAGACTGGCTGACTCCTGCTCCTTCCTAGGATTCTATAGCTACAACATACTGTTTAAAGCTGTACTTGTATAAGCTGACACCACTTTTGCTGTCACCTGGATGAATAAACAGTTTCAAATTTAATAAATCCTATTATAAGTCTATAGGTAACCCTTAAAAAACACCTCAGTAGAATATTAGTGGCATAAAAGTCACTCAGCAAGTTTTATGATTTGTGATTTGTGGTATTAGAATAAATCAGTTTACTAGGGCAGGTAGGTATTTAAATATCCTATCAAATATTCTTCACATGTTCTGACAAATAAGGTTACATTGCAGTCATTGTTTCTGAAAAAAGGGAATGGCATGGTGTGACTGGTGATTTAGGAGTATTTTTTGGCCATTTGTGTGGATGATACAGTAAAGAGCAGAAGAAACAAACAGTATCGAGTTCTATTAATAGGCTGTTACTCTAGTTAGGTGAGAGGTGGTGAAGATCTGAACTGTGTGATTAGAGAATAGAGAACTCGAGATAGACTGTAGTGTAAGTGTGGTAGAAGTGATTTGATTTGGGAGCCAGTTGTATGTGGGGAGGGGGAGTAAAGGACAATAAAGAGTTGAGGACAGTTCTGAAGTGCTGACCCTGAGTTATTGAAAGGGTGGAGGTATTCTTAAATTTGGAAGGTTAAGATGGGTTTGGGAGGAAGGATATTGAATGACTTTTACATATCTCAGATTTGAGATTCTTGTGGGGCATTGAGGTGAAAATTTTCTTTGAAGAAAAAAAATGTTTTTATTGATGTCATTTTTTACATCATTATAGTTTCCCCAAGTTTCTCTCCCCACCTCCCTGAGAGCCATCCCATATAACAAAATAGTGTACTTTCTAAACAATTGAAAACAAATGAAGGGGGAAGTTCTGTACAATCAAAGTACTGAAACATTCTGAAAACATGCAATGTGCAATGCCTGTGAACTTTGCACCTTCATGAAGGGGTGGAATCTTGTCATATTTTTGTCATTCTACTTATACTTGATCTTTATAATTTTGCTACATTCACTCTTTTGTATATGTTTGTCTTTTCCATTTACATTGTTGTTGTCGTTGTATATATTATTTTCTGGGCTATGTTTACTTTGGTGTGCATCATTTCATGTAGGTTTTTCCTTCTCTGGTTTGTGACATTTGTAATTGCTTGCAGCACAAGAACACTCCGATACATTTATGTACCACAGTTTGTTTAATCATTTCTCAGGTGATGGTCATCTATTTTGTTTCCACTTCTTTGCTATCATGAAAGTGCTGCTATAAATATTTTGGTATATATGAAGAGTTTCTTCTTATCAATGACTTCCTTGGGTGTGAACCCAGTGGTGGAGTATGAAGTCTATAGTACACAGGTTATGGCCATTTTAGTTGCTTTATCTGCATAATTCCTATATGCTTTCCAAAATGGTTGTGCCATTACCACTAACCACTAACAACATATTAGTGTGTGTCATCCCACAACCCCTGACTATTTCTCTTTTTGTTTTCTTTGCCAATTTGCAGGGGGTGAGGTAAAACCTCACACTTGTTTTGAAACATTCTTTCATGTGTATGTGAATACTTTGTAGTTCTTTTTTTTAAATAACTTTTTTCATATTCTCACCCACTGAGAATGATACCAAGCTTAAGAGCCTGGTTGATTAGGAGGATGGTGGTACCCTTGATCATGCTAGGAAAGTTAGAAAGTGGGAAAGATTTTTGGGGAAAGGTGATGAATCCTGTATTGGACATGCTGAGTTTGGTGAATGGCTCTAATTTTTTGGTAAATATAAAGCAAGTCCTTAGCTGAGAAGGTGAGGGAAAGGTGTGTTGTGGGAAGCTTCCAGAAGGATTAAAGGTTTAGAATAGCTTCAGCAGGTGAAATAGAGAATCGATTAAAGAGATATTAAAGGTTTACTTTCCCTATAATGAATGCTCAGTTGAAATTTTGTAACATAAATCTGTTATAGTCAGCATGATTTTCTCTAGCTCAATTCAGCAACATGGGAATAGAAACAAAGGAAGTGGATAGTTGGAGTAATCAGAGATTCTGGTTTGACAAGGCATGAAATAATAGGAGAATAGGGCAAGAGACCTGAATGTAGAATATAGTATTGAGTTGAACTTACTCACCAAGGGGTTGGAATAGGGAAGGATAGCCAGTTCAGGGATGATAACCTGGAAAAGTACTGAGGGCTTGAGAGATTAAAGATCATGGTGAGAATGAAGAATAGGGTTTGGCAATTATAGGAAATGTCATAGGAAAAAATGGAATGATAAAAAATTATGTTCAGATAAAATTATTTAAGAGCTCTTATTATTGGAACACTTATGAGTGATAGCAAGATCAAGGGATAACCATTTTTTGTGTGTGTGTGGCTAAGGTAGAGTGGAGAAATAGGTCATAGGAATTGAGTAGATTGAAAATAGTAGAAAGAAAATGTTACATTGGTAGAGGTAGCATTAATATATATATATGTTGAAGTTCCCTACTGTGTGGGCAGGTGTTGAGGTAGATGGAAAGACTGTGAATTCATTGAGGAAGGGTAGGGAACATCCTGGAGATAGGGTCTCTGTTGGGTAGTAAATTAGATTAGTGAGAACCTCAAAGAAGGAAAAGTTGCAGTTATGCTGTTAGAGTCTGGAAGTGGCAATGAGGGAACAAGAGAATACAAACTCCCTCACCGTGACCAGTGAGTTGGGGATATGAGTGAAACTGCTCCTACTAATCCATTACTAGAAAGGGTGACCAGCACTGTAGTGTCACCCAGAAGGAGCCAGATCTCTTATTCTGGCACAGAATAAGAGAGAAAAAGGTTAAGTTTGTTAATTATGGAGCAGGTTTCGATATGTGTCTTCAGAAGACCTAATGGGAAGGTAGATCTAGACAGGAAACTGGGCATGTAGGGTTGAAGTTGGGAATAAGGAACAGGATTTGTGCAGAAGGTTCACAATTACTGGAATGGGTAGAGTGTGTGGGGAAAGGGTTATGCTTATCATTGATCAAGGAGTCAAGAGAGGTCCACTGAGAGAATCAGGTAATTAGGCTGGTCCAAGTCTTTCCTTGAGGCCCAGACTCACAGCATGTAGGAGCACATGGAGATATGGTAGGGGGGGTGGTAGCTCAAGGGGCAGGGAACTGTAGTATCTGGAGGAAATATTTAGCATCCTTGCAGCAGGGTTGCTGGAGTCTGGAGAAGGCCCCTGGGGCAGAGAAAGAACCTAGAGGTATTAGGACCAGGAGAAGGCCCTGGGAGTAAGAATGAAACCTGAATGAAGCACAGGTCTGAGGAAAGTCCCAGGGTGAAGAAAGGGGCAGGAGCAGAAGGTTCCACTTTTTCTCCTTTCACTTTTCAACCCTTTGTAATCTATTTAATGACCTTATAGTTCAACTGAAAAGCCTCTCTCCAAAGTTAGCAAAGAACTTGAATTGCAAAATCCAATGACCTTTTCTCAATCCAGATTCTTATTGAGTCGGGAACTCTGGATGTCCTGTCTGACTTTTTTGATATATTGGTTAGTTTTGTTGAACTATTTTCCCCCTCTCTTTCATTTGTTATAAGGGATATTGGCTGTTTAAAAGGGGATAAGAGAATAACATAATTGGGGAGAAAATATGATGCCCTAAACTAGACAAAATGCTCCAGAGGTAGTCTGATTAGGGCAGAGTGTAGTGGGCTATCACCTCCCTTTCCCTGGAATTTATATTTATCTTAATATAGTAAGATTACATTAGTAGTTGTTGGGTTTGGGGTTTGTTGTTTTCTTTTTGGCCACCATATCCCATTCCTGACTCATTGAGCCTGTGAACGTTGTTCTCTGGTCTTTTTCTTTATGGACTGCTTTCTAGTGAGGCTTTCTGCATTTTATTTTCAAGTCTATTTCTTTTATTCAAGTGTAAGATTTTTACATTTATCCCTTTTTAAATTCTACCTTTTTATATTCAGCACAGTTTTCTAGCCTGTCATAGTCTTTTTGGATCTTGTATCTGTCATCCATTGTGTTACTTCCTGGCTCTGTGTCAGCCACATAATTGATAAATGTGCCATCTGTGCATTTATTCAAGTAATGATAAAAATATTTAATAGCACAGTTTCCAGCACAGGTCCCTGGGCCATTCCACTGGATTCGTACTAATATGTTAATGCAGAACCATTAGAAACTACTCTTTTGAGTTAGATTTCTATTTAATTATACTATCATTTAGCCTACATCTCTCTCTACCTTTTCTGCAAGAATTTTGCAATAGTCTGACCAAGTTGTTTTCCCACTCTAGTGCCGCCTCTCCCTGAAATCTTCAGTAGCTCCTTATCACCTCTGAGGAAAAAATAGAGTTATCATTGGCCTTGTACTTAAAGTTCCATAACACGAGTCCCATCTACCTTTTCAGCCTAACTTCATGTTATTCTCTTTCATGGTTTCTTAATTCTAGACATAGTGGCCTTTCAGCTACTCCCTGTGCATGATATTCCATCTTCTACTTTTGAGCTTCTGTACAAGTAGCTGCCATATCTGGAATGCAGTTCAGCCTCTCCTTTACCTTTTGGACTCTCTAGCTCCTTTCAAAGCACAACTCCAGTGTCATCTCCTAGAGTGGGGGTCCTTTTCATGTTCCCCAGAATTATTAGCATTCTTTCCTCTTGAAATTGTTTTATATTTTATATATACTTTGTATTTACTTGTATGCATTTTATATTCCCTATTCCTGTGTAGAACGTAACTTCATTGATGACAGAGGGTGGTTAGGTTTTGTATTTGTATCTATCCTAGTACACTGACTTAGTACATGCTTAATAAATATTGAATTTGTGATTGAATTTTCAAATGTTTAATTGAATGTTGTTGTTGAAGAGGGAGAAGACTTATTCTCTGTTGCTTCAGAGAAGGGAGCTAGAACCAGTTTGGCATCTACAGGCATCTCCTCAACAGCAGCCCAAAGACATAATCATTCATACAGTCCTTTGTCATTTCTGCTAAAAGGATCCTTGCTACTGAAATAAAACCATTCTATTTGGGGCACTTCTCTACTATTCGCATGCTATAGAATGAACCATGTTGATATTGTCCAGTACAAATTTATGTTACATGATCTCAATTGGGCCCTCATTGTGGCAAGACTTTACTTTTATGCTTACTTAATTTTTTAACTTAATTATCTTACTTGCCACAGTGACTTTTCCAAACCCTTTCATCTCCTTTGAAATCACCCATGATTCTCCTTCTTCCAGTCTCCTTAGCTGAGAATCTTCCCTCATATTTTATTGAAAAAATTGAGGCCATTCATAGAGAGCGCCCTTGTCTCTTCTCATTTCACTTCATCGAACTGCCTTCTGTTTCTCCTCCCCCTGACCTCTGTCTCTCATGAAGAGGAGACCATTCTTCTTGCCAAAGCAATACTCAGTACATGCACAAGTGATCCCACACCATTTATCTTCTCCAGCAGAGATCTTTATCACCTGAACTTTACTAATCTTCTATCTTTTCCTCTCTATCGGCTTTCTTTTACTGTATACAAACGTCCATATTTCCCACATCCATAAAAAACCCTCACTTGATCTTTTTGGATCACTAGCTCAAGTCTTCTCTCCCACTAGCTATATGATTCTGCTTTTTATAGCTAAGCTGTATGAGAAATGCCTATCTTCAATCAGTGCCTCCACTTCCTTTCCTGTCACTCTCTTCTTAACTTTGTATTCTGGCTTCTTAATCAGAAACTGCTCTCTCCAAAGTTACCAATGATTTCTTAATGCCAAATGAAATGTCCGTTTCTCATTCCTCATTCTTCTTGACACCTCTGTAGCTTTTTACATTGTTAATCACCCTCTGTTTCTTGATACTCTCTACTCTGAGGTTTTTTAGATAGTACTCTTCCTAGTTTTTCTCCTACCTCTCTCACCTGAGTCCTACCTCTCACCTCCTTTGCAGGATCTTCATTTATGTCATGCCTTCTAACTATGGGTGTCCCTCAAGGCTCTGTACTGGGCCCTCTTCTTCCTCTGTACTGTTTTGCTTGATGATCTCATCAGGCCCAAGAAATTTAATAATTACGTCTATGCAAATCCAGCCCCAACCACTCTCCTGACCCTTATTTTCACATCTCCAGCTACCTGTTGGACATCGTGAATTGGATGACCTGTATACATATTAAACTCTACATGTCCAAAACTAAACTCATCCTCTTTCCTCCAAAACCTTCCTCTTTTTCAAATTTCATTGTTGTTGTTGAGAATACCACCATCCTCCAGGTTACCAAGGTTCACAAACTAGGTATCATTCTTGATTCTTCACTCTCTCTTATCCCACAACTACCAAATCCTGTTGTTTCTACCTTTGTAATATCTCTTGGATACACCTCAACTATTGCAGTAGTCTTCTAGTTGGTCTTCTTGCCTCAAGTCTTTCCCCACTCCAGTCCATCCTCTACTCAGTTATTAAGTCGATTTTCCTGAAGTACACATCTGACCATATTCAATAATTCCAGGAGCTTCCTATTACCTTCAGAATCAAATATAAAATCCTCTGTTTAACTTTTAAAGACCTTCATAACCTTTCAATCTTTCTGATCTTACACCTTATTCCTCTCCATGTACTCTTCAACCCAGTGACAGTGCCCTCCTTGCTGTTCCTTACACATGACATTCCATCTCTGGACTGTTCATTTTCATTGCCTATACCCCATGCCTGGGATTCTTTCCATCTTCTTCCTCACTTCTGGCTTCCTTAGCATTTTTATGGTCTCACCTAAAATCCCACCTTCTATAAGAATCTTCTACAAAAGACTGTAAAGAGAAAGGAAGTACTCTAAGCTCATGATTTCTTTTCTTTTCTTTTTTTTTATTTTAATCTGGAGTCATAAAACCGAGAGCATCCTGTTGTGTGACAGTTTCATCTACCTAAAGAGATGCAATAACTATTCCAAACCACTTTCCCTTTTGCTAATTTTCTATCTTTCTAAGATGCATAAAAATGCCATCTATGGTGACCTTATCAGTTTAGTGGTAGAAACAAAATAAGTGAGGCATTTTATCTTTAAAATGCTGTGTGTGTGGACTGCTTAATCCTGTAGATTTTTGTTCCCTCAATTCTAGTGGCTTCCTTAGGAAATTATTTCCAATTTATCCTGTGTTTATTTTGTTTGTACATAACTGTTTACTTGTTGTCTTTCCCCTTAGATTGTGAATTCTTTGAGAGCAAGGACTATCTTTTGTTCTTAACTCCTCTTTTTTTTTGCATCCCAGGTTAGCCCACTATAACTTGGCACATAATAAATCCTTAACAGATGGTTCTTGACATGAATGGTTGACTTGGTGTAGCTTTTATTTTTACAAGGGTCTTTTTTATATTGAGTTGAGACACGTGATGCCAAAACTTCTACTCAACACTCTGGCCACTATATCATACTGCCTACTCTTTCCTGGCAGAGTAAGTAATCTTATTAATGAGCAGCCGTCTGTGTGATAGAATGCTGATCAAAAGTTAGGAAGACAAGTTTTCAGGTCCCATCTGATATATGCTATCCTGATGACCCTGGACAAGTCATTGAACTTTTCCTTGTTGTGAGGTGGAAAGAATACAGGCTATATGTGTTGATAAAAGCAGTTTCTTTATAGGGAACTGGTTCACTGCACCAGTGACATCACAGGACCATACCCGAAAGGGGGCAAAAGTCACAGAGTAAGCTCTTAATAAATGCTTGTTGAGTTGAATTAGAATGGCACTTATTGCTTTAAGCTGCATACCGAATAGATTCTTTTTTTTTCATGACTAAGTCAGAGGTCATCAAGATGTATAAAAAGACATATAAATTGTAGGTCATAATTTGGAGGTACTTAAACCATCCCAGGCTAAATTCTTATTTGTGTAGCCACATCACATCTTGTTTTTTAGACTTTAGTGAATGGTGACAGTATAATTTATTCACTTAACTTTTATTGAAAGAATTGTATTATGTGATCTCAAAAGTTCCTTCTAATACTAAAGTGCCATGATTTTAAGAGTTTATGATTCTTCCAATAAATTCCTCTCTTCTGACTCAAAATGGCATAAAAGTAAGTATTTTCTTTAAAGTTATGCCAGTGGATTAGAGACTCTGGCAGGTCTTAAAGCTTGAAAAGCTTTGAGTACAGCCCTGATATGTGTGACATTGGGATTAAGTCACTTAACCTTTCTGACCAATAATTTCCTTATTTGCAAAAAGGGTTGGACTAATATATTTAAGCCCTGTGTCATAAAGTTATTGCCAACCTTATAGCACTGGCTATAATAGCTACTATTATCATCTGTAGACCTGCCTGGCTAAGTTCAGAAAAGCTTATGACTAGAAATCAGATACAAAATGACTGTCTTATTTTGATGAACTGATTTTGGAAGACGGAGAAATTATCATCTAGGGATTTAATCCTTGTGGATACACCAGCTAGACACCAAACTTGTGGAAACACCAGCTGTTCAGGATGTTCTGCAGCTCTCCTTCCTCAGCAGCCAAGAAAAAGGGCTTCCCAACCATAAAAACTTTTATTTTATTTTTTTTAGCTGCAGCATATCATGAAGGCAGACATTGAAATATGGAGAAATAGTCATATTAATGAAATTCCTGATCCCTGGAGTATTCTTCCGCTCAGGACAGCAGACCCAGAAACAGCACATGAAAAAGGATAGAATTTTCTTTGAGAGGAAACAGTGCCACCTACTGAATTGCTAACACTGATTTTTGTTAGTTCTTTTAGTATATAATCTAGTCCTGTTTATAGCATGTTAGAGTTATGAAAGCCAAAGAGATTGCCATCTGAAAAAAAAACAAAAACAAAAACCCAACTGCCCTCTTTATTTTATCAGGGGACAACTTGTAATGGAACTCAGTCATCTGTGTTCTTGGTTCACATTAGGACCGGAACTTTCTCATGATAGCTTTTTTAATGAATTTTCTTCAGAAACAAGTAGAGAAAGTTTAGTTTCATAATTTTTTGAGAACAATGGCCAGATAATCTGCCTAGTGACCCACATGAAATGTTAAAAAAAATGAAAATCAACGGATACCTACCTTCTCTCACCTGTCATAAATCCTCTGGCATTGTGCTTGGTGCATTGATAAAACTTTCTAAGTTTTTCAGAGTTGTTTGTCTTTACAGTATGGTTATAATTGTATAAATTCTTCTCCTAGTTTTTCTTAGTTCACTGTGTATCAGTTCATGCAAGTTTTCCCAGGTTTCTCTGAAATCGTCCCTCTCATCCATATAACACAATAGTGTTTCATCACATTCATGTACTATAATTTGTTCAGTTATTTTCCAGTTGATAGGCATTTCTTCAGTTTTCAATTCTTTGCCACCATGAAAGAGTTGCTATAAATATTTTAGTACAGATGGGTTCTTACTCTCTTTCATCTCTTTGGAGCATAGGCCTTCTAGTGATATCTGTGTGTCAGAGGATGTGTACAGTGTAATAATTTTATGGGCATAATTCCAAGTTGCTTTCCAGGAGAGCTGGACCAGTCTTTAACTTCATGAACAGGGCATTAGTGTGCCTCTTTTTCATAGGGTTCATTTTTTAATTTTGAGTATTTTCTCCTTGTTGTTACTCTTGTAATTAGGTAAGATTTAAGGAAGGCACATCAGATCTCCCATTTTCCTAAATCATCAGAAATTCAAGTGGTTTAACTGAGAAAAGACTAACATTTCCCAGTGTCCTACTGCTTCTTAATTTTTAGCTCTGAATTTTGCTTCCCCTAGCCCCCAGGATTAAAAGTGCTTTTCTTAGTGAAGAGATTGGAGTAGTTTAAATTAAATTCAACCGGTATTAAGTGAGTGTTATGTAAGCGTTTGTCCTTCGTTGCCGAAGAAGACCATGCCATCAGAGAAATGATGACATGACTTGCACTTGACTTTGTTTTGAGTGAGGGAGGGCTGTGCAGGTCACCAGCCTCACTTCTCCTCCAGAGCCATCTGAATCCAGTGACCAGATACTCATCAAGATGACTGGAAATGACCCAGGATGAGGCAATTGGAGTTAAGGGACTTGCCCAAGGTTACCCAACTAGTGAGTGTCAAGTGTCTGAAGTGAGATTTGAACTCAGGTCCTTCTGACACCTGCACTGGTGCTCTATCCCCTGCACTGCCTAGCTACCCAGATGTATATGTAAGGTGTGGTACAAGGTATTTGTGATACAAAGACATACATCAAACAGTCCCTTTAAGACTGGGGGAAAAGTGAGTATGGCATGTATGCAGATAAGTAAATTCAATCTATATGAGATCATGGACTTATTTATCCTAAATTTTTATTATCTTTTTTATATCACCTGCAATTTTTTATTACAGAGAGGCCAAACCATAGCTTAAGTGTTGTTGTTATTATTTCTGCCAATACTTACAATTTGGTAGATTACCAGGATCATGAAAGGGCATATAGAGGAGGTAGCATCTGAACTAAGTATTAAAGGAAGCTAGAGATTCTAATAGGGAGGTGAGAAGGGAGACCATTCCAGGCATCAGGGATGGTGCTGGTGGTGTGTGTAATTTTTGCAAGGCACAGAGTCAGGAGGTGGAATGTCATGTGTGAGGAACAACAAGCTATTTTGTTTGGCAGAAATGAGAGTGTGAGGGTCAGAGGAGTTTATAGTTTATCTTAGAGGGTACCATATTGAGATCCGTGCCTTAGGAACAACAGTTTGACAGCTGTATGGAACACTGGAGTGGAGAGGGAAAAGACTAGAAGCAGGAAAACCAGTCAGAAGGTGTTTACATCAGTCCAAGTGAGAGATAAGTTCCCATTCTTTTCTGTGGAATGAGGAGATCAAACTAGTCACTTTTAGCCTACTCTAGTCTTCTAACTCTAAAATCTTTGTAAGGTCCTATGATAATGACCTGAACCAGGGGGGTAGCTGTATATATGGAGAAGAAGGATATGGGATTAATAGACAAGATTTTGTGCAGGTGGACTTGACTTGGTAACTGTAACTTGGTAACTGATTGTGAATGAGAGAATCAAGGAAAGTAAAGAATTAAGGATGACTTCAAGATTAAGAATTTATGTAACTGGAAGAATGCTGATGCCTTCAACAG
Organism: Bettongia penicillata ogilbyi; assembly: GCA_023548195.1. Taxonomy (NCBI): domain Eukaryota; kingdom Metazoa; phylum Chordata; class Mammalia; order Diprotodontia; family Potoroidae; genus Bettongia; species Bettongia penicillata. The sequence continues at coordinate 9,926,129 of JAJHZJ010000426.1, read as the reverse complement.
ATACAGGGAAATTGGAACATGGGTTCTCATGATGGGGAAAGATAATGAGTTATTTTGGATATATTGATACTGAAGTGCCTATGGTATATGTCCTCCACAAGAGTCATACGGCAATGCCTCATTATGGTGTTGAGGTTTCCCTTAGTACTCAAAGCCTTTACTGGTATAACCTCAGCTCTATCAGGTTCTTCTTTGCTGGAGGCTCTGAGTATATTATGGTCCCAACAATAAATTCAGTCTGTTTTTCAAGGATCAGATTAGCTAACTACTGAATAGGTTGGCTACTTGGTGAAGAATTTTTTGGTCATGCTGGTTTAACTGAGGAAAGACTAACAATTCCCAGTGTCCTACCACTTCTTAATTTTTAACTCAGAATTTTGCTGGTTGGACCTATTGAGTTTGAGATGTCTAATAGACATCTAGTTAGAGATATCCAAAAGGCATTTGATGGCACAGAACTGGAGTTCAGGGGAGAGATCTGGGCTGGATATCTTGTTCTGGGAATCACCTACATAGATATGCTATTTGAACCTATAGAAATATTTTGTCACATTTGTATTCCATAACTTGTTCAGCCATTCTCCAATTTATGGGGCACCTCCTCAGATTCCCATTCTCTGCCTCCTCGAAAAGAGCTACACAACTTTGTATAGCCTTAATTAAAGTTTGCTTAGGATTACTCCCTCTCTTGATCTACTCTTCCTCTAATTCTTTTCCTCTTCTCTTCTTTCCCTGATATTTCCATGTGGAGTGAAATGTGTTTCTGTATCCCACTGTGTGTGTATTCTTCCTTCCTTTACCCAATTTAGGTGAGAGTGAGGTTCAACTCTTAGCTGCTCCCCCCCATTCCCTTCTTGTTTGTGTTTGTGTGCTTACTTCCTATTACTGTCAAAACCAACCTCATTCTCTCAGTCACTCATGATCTCAAGCTTGATGTCATTCTCAATTCTTCACTCTTAGTATTTTCACTGGTTGTCCCCCATTCTTGGAACTCTTTCCCTGCTTATCTCCACCTCTTAGCTTCCCTGGCTTCTTTCAGGTTCTAGCTGAAGTACCAGCTTCTGCAGGAAGCCTTTCTAGATTCCTCTTGATGTTAGAACCTTCCCTTTGTTGATTATTTCCAATTTCTAATTTGTGTGTGTGTGTGTGTGTGTGTGTGTATGTATATCTTGTTTTTACATAGCAGTTTGCATATTGTCTACCCTGTAAGCCTGTGAATTCTTTGCAAGCAGGATCTGTCTTTTACTTTTCTTTGTATCTCTAGTGCTTACCATAATTCTGGCACATAGTAGGCACGTAATAAATGCTGGTTCACTGTATTGCTTCACATTATCCAATCTGTTGTCAAAGATGTTGATATTCTATAGTGACAACATTTCTCAAATACATACTTTTTCGCCACTCATGTAGCCCCAACTTTAGTACCAGCCTTCATCATCTCTTGCTTAGATTATTGCAGTAGTTTGCTCGTCCCTCCTCAGATCTCTTGACTACAAGCATCCTCCATGCTGGTGCCAAGATGATTTTCCTGTTTAGTTTAGATCTGATGATGTCATTTACTTCAACCTACTTCCCACTCAATAAATTTAAGTTATTCCTTGTTACTCCAATATACAGTATGAAATTCTCTTTTCATATTTAAAACCCTTTACAATTTGTCCCTTTCCTTCCTTTCTAGTCTTGTTATTCTTTATCCCACACTCTATAATCCAGCTCTTTTTGTTGACTGTGCACAGGATACACCATCTCCTGTCTCCTGTGCCATCCTACTGACTTCTGCACCAGTCCCACAGTGCCCTTTCTCCTCCCCTCTGCTCGTTAGCTTAAAGTTTGCTAATTGGTTTGCTTAAAGGCTGAGCTGAAGCCCTACTTTCTTCAGGAAGCCTTTGTTATTACATGTTATTTTCCCTATTAGAACATGAACTTCTTGAGAATGGGGCTCTGTTTTTCCCTTTCTCTCCCCAACACCTAGCTCAGGTGACTGGAATAAAAAGCAGCAGAACCATCAAGGTTCAAAAAAGGGACTGAAGAAAAAAAACTTCCTTGAAAAAGGAAGAGCTCAAAGAGCTACCAAGATGACAGGGAGAGGATGTCATCAGTAGTAATAGTAATGGCAGGGAGAAAGGCCAGTTTGTCCTCTGATGCTGTGTAGGAGGTAGAAGATTTAATAGGGAAAGATAGGTGGAAGAAAACAGACTCTTGGCTTCCACTGTAATGACTGCTCTCTGACTTTGGTCTGTGGAATTAGATGCAGTATTTGACTAACCAGTCGTGTCCTAAGCCTGACCAGGTGCACCCTTTTATCTGTAATTGCTTAGGAATTTAGGGTTTGCGTGAAAGTGGGCTGCGGAAGATGCCCCATAGGTTTCCATTTTACAGGAACATGAGCTTATTTCCCATTCACTGCTGTTCTTGTTGTGCTGATACCCCCATTGTTCAAATCAAGGCCTTCTGCAGGGTATAGGCACTGTCCTTGCCTCATTCTGGACATTTGGGCAGGGGACAGATACGTGAGGAAACCCCCTTTACAGATGCATCCAGGCAACTGTATTGCAGTCTTTAGTTTTTGAGTGTAACTTGGGGCACCGAGAAGTTAAGTGACTTGTATGTGTCAGAGATATGGTTGAACCCAGTCTTCCTTACTTGGAAGCTAGTGCATGTTCTCTCTCGCTCTCTGTCTTCCTCTCCCTCTACCTCTCCCCCATAATATCCTGCTCCATTATGGATATTATGCTCCTATTAATATTACCTTTTTGCTGTCATTCTTTCACTCATTGAATTTAGAGTTCACCAAAATTATTGCATCTTTTTCATATGATCAGTTATCTAGCCATATCTTCATCATACTAACTTAAACAGTTGATTTGTTTAAAATAAGTATAATTTTATTTATTATCAAATTAAATTATTATTTAATTTATTAAATCTGATCCATCTTTTCAGCTTGTCATTCTTTGGAATTTTAATCTGTTAACCATTATAGTATAACTAACCTCATGCCCTCTGAGAATTTATTTAAATAGTCCTTTTTATTTTTAAGAACTTGACAAATATCAAACATGAATATTTCTGAATAAGGGAACAGAAGGAGGACTATATATGAAGCCAAGAACTTTCTTTTCATAGTTTTAAAAAAAATACAGGATATCTCAAAAATTTTAGTGCGTTTTTGTGCTGTTGAAACTGAAAAGTGCAATAAGATTTTTGGAACATGATCTAGGCATGTAGTTTCAACAGTGCCCTGCTTTTCTGTCCCCTGGTCTCCTGTTAACTTAAAAAAAAGTATTGACGTTCATTTTTTTCATTTTAAGTATCATGTCGGTCCCATAGATTGCCTGTACTGGAAGATATGTTCAATACTTCTAGAGGTGGGAATCATTGTTGATATTCAGTTGTTTTAGTTGGGTCTGATTCTTTGTGACCCCTTTTGGGGTTTTCTTTGCAGAGATACTGGAGTGCTTTGCCATTTCCTTCTCCAGCTCATTTGACAGTTGAGGAACCTGAGGCAAACAGGATTAAGTGACTTGCCCAGGGTCACACAGTTGGTAAGTGTCTGAGGCCAGATTTGAACTCAGGAAAATGTCCTCCTGACTCCAGGTCTGGTACTTTATTCATTGCGCCACCTACAGGCCCATTGGAAGCATTGCATCATCACTTAAGCCTTTCACAGTTGTTTTCCATCACAATATAGCAGCTTATAAATGTATCCCTGGTTCATCTGAAAATTTGATAAACTTGTCTTCTCTAACTTTTTCTAAGTCACTGAGCCTTGGGACTTTTCAAGAGGTTTTAAATGAACTGAGTCCTTTTCAGTGCTTTTGGGATTGAGTATGTGGTCTTTTGAAACATTTTGTAAAAGATATCGTTTCTAGGAAAATACAGATTTATTCTTTTATTAAAACATTTCCACATACAAATGGAATGGAGAGATAGAAAAAGACCTGAGCCTTGGGCTAGATTAGGATAAGAGGGAGCAAGGGAGTTGGTGAGGATGTACCTATAGAAGTAGGAGAGAGATTGATCTGAGGAGGGAGTGATAATAGCCAATAACAGTGAAGGATATAGAGACAGGGGAGTGAGGAAACTGTCTGATAAGCGCAGGAAAACTGAGGAAATGTTAAAAATATGTTACTGATTATTTTTTTTGTTCTGGTTACCAGGTTACTTGATTTGGGACAGTTTTGTTATTAGACCAGCCTTGCTGTGATGAGGACTGGCTTTGAGATTCAAGGGGAGGTAGAGCTGGTGTACAAAGGACCATTCACTTGTAATGTTTAACAGATTCTTTGTTACTTGAGAAATTCTGTCTGTACTTCTCTTGTATTTTCCCAGTATACTAGGTACATAGGCAGTCAGTTAATACTAGCTGAATTGAATTGAAAGAGATGTATTGGACAGACTTGCAGTTAATACAGGTGTATGATATAGAAAAAAGTTCTGAATGGTGCTGAGTATTGAAAAGAAGGGATGAATCTAGGACATATTATATAAAAAATAATATAGTTCCTTCAACATAATTACATTTAGATGTTATATCATTTGTTCCATAGACGTTAAGTATTGGTATAAATTTGTTGTTTCTGGTGCCTTTAAGCATAATGTAGTTTCCCTTTTTATCTTCTAATCATGCATTTTTATTATTCCCAATTTTGATTCAATTGCTACTGCTGTTTCTTTTTTTAAAGTTTACTTGAAATATAATCTGTTCTTTTCCAGCTCTAATTTTTTTCTCTCTGTAGATCTTCGTTTTAAAGTAAACAGCATGTTGGATTTTATTTTCTAATCCTTTTGTATTTCATAAGTGACTGCATCCCCATTTATGTTCATAGTCAGAATTATTAATTACATTTTACCTCCATCCTCTCATCTTAAATTTTCCCTATTCCTTTCCCCCTCAAAAGAAGATAGTGAGATAGTGTGTTCAATCCTACTAAATAATCTGTTTTCCCTTCACTGTCCCTCTTTTTTTACCCCTGCTCTCAGACCTTAGCCACAGGTTTTTTACCCTTTTTTTTAAACATTTTTTCCATTCATGATCCACCCTCCAAAGCTGGAGTTTATTTTGCTTTTATTAATTTTTCCCTTATTGTGCCCTCTTTTTAAAATCCTTTTACCCTGTTTCCTATTCTCGTCTGTTAGCCTATCGAATTTTATATTTATTTATACCAGGCTCTTGGCGTCTGTGTCCAGCTCTCCTTTGTCCAGGACAGATGAAATTGAGGTTCAGAGGCCTTTCCTGCTTGTCTCTTTTCCCTTATCGTTGGTACTTTCCCTCCGAAGTGTATTATTCCTGTAAGTAAGGAATAAGAAAGCTAGAAAGCATTAGGGACATGGCTCAGTGTATTCCATTAACCCATCACATTGGCTTAAAAACAAAATGAAACAAAACATGGGTTTCTCATGGAAAGGCAGTATGGAATGATGGATGTTATCTTTCAGATATAGTATTAATCCAAGCCTTCCTAACTCCAAAGTCAAGCCTTCTATTCACAGCATAAACTTGACTGCTGAGACTTCCCAGCAGCTATCAAAGACTGTAATAGACTAGTCTAATTTGCATTGGTGAAGGGAGTTTACACATTTGGCAGTATTCACTACATCAAAAAAGAGCCTAGATTCTCATTCTTCTTACCAAAAATTCTTCTGATGAATCTGGGAGTCATAGAGTATTAACTTCTCTGAAGAAACACAATTTTAGGTGACCCAGAGGGCAATGGAAAATGTATGATAGGTGTAAATTGACTGTAGCAGATTACCAATGAGGACTTGTATGCAAGAAGTGCCATAAAAGATACTGCTGAAAAATATATGATTGGAAAAGATTAGACATGTGAAAATTATGGATAATAGGTGACTAGCCTGAGTCTTCTACTGGTATTCATGAAATGTAAAAGGAACTTAAGGAAGACTTTGAATGTATTAAGTAGATTTTAGGAAAATTTATTGTAGGACTTCATTTTATTTGTATTTATTGTAGGATTTATTGTAGGCTGATTATTGTCCTTCATTTTCAAAGAAGATCACGACATCACTATGTTAGAGTCAAGTTTTAGTGTGTCTGACTGGCTGATCAGACCACTGTGAGGTTAGAATGCTGTACCTGACCTGTGGTCAAATAGTACATGTGAACATTTGAGGTGGATTCTCTAAGTCTGTGCATCTTGTGTTTCTCTTGAGCTATTTCATTTTTGCTTTGCTTATAGAACACATCACCTCTGATGTGGGCACGCCATGCTTAGCAGTCCTTTGCCATCATCTCCCATGTCACACAATCAGTTCTACAGTTCTTAAGAGAGACCTTGAGAGTGTCCCTGTATTGCTTCTTCTGACTACTATGTGAATGCTTGCCCTGTGTGAGTTCTCCATAAATTACTCTTTTTGGCATGTGTATGTTTTGCATTTGTACAATGTGGCCAGCTCACTGGACTTGATTTCTCTGAAGCAGAATTTGAATGCTTGGCAGTTTAGTTTGAGAAAGGACCTCAGTATCTGGTATCTTATCCTGCCAAGTGATCTTCAGAGTCTTCTTAAGGCAATTCAAATGGAAGTGATTCAGTTTCCTAGCAGGGTGATGGTTAACTGTCCAGGTTTCACAGGCATACAACAATGAGGTCAGCATAGTGGCTCTGTAGACCTTCAGTTTGGTAGTCGATCTCTTCTCTCCCACAGTTTCCTTCAGAGTCTCCCAAGCATTGAGGAGACTGGCAATGCTTGCATCAACCTCATTACCGATGTGTACGTCCCTGGAAAGTACACTACCAAGGTAAGTGAATTTATCCACAGCATTTAAAACTTCTCCATTTGCTGTAACCCATGGTTCCACGTAAGGATGGTGTGATGGTGGCTGATGGAGCACTTGTGTTTTCTTGGTGTTGTTAGGCCCGCCCAAATTAGCACAAGCTTAAGACAATCAATCCATACTTTGTTGCATCTCAGCTTCAGAAGCTGCTATGCTTGAGCTATCATCTGCAAACAGAAAATCATGCACTTAACACTCCCTTCTACTTGGTCTTTGCTTGTAATCTTTTCAAGTTGAAGAATTTACCGTCAGTGTGGTAGCTGACCTTGATGCCATGTTTATTCTCGTTGAAAGGGCATCACGTAAGATGAGAAGATGTGAATAAATCATAATAGGTGCATAAAAACTTATTGAGGTCATCCTATTAAAAAAATAAAAACACCCCAAGTGTCATTCTAAGTTGCCTCTCTTTTTCACAACAGATTCATAGGAAAATCCATTTGTGTTCATTGCTTCCACTTTTTTTGCACACTTTCCAAATCTCTATTTTTGGTTCTTATTACTCAGCTGAAACTTTCTTCATTTACTACTAATTTCTTAGTTGCAAATTGAATGGTCTTTTCTTAGTTTTCATCCCTTTTTTGACATCCCTGCAGTGTTCTGTATTATTGACCATCTTCTCCTCTTTTATATTCTTTTTTTTGTGTGGGTTTTCTTGTCACTGCTTATCTAGCCACTTTTTAGTCTCTTTTGCTGGATTATCATCCTATTCTTCTCCCCTGTTGGTGGATATATTTCCTAACTGATCTCCTTGTTTCTAGTATCTTCTCTAATCCTCTTTGCCACCACAAGCAGATATTCTGAAAATGCAAGTCTGATCATGTCACTGCCCTCTTCAAGAAGTGACAGTGGCTCCTTACTCTCTTTAGCATTTTTTACATCATTATTACTGTTATTATTTTAAATCTTCAAAAAATTGTCTTCTCTCCTTCCCAGTTCGATCTCTCTGTTTCATTGAGAACAAAAGGAAAACAAAATGCCTATTACAGACGTGTAGCCAAACAAAACAAATTTTCTTATTGTCCTTGTCCAAGAAAATATGTCTCATTCTATATGTACTCTGAGTTATTCCTGGAGGTGGCTAGCCATGTTTCTTCATCATTAAGCCTTTGAAATTGTGGTTGGTGATTATGCTCATCAGAGTTCCTAATTCTTTCAGAGTTGCTTGTCTTTTTCATATTTTTGTCATTGTTTAAATTGTTCTCCTGGTTCTGTTCACCTGACTGCATTTAAGTCATCCTAGATTTTTCTGAGGCCATCCCTTCCATCATTTCCTGCATAATTTTCCATAGTGGTATTCCACAGCTATTCCACAATTCATGAGCATCTCCCATTATTTGCCATCTCCAAAAGAGGTATAAATACTTTTGTACATTTTTTCGTACATTTGTATATTTTTGTAGAGTTTGTTTTGCACTAATCCTTTCTTTAATCTACATCTAATTACCCCCTTTCCCTCCTCCCACTCCCCTTACTAATTTTTTTCCTCTCCCTCTCTCTATTTCCTTTTTGAGTGAGATGTATTTTTTTTATCCAACTCTTTGTGTGTATGTGTGTTTGTATTCCTTCTTTTAACCAGTTCTCTCCAATCCATCCTCTTTGTATAGAGGTTTACTTGTGTGAGATAATTTCCCCTAATTTACTTTACTTTTTCTTCCCCCCTCCTCTTCCAAATGTATTTCTCTTCTGCTCTCTATCCATTCTTCTGTGAAGATGGTCAAGACATAACGGAGTCATTCTTGCACCTTCAGTCTAATTGGAGTACCTCTGTGACCCCTGAAGATGATAGGGTTCAGTGAATACATGTAATACCTCTTCATATTAGAATGTAAGTAGTTGACCTTTGTTTAGTCCTTTATCATTGTTTGTGTTTACCTTTTTAATGTTTCTCTTAACTCCTGTCTTTGATCTTCAAAGTATCTACACAAATCTGGTCTTTTTTTCCAGGGATGCGTGGAAGTTCTCTTTCATTAAAAATCCATATTTTTCCCTTGTAAGATTACATTCAGTTTTGCTGGGTAACTTAATGTTGGAAATAAGCTTTATATCCTTTGCATTCTGTAATATTGTATTTTAGCCTCATCACTCTTTTATAGCAGTGTCTGCTGAATTGCATTTGATCCTGACTGTGATCTTTGTATTGAGATTTTTTTCTTTCTGACAGCTTTTTACTTGGACTTGGTAGCTCTTGATTTTGGCCGCCATGTTTCTGGTAGTTTTCATTTTTTCTTCCTTTTTTTCCTTCCTTCCTTCCTTCCTTCCTTCCTTCCTTCCTTCCTTCCTTCCTTCCTTCCTTCCTTCCTTCCTTCCTTCCTTCCTTCCTTCCTTCCCTCTTTTCTTTTCCTTTTTTTTCTTTCTTTCTGTGACTGGTGGATTCTTTCCATTTCTACTTTTTCCTCCAGGTCTAAGGGATCTGGATAGTTTTAAGATTTCTTGACATAGGATGTTTAGGCTCCTGTTGAGGTTATGACATTCAGTAGCCCAATGATTCTTAATTTTTTTTTCCTTACTCTGTTTTCCAAGTCAGTAATTTTTTCTAGGAAATAGTACTTTATATTTTCTTCTATTTTTCAATCTTTTCACTTTGTTTTAGTATTTTTTGATATTCATGAAAACATTGACTTTTATTTGTTCTATTCTGATTTTCAGGTAGTTTTTTGCTTGGGCAAATTACATGTTTCCTACCTCTTGTACCAAAGTTTTTAAATCCATTTTCAATTCTTTCTTCCTTAACTCTTGTTTCTTTTTCAATATTTTTCTTTAGAGTTCTCATTTCATTGACAAAAAAATTTTTAGCTTTAAAAATTTTTGTTTCATCTCTTATGGGAATCCTAGCTGAAATTGTGTTCCTGCTGTGTTTTTCCCTCCCCCCAAGCCTTAGAGTTTTGAAGTCATTCTTTTTTTTCTAGGTTTGTTTTGAGCTTCCCTGCCACTATAATAATTTGTAGGGTGGGATTCTTTTTAAGTTTTTTTTTTCCAAACTTCTTCCTGATTTTGGTCTTCATATTAAGGGTAGGCTGGGGCATACTTCTGTGGGGAATATCTTGTCTCATTCTGTTGCTGCTTTCTTGGGGATATTGAATATTGTTTTGTTCCAGGATCTCAGGAACAGCTCAGGCTCAGGACCTGCAACTTTTTAATGTTTCCAAAGTGGTATGATCCAGGGTAAAATCAGATTGCTGTCCCCACCCCTGGTCTGAGCTTTGTAAGTTCCTGAACTGGGTTTGGACAACAGTAGACTGCTGCTGAACTCTGCCAATGCTAGCCATCTAGGAAACTATTGGTTCAGAGTGGCAGGACTTCAGACCCTTCTTTGGTGTGGGATTCCTGCCTTTGTTATTTCTCTGTAGGCTCCATACTAGAAGACAGACAGCTAGAGCCTGGAGGAGGGACACTATCTGAGCCATGTCAGTGTTGTTTCCTTGAACCTGCTCCTTTCTCAGTACACAGCCCAGGGCCTTGCACTACTCCCTGTGTAGCAGCATGTCCTCTTCTCACTCTATCAAGGTTCTGTGACCTGGAACTGGACAGTGGGTGACAAAACTTCCATTTGACACCTGTCCCTGTTGAGGTGCTTGGGGATGGGGAAAGGACCTCTTTCTATCTTGGTGTATAGTTGTTTCCCCCTGGCTGTTTCTGGATAGACATTGTCTCCAGAGTCTAAACGGAGACCTCTCTGCCTGTCTCCCTGTGCCTATTTCAGCTAGAAAATTGACATCATGATGGTTTCCCATTGAATTTCCACATCACAGTTCAGTCAGGTGTGTTGTGTACATCTTTTTGGAGCAATTGTAGGGGAAAACTTGCTATCCTGCTTCCTGTTGCCTCTGACTGGCATGGGAAGCTCTTCATAATCTGGTCTCAACCTTTCTTGCAAGTCTGATAATATTACAGCTCCACAGGCACTTTATATTTAGGCCAGACCCAGTGACCTATTTGATGTTCCTTGCACAAAATACTCTTTTGCAGTTCAGGTCAGTTTTCTTTTTATTTTATCCCCATTGCCTAGCACAGTCATACCCTCAATGTTTATTGAATTGAATTTTTCCCCTACTTATCTGCTATGCTTTTCCATCTCATTTTCTATATCATCCTGTCTGAAGGTTGTGTCTTGGACCCATTTCTCTCACACTTTCTTTCTCTGTGATCTCTTTAGTTCCCGTGGTGTAAGTTACCATTACTATGCAGATTATGCTCAGGTCTAGATAGTCATCCTTAGCCTCTCTTTTAAGCTCTTATCTTACATCAGTATTTATTGGATGTTTCCAATTGAATGTCTTATGTGTTTCTTAAATTGAGCATATCTAAAATGGAGCTCATTATGTTTTCCTGGCTGGTGGTGCAGTAGGTAGAGCACTGGACCTGGAGTAAGGAAGATCTGAATTAAATTCATCCTCAGACACTTACAGGCTGTGTGATCCTGGGCAAGTCACTTAAGCTGTTTGCCTCAGTTTCCTCAAATGTAAAATGAGAATAATATTAGCACCTACCTCCCAGGTTGTTGTGAAGATCAAATGAGATGATTTGTAAGAAGTGCTTAGTGCAGTGCTTGACACATAGGAGGTGTTCTACAAATACTTGTCCTTTCCCTTATTCACTCCCCTACCTTTCCCCTGAATCCATCTCCCTGTTCCTGTTAAGGCTATCCTATGCCAAGCCTTGCTGTTTCTGTCTCCACCATCTCTCAGATTTGATACTGTCACTTCTTTCATATGGCTACTGCCCTGATTTTGGCACTTATTTCTTTGGCCTGAACTATTACAATAGCCTCTTATTCGGCCTCTTCCCCTCCACCCCCCCCCTTCTCTTCTCCATTCCATCCTCTGTGCAGCTGCTAAAGTTGCTCATAAATCACTGATTTGACAATGTAACTCCCTGGCCCAGGAAACTCTTTTTCCTCTCTAGTCCCTCTAGGGTAAAACTTGTCTGGCATCTAAAACACTTCATTATTTGGTTCCAGTCTACTTTTCTAGGCATGTTCCACGTAACTTCATTTTAAGTCCTCTCCATTCCATCCAGTGTGCTATACACAATATTCTGTCTCTTGTTTTTAGGCCTTTGAAAATAGGACAACCCCCATACCTAGAATGGAGTCACCTTTCATTTTCCTCAGAATCCTAAGCTTCTGTCAGAAACCATGTCTTGCATTATGGTATTAACTGATTATTCTGATTATTGTAGCCTCTCCTCCAAGGTTTTATTTTATTTATTTTTATATATTTTACATTTATTTTATATGTATTCTTTCTTTCCAATAGAGTGCAAGTTCCTAGAATGCTGGGATGATTTCTCTTTTGTCTCTGCAGCCTTTAAGACTTATCAGAGAGTGAGGAACATTGTGTATACTTCATAAATGTTTAGATAAATGAATGAATTGGAACAGTTTGGGTCATCAGAAGTTAAAAACTCACTTTATAACATTAAGCATAAGGTAGAAAACAAGGTGAAGAATCCTTTGACTTTACTTGGCAATAACACTGTCATGGATAGAATAGTGACTTTTTTTTTTATAAAAGCCAAATTCAGAGTTTTAAGCCAAAGCTTTTATCCAAAAATAAAAATTGAAATATACAGATTAATTTTTTTTTAGTAAATTCTTGTATTTGCTTTGGTTCTTTAAATTTTATGTAGTGCGATATAAAACTTCCTCAAGAAATCTTATTTATGGTAAACTTTAATACCCCTCATACTGTATAAATATTTTTAAAGGTAAATGATTCATGGAGTTTCAGCCTAAGACTAGCTGTGAAAAAGATGAGTGGCAAAAAAAAAATGTTTTTCTGTATACATTTTAATAAAAATAGTATTTTTTTTCCTTTGGAAAAAATCTTTGGGGTCTGTTTAATTTCAATTGAGACTTTGGAAAGGGGAGCAAACTGCATTTCTGTTGCTTTAAAAGCCAATCAAGACACTATTGGTTCATGGTTTATTTACTTTTTGCTTAATTCAGAGTATCTACTATTTCTACCTTCTTCAAGGATCTGTTGATCTTTAGTGTACATGTCAATTTGTTCATTATAAATTACCCCACCTCCTCATAAACTTCAGCCAGACTGGCCTATCTGTTCCTCAAAGAAAGTATTTCATCATCAGCTCCATTCCTCTGTGGTTTCCAGTGCCTGAAATGTATTCCCACTGAGCCCTACTTTCTACAAGAAGAGCTTTCCTGGAAATATCCCCCAGCCCCAAAATCACCAGTGCCCTATACCTCTAAACTGCATTGTATTTATTTTGTGTTTATTCTGTGCTTGTATGCACATGCTCTCATGTATGAGAGGCATCCTGGCATAGTGCAGAGAGGTAGGCTTTTGAGTCAATAGGCCTCCATTGAAGTTCAAGTCCTGACACATAGGCTATTTGACTCTGGGCAACTTATTTTATCCTCATTGCCCTCAGGCAACTGTGAGACTTTAGGTTGCAGAGAAAACACTGATTTGCTTTGGTATAGGACCTTTATCCATACTTAGATGGGTGCATGTTTTCTCCCTGAAAAGAATGTAAGTTCCTTGAGATCAGGGCCTCTTTTGTTTTTGTATCCCCAGTATCTAGCACATATTACATACTTATTCAGTGCTTATTGATTGATAACATAAAGTCCTTATTAAAATTTAAAGTCTGTATTTTCAATCCAGTAAAGCAAATATTCATTAAGCATGTATTATAAAACAGATATTGGGAACAGAAAAACAGAAAACCAAATGATAACCTATTTTCAGGGAACTTCCATTCTACTGGAGGGATCTCTCCTCTGTTTATAAGAACAATGCTTTGCAATTGATTATTTAATTTTTCTCAGACCAACTATACAGCAGTAGACTAGAAGTAGATTGAGTGAATAATATGTAAGTGTAGAAGGATTGACATAGTGAGTGATTTTTCTGCTTCTTTATGTGGGAGGGACACTATGTAACCTATTTGCTTATCATGACTGCTATACACAATTATGATCTTCTAAAAATATGCCAAAATAAGTAAGTCTCTCTAATATGACTGTTAGAATCCACCTATTTAGCTGCTGAAATGTCAGACATGATGAATTCAATTAAGCATTTTCCCCTTTTGTGTAGTCTGTACTTTACAAAGTACTGATGGCTTGCTCAACATCTGGGACAGAGACATTTGCTGGGTATTTGAGAAATCACTTAATTCTATTTGCCTCAGTTTCCTTATCTGTAAAAAAATCAGCTGGAGAAGGAAATGACAAACCACTTCAGTCCTTTTGTCCAGAAAACCCCAAATGGGATCATGAAGAATTGGACACAATTGAAAAATGACTGAACAATAAAAGGTTGGTAGAACATTTGGATGAAGGTGATGAATGAATCTGTCTGGTAGCATCTGTGTGTAAGAACTAAAAAAGAAAAAGCCTGTATACTGATATAGGCAAAATTAATTTTAGTCAAATAGAGGTATGTTCTTTTTTTTCTTATTCTCAGCCCTTCCAAAAGCTCTTGAGAATGCTTAAAGCTGATTTTTATTTTAATGAGGTAGTGATGATCATATTAACTAGTCATTAGCCAATTTTAAGGATTATGGATTTGTTAGAGGATTCCCAAAGAGAACAGGTAAGATAATTAAGAAAATGTTGGTAATGGAAGGCATAACGATCAGGGGTTAATTTTGATGTGTCAATATAATATTTAATAATAATATTTAAATAATTTAAATAATATTTAAAATATTGAGAATAAAAATACTTTTTGTTGGTCTAAATTGCTAAGAGGTCTTTTTATTTCCTCATATAGTTTAGTTTGTAAGTGCTACTAGATTATGTAAAAGCTTTTATGAGTTACTCGTGTTCATGGTTGAGATTGTTAATCGTATATTTCCCTCCTTCCTGCTCTAGGGCTTTTCTCTCTCTTTATTTCCACTCTCTTCCTTACAAATCTGAATATAATAAAAGAAAGTTTGCCTGTCATTTATGATCTGTGAGATGACCTGTTTCCACCCTGTTTCAGTGCTTCTCTTCCCTTTGTTTTACATGTGACCCCAGGTTTTTATTCTTTCTTCCTTTCTTTTTGTGAGAAACTCAGTTGTGAGGATCATAGGACTTCCCAGGTAGGGTCAGGGAGCTAGCCTGGGATGAGCTGCCACCACCTGTTGCTTCCCTGGTAATGTGCCCTTAAGAAGATCCACTTGAGTTGCCCCTTACTACAACAAACCCCTTCTCACTGAAAGAACTCAGAAACAGGGTGCAGAGGAAAGCATTTATTAAGCTTCTCCTGAGAAAACTGGGTGGTGCTCATTAGGAACACCCACACTGATAACAGATGCGGGAGTGAGGTTGCACAGTTCTGTTCCTCCTCCTAGAGTTAGGATGAATCAAATTCCTTGAATTCCTTTCCCTACATCCCCTCTGTATGTAGATTATGTAGGCTTGGTCATGAGGGTACTTGTGACTGGGGTATGACCCCTCAGGCTTGAACTGGTTTTCCCAGTTTAACCTTTCTAGTCCCCTGGTCCATGATGGTCATTGTCTTAGTAAAATAAAATAAGCAAACTTCCCTGACTCCTGATTATTTCCCAATAACTTTTATGGAAGCAAAACAAGATACCATATAATATCTCTTATGCTTTTGATTTTTCCCTCACATTCTTCTCTACAACATCTGACTTTCTTTTCCTTAGGACTGTTCCCTTACTTATCCCATCCTCCCTTTTAAACCTTTCTCTCTTGCTGTCTTGTCCCTATTCCTTCTTATTTGAGTTTAATACATTTCTCTATATAGAGATCTTTGTTTATGTGTATGTTTAATCTTCCTTTATCCAATTCAGATGAAAGTAAAGTTCATGAAATGTCCATTCTCCCTACCCTTAGAATAAATGTTCATCATCTTCATCATCATCATCATCTCTCTCTCTCTCTTTCTCTCTCTCTCTCTCTCTCTCTCTCTCTCTCTCTCTCTCTCTCTCTCTCTCTCTTATATTTCTGCTATGTGATGCTTAAGTCTGTTTATTTCCTTCTTTCTTGCTCAGAGTAGCCCCCTGTTCCTCCATTTGTTACAGCCCATCAACATGGTACAAGACCATCCATAGACCCTCTGTAATATTTGCCTTTCTTTATGACCCTTAAAGATATTTGAATTCTGAGCAGACATTTGTTTCTTATCTCTCTATTAGAATGAAGCTGCTCATTCCCACATATGTCCTTCCAGTTAAACAAATGTGTGTACCTTTTACTTTTTCTCTTGATTCTATTTCAGAGTGTCTAGCCTTTTCACTGGGAATACTTAGAAATTCTCTACTTCATGAAAATTCTGTTTGTTCCTCTTACTATATTTAGTTTTTCTGTATATGTTATTTTTGGTTATAAGCCTTTATTTTTTTTGCCTTTTGGAATTTCATATTCCAAGCTCTTACCTTCTTGGCATTTGCCAAATCTTGCATGATCTTTATTGTGCCCCCTTCACAGTTGAACCGTTTCTTTTTTGGCTGCTTTGAATTTTACCTGTGATGTTCCTGGAAGTTTTCGTTTTGAGATTTTTTTTTTTGAAGGTGATCACTGC
Organism: Bettongia penicillata ogilbyi; assembly: GCA_023548195.1. Lineage (NCBI taxonomy): Eukaryota > Metazoa > Chordata > Mammalia > Diprotodontia > Potoroidae > Bettongia > Bettongia penicillata. The sequence goes on along the minus strand of JAJHZJ010000426.1, from coordinate 9,909,824 downwards.
ATTCTTTTTGCTCTTTGGTACTGAGAATTCTGAGAAGTTTCCATTTGTAATTTTTTGAAAACATGGTATCTAAGCTTTCTTTTTTGGGGGTAGTGGATATACTTTTCAGATGGTCCAATAATTCATAGATTATATGTCTTTGACTTGTTTTCCAGATTAATTGTTTTTGATATTCTATTTCTTATGTTTTCTTCCTCAATTTTGTTATTCTGTTTTAATATTTCTTGTCCTAGTCACTTATTTTCTGATTGGCTTATTTTAATTTTCTGGACATTTGGTTCTTGGATTTAGTTTTCCACCACCTGTTCTGAGATATCAGTTTTTCTGGGTCTTTCTTTCCTCACTAGCTTTTTGTGTTTTGCGTTTTTGTATTTTCATTTTGTGTTTTTCCCCAATTAACTCTTACTGTTCTTGTGCATGGGGTACTTTTTCTGTGAAGTTTTAACTGAACTATGAGGTCATTTTCTTCCTTGGGATTTAGCCCCTTGTCACATCTTAATATTTCTTCACTGTATTTGGTGTTTTCCTTGGTGTACTCATCTTGGTCACCTTAGTGTCTAGGTTGTGGGGAGAGAGCCCGGATGCTGTCCATGTTTTAGTCAGTCTC